>PVNU02000695.1:600000-913810 GCA_003013855.2 Liriodendron chinense | reverse complement strand
ATACACTTCAAAACACATCAGGCGCATGTGGTGGATCCGGGCGCCTGTCCTTTACCGGCGCATTTCCCGACACTTTTCGAAAAAGTATTCAATTCACTCCCTTTCATCAATAGAGTGTAGGTGCATGTGGTGGGAGGCCAGGCGCATGTCCTTTGCCGGCGCTTTCCCACTACTTAGCCAGATTTTCAGGATTCCAGCACTTAGAAAATTTCAGGATTTCAGCTCCGACGGGGGACCTCCAAAGGACAGCTACCTTTTCTAAACATGCACTCACTGTCGCCAAGCCACTTTTAGGCTAGGATCAACCTCTTGAATGAACGGGATGGGGTATGGAAGTCCAGCTGTTGCCAATTTTGGTACTTCCTAATTTGGAGCCTCCGAGTCGGCTTGTCGTATGGGAACGTTTTTCCGGGGAGCACGCGCATGGAAATATGCATCGTAATAACTTCAAACTTGCTATTTAAGGGTTTTGGGGCGCTCTGGATCATTTGGAAGCAAAGCGTATGTCCAATTCCACTCTGAAATGGTAGCTGTAGGCTTACGGATCCTTTTTGGTCAGCTCCAAGTGGGGACGAACGCATTTCGAGGTGCGTAGGTAAATATATACATCGGATGACTTCGAAACTTGTAGGTTAGGGGTTTTAGGACATTTCAGATCATTTGGCGGCAAATCGCATGTCCAGTTCTGCTCTGAAATAGTAGCTGTAGGCTTACGGACCCTTTTTGGTCGGTTCCGGGCAGAGACGAAATGCATTTCGAGGTGCGCAGGTAAAAATATGCACCGGATGACTTCGAAACTTGCAGGTTAGGGGTTTTTAGGACATTTTGGATCATTTAGCGGCGAAGCGCATGTCCAGTTCCACTCCGAAATGCTGTTTACAGATTTTGGTCGCTACCAAGCGATCAGGGTTGTGCTGGCATTTTCAGGGCTTTCCTGGCCTCAAAACTGATCTAAATCATTGTCAATAGACCACGGGATGTTGTTTTACAATGGGTACAAATTTGAGCCCCAACAAGTGCCCCCTCGGTGTGCTGCGCTAGATTTCCAACATTTTCTCGAGTCAGAAAACTCCAATTCTCCCAAGGTAAGAGAGCTCACCCTTAGGGTACAGGCGCATGTGGTCCCCTTGTGGGCGCATGTGGCCTGCCATTCTTTTTTTTTTGTGAAGAAACCCCCTTCAGGCGCATGTCAGATTGCCTCTGAAGATGTGGGCGCATGTCCCAGGCGCATGTTGTTCTGGGCATGCACCTAGGGCACTACCCAGACTTGTGTTTTTCCAAATTTCAGAGGTGGGCGCATGTGAGGATGCACATGCGCTTGGTGCATTGTATTTTGGACTTGTTCATTTCCTTCTTCTGAGCCGGGCGCATGTCAGATTGCACATGCGCCTGATGCCTTATGAGATGAAGTTGCATTTTCCAATTTCGTGGACTGGGTGCATGTGAGGGGCCACATGCACCTGGGGCTCCACCTTGGGCTCATGTGAGCCCAAAACTTAGCTAAAATTTTCATTTTTAGCCCCCGCTTTGCACTCGGTGAAGAAATGGCATTTCCGGCTCCGTTTCTCAGTTAAATTCAGTGCTGTTTGAGGCTAGATCACTTAAAATTCAAGCACGATTGGAGCTTAGTGCCTTGGGCCTGCAATTGGCTGCCTACTTTGGCCTATCACAGCTTGCAACTGTTTATTTTAGGCAGGTTTAGAGTATGTCTGCTAGAGTGCGCTTATAGCGTTCCGATTGCCTGTAAAGTTGCTGTGTGCGAATAGTTGCATATATATGATGCTGAAACCTTTTACTGACTCTATCCAGTACCTGCTTAGAAGCACCTGGACTTGTCAAGGCTACTTTTGGGCTAAATGCATGGATGCATTGTGGGTTCAATCTGTGATTTTGTGTGTGCATCAATCACATGTATGCGTGCATGTATGATGGCAGTTGCTTTGCTGTGAAATGAATATGATGATTGATATGCTATGCTCTTGATTTTGTTGCTTTCATGCTCTACATGCTGTGCTTGTGCTTGTGATACGATTTCGTTAGGCTATTTGCCTGTGTGTATTGAGTCGTTTTCTAATGTCACTCTGTTTACGCATTGCAGTGAATTGCAGTAGCGACAATGGGATCTTCTGGTGAAACCTCTAGGTCGCATGCTTCTGGTCTGACGCCGATGAAGCGCAGTCAGAAAAGAACGACCGAAGGTCCTTCCAACCCTCCTCCTCCAAGACATAACTCTCGCTTCTTTCCTACGATCGAACCCGAGATAAAGGATTTCTCGGAGCGTATTGGGCAGCTTCCTCATGAAGTGCTGGTGCGCATCTTCGTTAACAAGACAACGCTCGAACCTCCAAAGCGGGGGACAGAATAAGAGTGGGTCTATTGGTATGCCCAACTTGCTGGTGTGGCGAGTGCCATCGAGGCAGGCCCTCAAGATACACCTGTTCAAAATGCAGGAGAAAACCTGACAAGTCAGAAAGGTAAGAAGAAAGGAGGACGAGGAAAACAACCAATCAAAGCGCTCAGTCAAGCTCAGCGATTGACACAGCTCCTCGACTTGAAATATGAAAGGATGAAGATTGGATGGGAGAGCAACAAGATTGTTGCTAAGCGTGGTATGTGCATCACGAATCCCTACGATGGTGAAGTCATCTTGCACCAGAAGTCTCTTATGAGGTGTAAACCTTTTCTGAGCATCGAACCATCTGATGTTCGTAGACCTAGCCAATTCTATGGAGTGGAGAGATAGTCTTCAGTTCCTGAGAAGTTACTTACTGCCACCCTAGGAAGCAACGGGAAACAACAGAAGGTTGATGAGATTAAGGAGATGACTTTCCTCATGCCTACGCGTGATCCGCATGCACCTTATCCGACTCATTTCTTTGAGACGGTGCGTCAAAGATTCCTTCCTATGAGCACGTCCGCAATGTGGGAGACTTCGAGTTTCCATACCCGAGGGCATCTGAGTCGTCGTGACAGCTACATCCCCTGGGCGAAGGAGATTCTGATCCGGCATGAGGCTGTGCTGAGGGAGGTCGGGCTCTACTATGCCATCGAGGCGACTGCCGGCTTCTTTCGAGATCTGACGATTCTCAGGGGCTTCTTAAATTACTGGAGTTCCGTTACCAACTCTTTCCATCTTCCTTAAGGAGAGATGAGCATAACCCTCTGGGATCTTAAGATGATGGCGGGCTTGCCATACGCGGCGGGTATTATCACGAATATATCCCCTCTGATGAAGAATTGTCTGGCTTCAGGCATGAAGGTGATTGGAAGGCCTATCATTCCAATGCGTGTTTGGAATTGTTCAATTAATTGCAACAATTTGACTACGTTACAAAGATACACTATGAAGATTGGTCAGTCTACTTCAGCCACGGCTTGAAGTAAGTTTTCATGGGACGTCCCTTTCTTTCTTTTCATGATGTATGCTCTTTTCTCCTGCATAGCTTCTTATGTGAAATTCTCTCTCCTTTCTCTCTTTCAGGATCGACTACGAAAAATATAAAGTTGATGTTAAAAGAATAAGGGCCTTACGACAAAGGTTCCAATGCAAGTTTCCTTGCCCGAACGTATTGTCTCCCACTTGCGAGCTAGCGGGCTTCCTCTCTTACTGGTTGTCCGTAGTCACGCTTCCCAGCTCGAAGAGTGCTGATGGCGTCAGGGTTTCTTACTTCGTTATAGCAGGTTCCCTTACCAGTGGTCAACGTCTTGCTATAGCGCCACCTGTACTCTGCAGCATATATAGAGCGTTTGGTTATGTTGCCAGTAATCCGGACAAACCTGCTGATGGAATGGATGCTGCCTATTGCCCGTGGTATTATTTCTGTGGCTGGCTAGGCATTTATTTTCCATGGGTATATGGCATGAAGCCTCACGCCTATTTCTTTCCGGACCGAGCGCCTCTTATCAGGTTCATGAAGGCTAAGATGGTGCTTAAGACGCCAGAATGGGTGTCTTCAAGGATCTGCAGTGAAAATGAAGTTGACTTCTACCATTTTCCCGCTTCCATTACTGATGAGGATATCGAAGTCGTCGATGATGAGGATTCGATTGACTCTTCTGACAGAGAATTCCTAATATCGATCCGGACCGCCTCTCTCCCGTTTCGCGAAGGCATGGAGTTCTGGCGAGAGCCTTATTACCCGAGCAGGTTCGCCAGACAGTTCGGCTACGATTAGGGTGTTCCGTCAACTCTTCCGAGCGTGACGAGGATAGAACGAGCATATGGCACGGGTCCTGTCCATTGGGAGTGGATGTGGGACCAACTTTTGCTGACGCGAACTGGTGCGAGGTTCGTGTTACCTGGCGGTAGTCGATGTCCCGAGACTTCTTATGGTTGGATGAGATGGTGGGGGCATTAGTACTCGCGCATCCGGGATGTCAAACTTGTCGATTTCCCTCTCTATCTCTCTCCTCCAAGGTTGAATGACGTTCCTGAGGACGGTCTTGGTTATCTTTGTGAGCAGCGTGAGGCCGTCGGAGTTCCTGGTACCAGCCATCTGACTTCCTTAAACGTGCCGATCACTCATAGGAAAGAAGATGGAGCGTTAGATGGATGGTATTGCTTCGGGGTCCCTATACAGAGGCGTCAGCAAGAGGTCGGATCTTCGTGTCCTCCGGCAGAGACTGCTCCTCCATCTGTCGAAGAGGATGACCCAACGGAAGGCATGGCAGGAGTTAGACCTTCTGATGATTTCGTTGATGATTTTCCACAGGGCCGCACGAGAGATCAGTTGAGAGTCAAGATAAAACTCACACCAAGAGTTCGCCTGTCAGCACCTGAGAAAAACTTAAGAAAGGCAGAAATGTTACATATCAAGAAGTGGGGGAGTTTGGATTTGTTGTTGCAGATCAATCCTCCAGAAATAGTGGCAGGTGCGGCTGTTGCTGATAGCCGCGAAGAAGGTGAGCTTCGGTCTGGTGCTACAGAGGAGATTGCAGACGAAGAAGATAGGGTTGTCAATAATCGTGACGGAGGTGAGTCTGAGCCTGTAGATGTCGAGGGGGACAATGTCGAAGATGGTTCTGAAGCCGGTGATGGTCAGGGAGCGACGTGCCTCGATGGTTCGGGGTCACGGCTCGAGGATGAGCCTGTAGATTATTCTGGCGATGACTGGGGAGTGGATCGTGCCAATGATCACAGCAACGATGATTCCCTCGCGAACTACTATGATAACGATGCCGGAGTCGGGGGTGTAGGTGATCTTGATGATGTTTCCATAGCTGCGCTCGAAGCATAACTCTACAACAACGCCAGGGTCCAACCTTCTTCCGAGCCTTTAGTCTTAGTTTCAGGCTGTTGCGGCACCGACTACAAGGTTGTCGACAGATGTTCATTCTTGTTTGCTCGTTCGTGCTGATAACGCTGAGGAAGCTGTTCCTGGGCTTGAGATGCGTGAGGGGAACGTCGATCCTTCTTCGGTCCTTCCATCAGGCTGTTCATTGCGAGT
This sequence comes from Liriodendron chinense, assembly GCA_003013855.2. Lineage (NCBI taxonomy): Eukaryota > Viridiplantae > Streptophyta > Magnoliopsida > Magnoliales > Magnoliaceae > Liriodendron > Liriodendron chinense. Next base: position 908,363 of record PVNU02000695.1, on the reverse strand, counting down.
AGACTGTCCTGTTGAGTTGGAGGTCGTGGATACGTCACGCTCTATTACGGTTGAAGTCAGACCCGACATTCCGCGAGCACAAGGTAAGAAATACGATTGTGGTTCTGCTTTGTACTTTTCTTCTTTGATTCCTGCATAATCGTACTAACCATATTTTGTTATTATTATCTGATTTCTACAGATCTTATTGAGTCAATACTTGCCTCTGCCACTTCCGTCGCATCATCTCCGGTTGTGACTATTGAACTGCCAGGCAAAGCTTTGGAAGCAATTGTCGATTCTAGGACATGCATTGCTGGACCTTCGGAGCCTGCTGTTGATCTTCCTGCCATTCCTAGTATGACTCCTTCACACTTTACATTATATTATGACTTGTAGTTTTTGCTTTCATTTTTTGCTAATGCACCATTTGTCTGTCTTGCATTCTTTCTTGCAGCTGCCGTCGATTCTGACGTCACCATTGCTATGATGCCGGACATTCCTGCATTTGAACATTTAGATTGTTTTGGTCAGAGTGTGCTGAAGGGCCTGCTGTCTAGCCTTGTAAAGGCGTTGGCCGATTGTTAGAACTAGAAAAATTGTGCTCAAGGCAGTTTTTTCCGTGTTTCATTATTCTGGGGGAATTCTGAGTATAGAGAAATTCATAAACAATCATAAGCAATCACCAAGTGTACGCAAGAGAGATATCGCAAGGCGAATTTTATTCCAGAGATTCTGAGATCTTTTATATTCCAGGCTGTGATATTTGTCATGAGCCCTTAATTACATCAATGGTTAACCACCCTTGATTAAAAGGCAAAAGTAAATGAATGCATACATTATAGATAGATTAAATAAAGGAAATGAGGAAATATTAATGTAAATCATGCACACCACAGAGAACACAGGAATTTTTTACGTGGAAACCCTTACAGGAGAAAACCACGGCACAAAGCGACAAAGCTCCACTATGAATAATGTTTGTATAATAGATGGAGTATTCGAGACAAGGCGCGGATAGATCGAGCAGGTGACTAAGTCATCGGGGACTATCGTCTTTGAGTTCATGGTCGTAGAGACCTATTTATTTTCTTGTTATGGACTTAGCCATGTTTCTTAGACAAGCCGGATGTTTATGTCCCATTTTCTTTCGGATTGTCCGGGTTGAGAGACTGTCAGGATTCGAGTGGTGAAACTCTGGGCCCACGCCTGTTACTGTGAACAGGTGACCGCTGGAATACACGAACATCGAAATGTTGGTCGGCATAACCTAAAGCCCGCGCCTGTTACTGTGAACATGTGATCTTAGGAAAGCAGTCCGCAATTGCCTCATCAGCTCAACCGACGGACCCGTTGTCGATGGGAAGGGCATCGACTGTCTTTTTCATAATGGCAATCCATAGCAGGATGGTTCAAGCTTAGTTAGAACTCTTTTGTTTGTGGTTTCTTGTGATAACCATAGTCCCTTTTGGTTAGTCTTGAGCCTCAATCCGAGCTGAATCCTAATTGTGCAATGAATATAATCGATACAAAGTTCCTATAATCAGTTGTCGAGTAAGGTTGGAGTCTGTCGACTTGTCTTCAGAAGTGATCTCGACCTCGCACCTTCGTTGATAGCTAATACGCAACGAGAGATAAGAAGATAACCTGCTCACACGTGCATAAATGTGTAGGGCATTGTAACGAGATAAGGGATTTTCAATGTACAATGAATGTAATTGAATGTATATCATATGAGATTGATTGTATTTGATGAATACAACAGAAGGTATGTCATATGAGAATGAATGTATATGAGAATACAATAGCATATATGCCATGTGAAGTTGAGTACATGTCGAGTTAGATGAATGCTAGATTAAGCAAAGATGAGTGCTAGATTAAGCAGAGACGAGTGCTGGATTAAGCAACTAGATTAAGCGTGAATGAGTGCTAGATTAAGCAAAATAGGTGTTAATGCATGAAGCAATCAATATTATCTAGTCATAACTCAATTTCTGTACAAATTTGCATTAAAACGATATTCTAGTCATTTCGCTGCCTGAAAATTCTAAGTAAAAATCTGGATTTTTGATATATCCACAGATCGACCATAAAATATCATGAATATTCACCGGACTTTGGTGTTTTAGCATAATTAGGGTATTTCAGATTTTTTGGACGGTTTAGATTCGAAGAAAACCCCTCCAATCAAAAGGCGAACTTTTTGGGGAGTGCTAAAAAGTTGCGATTTGTACTTCGGATGAAAAATCAAAATCTTCATTGTTGGAAATTTATTTTTTTAGTATTTTTTATTGAATCCAAATGGGGGTACTTCCTTATTTACATAAATAACTTAAAGTAAACGTTTTTATGTAAATAAGGTGTGCAGTGTGTAGTGCAAGTGCAGGCGGTGCAGAGAGATGTGCAGTGCAGTTCCAGTGTGACCAGTTCAGGCACATGTTGGAAGAGGGCTGGCGCATGTCTATGAGAGTGAGCGCATGTAGTAGGGTGGTGGGCGCATGTGACATGGAGTGGGCGCACGTGACCAACATACAAGAAGGGAGAGAGAGAAGATTTCTTCCGGGCGCATGTGGCTCTGCACATGCGCCTGGTGGGTGGAGATGGGCGCATGTGACATGGAGTGGGCGCACGTGACCAACATACAAGACGAGAGAGAGAGACTATTTCTTCTGGGCGCATGTGGCTCTGCACATGCGCCTGGTGGGTGGAGATGGGCGCATGTGGCTTCACCACTTTGGCCAACAAAGTTTGGGCGCATGTTCCCCTTGCACTTAGTGCATTCTTTCGATTTTTTTTTGGTAGTTGGATAGTGGGCGCATGTGTCCCTCCTTAGAAGGACGGGCGCATGTATCCCTCCATTGGGGAATGCATCCAAGCGCATGTCTCCCACCTTGGAATGATGGGTGCATGCATTCAGGGGCATATATTTCACCTCAAAAGGGTGGGCGCATGTCCAAAACCCTCAATCTCATCCTCCCCTCCTCTCTCATCTTCTCTCTCCTTCTCTCTTCTTCTTGAATGCCACTCACGCAACCCCTTTATATAGTTGTTGGTTTGGGAATTGTAACGGTTCATATATATCCTCTTATGGTGTGGTCCACTTGAAACTTGGATCAGGTTAATCTTGTGTACTCTAGCACGTGTGGACTACACTGATCTTGTGAATAGGTCAGATTCTCCAAATCACTCAGATGGTGGGCTCTTAAAGGTGCTGGACGTTAGTTGATGTTGACAATACGTATGTACCATGAGTTTGCATGGTTTCGTACGTCTTTTGGAAAACTCGTTAGTGGGTCTCCTTTGTAGTTCGTGGGCTCCAAATCTGAGCGGTTCATTAGTTCAGGGTTGCCATTCTAGGAGGTGGCCTCAAGTTTCATCTAAATCCAAGTTCCAGGTGGGCCATACAAGAGGAAACAGTTCCACCATTCAATCACCGTTGAAGACTCATGTGGAGTCATAGAAGTATCAGATCAAGCTAGTTTTCATACATATGACACGTGTGGGCCCTTGTGACTCTATGAACGGTTCGGATGGTCCAAAGGGCACCATGGTGGCCCCACACATGTTTTCAATCAATAACCAATTTTCAACAACGCTTGGGCGCATTTTACGACAGTGACTTTTTCATGTTTGCATGCTTCCACGTGTTTGGCAAACTTTTAGGTGGGTCCCATTTATAGTCTATGGGTCTAGGATCAAAGCCGTCCATTGGCTCGGGAGTGTTATTCTAGGGGGTGGGCCCAAATTTGAAGCAAATCAGATGTTCATGCCATACCACATGAAATAGTGTCACCGTTGTTTTTTCATTGAATGATATTTGGGGGCCACACAGATATTGGGTCGAGCAACCATTTAAATGCTCCATTTGTATGAACCCCCTAGGATACTCTGGTCGGTCCAGATCTTGAAAAACAATATTGTGGTGGGCCACTAGAGAGGTTTAACCGGTGATCACTCATTTTGGGAGTTGTAATGGTGAGCGTTGATCTTCCTGTGGTGTGTCCCACCTGAGCTTCAGATATGCCTCATACTTAGTCCCAATGGTTAAAATAAGCTATCAAGATGTCTGGGAGGTTTGGATTTTCTTTATGCAACACGATGGGGGCCCCACAGCAATGAGCTCATAAAGTTGTGTTTTTCACAAATTTGGAAGTTTAAAGTGTGAGTTTTACATGCTTTATGTATGTTGCCAACTTCCAACCATGGACAATTCTTCCTCCAATGTTTCTCCTGGTATAGTCTCTCTAGGACTCAGATCTTCTTCATTTTTTGTCCCAAGGAGTAAAATGGGTTGGTGAAACAGATGATCGGCTTAGATCAAGTATATAATCCATGGTGGGGTATAGAGAACAACGTCTGGTGGGAATGTTACCATGGGCAATGTGAACGTACGTACATATTGTGGTTTTATGTGTGCACATGATATGTTGGTGGTGTTCAGGCCGTGCATGCATTGCATATGTATGTGAACATGTAGTTTGTGGCATGTATGCATTTGTTGCATGGATGACACGTGTGTTTCATACATGAGTCTTAGGCATGGTCCATGGTTTATATGTGTTATGCATGCATGTATGAATGGGTTACATGAGAATAGTGTTCTTGCATGGTGTGAATGTATGTATGTTTGAGATATATGCATGGGCATAGATGAGAGTTACATTTATACTCAGTGCCTTCATAGGCTTCATACATGGGTAGCACGCATGGGCTGTATGGGTTGCATTCATGGCATGCAAAACAAGGTACATGTGTGTGGCATGTGTGGTTATGCATAGTATGCATGAGTTGGTTACATGCACGTGATGGCTTAGCTTACGATTGCATGTGCTCATGCGGGCTTTAGGTATGCATAGCCATACGCACTATTCTCTTGCATGAAATCTATGTATATTACATGTATGGAAGGTGTTCTATTGCTTTTATGGCTATTTTTCGGGTCTTGAACCGATCCAAGCCATTCATTTTGAGCCATCATTCACCCTTCTATCATGGGTGAAATTTTGAGCCCCAACAAGTGCCCCCCGGTGCGCTGCGCTGGGCGTTTATGCTCTACCAGTGCAGTGCACCGGTTCCTAGGCTCAAGTATATAAACCAGGTCCAGCTAAACCATTTCATCATCATCATTTTTTTAACAGAGTGCTTTTCCTCCCTTTTCAATTCTGTAGACTTCATCTGAGTGTTGCCATACCATGGAGGTATAAGGATCTTCTGGTTCTTCTTGTGTCCCTTTGGGATCTTGCTGTCCTTCTGGTTTTGCAGCCGTAACTCTTGTATTGACGGGTCGTGAAGGCAAAATACTGATTTAACCTGTATTTGTGAGACTGAAACTTCAAGCCTTCTAATCTTGTTATCTTCTAATAGTACTTCCGTTTTCGTGACTTCATTCTTAGTTATGCTGACTTGGTTTACTGTGTAGCAAATTCATTGTGGTGTGGGGTTACTTTCACTCGTTGTTGATCCCTTGGAGTATTCGACCGGTAGGTGTACGAATCCATAGTCCTGACCCTCCAATGATGCTGATGGAAGATCCATATAATATTCAACCAGTAGGTGTACAAATCCATAGTCCTGACCCTCCAATGATGCTGATGGAAGGTCCATATAATTCTTTAACTGATGTTGGCGGCAGATATGACTGGTCCCATAACAAGCGATAATAAAGGATGTATAGAATCCTGTAGGTGTTAATGACATGCCGAAAATGATGTCGGTTTTAAAAGAAGGTCAAGAATTTGAAGATGCAAATGCTTTCCACAAAGCTTTAAGGGATTACGCTATACGTTCAAATTTTGAATACAAGCGAATAAGGTCGGGATTTGGCCGTTATCAGGCGAAATGCATTAAAGACGATTGCTCATGGCGCATACATGCATGTAAGCTTCCTGATATGCCTACATTCAAGATAAAATCCCTAAAGAGAAACCATACTTGTTGTGCTACGAATGAGTCAACAATGTCAAATACAAGAACACATCGACAAGCCAGTAGGAAATGGATTGCTACTTTGGTCAAGGATCGACTCCATAAAGGTTTGAGTTGTACACCCAAAGATATTGTCGATGAGATAAGGCAAGAATATGGGATCAAAGTAAGTTATGATAAAGCTTGGAGGGGTAAAGAGTTGGCCCTAAAAGAGATGTCACTTGAAGAAAAATATGTTCCAAATCTTAGTAGTATGATTTGTGAAGACATTAAGAAGACAAATTCAGGAAGCGCGGCAAAGCTTAGCAGGTCATCAGACAACTCAAGACTTTTTGTTGCATTTGAGGCTGTGATTGATGTTTTCAAGAAAGCATGCCGACCACTTGTGATGCTTGATTTTATTAAGATGGAAGGAAAATGCCGAGGTGTGTGGCTGTTTGCTGTGGCCATTGATGCAAAAGACGATGTGTTCCCAGTCTCATATGCATTTGTTGAATCAAAGAACGTAGGGAGTTGGAAATGGTTCTGTGGTGAGTTGGCTCAAGTCCTAGGACACATACCGAAATTAACATTTATTATATCAGATAGAAAGGAAGGGATTCTTGAAGTGGTTAGGGGTATCTTTCCAGATGCATGTCATCGATACTCTCAGGAGAGGCTAATTGAAGAAATTCAGCAGAAGTTCAGACATATGGATTTGGTTGGACTTTTTAAGGGTGCAGTTTATGCAGGGGTACGTTCTGAATTTGATGCTTGCATGCGTGAAATTCAGGATAAATATAAAGAAGCATGGAATTTTGTAAAGGATATTAATCCTAAGCACTGGGCCACATCTCACTTTGAAGAGAAGTTTTATGTTCGGGAAGATAAATATTCTTATGCCATAGGGAAATGGTGGGATAAGTTGGAGGGATGGAGTGACCTGCCTATCACTTTGGTGTTGGTAAACTTGCATGTTTATATGATAGAGATATTTAATGAAAGGTATGAAGAAAGTTCAAAATGGGAAACAGTATTTGTTCCCGGAGTTGAAGCTTCTAATTCGGAATCAAAGATGGTTAAAGAAAATCATTCTGTATCTAGTAGTGCGGCAAAGTTAGAGGTTCTTTCCATGAAGTATGCAGATGCAAATCCAAAGAAGGTGGATCAGCATGACAATGTTGATGAGCACTACAGGGGGGTTGACAAATACAGGGAGACATATTCAGTGGTTATTCTTCCATTGCATTTGCCGGAGACATATTCAGAGGTTATTCATCCATTGCATTTGCCTAACACAAGCCTAAGCCAACGGAAGAAGAGAAAAATACGTTGTTGATTTTGAAGAGAGACGCCTTCTCTAATCCATTGGTACAACAAGGATGAGGATGATGATGATGATGTTGTTGTTGTTGTTTTGCAGCCGTTGGAAAGAGGATGTCGAACACAACACGGTGGTTACTACAGTGCTTGATCGTTGTACCCCTTGCCTATAACATCTCTATACACGATGGATGTGCCATGTGTCTTAGCCTCCGTTTTGCTTTTATCATGGCATTATGTAGATAATCTTGATATGGGTATTGTATGATGATAATGTTTTTTTTTTTTTTCAACACACCCACACCACATGGGACCCTTGTGATGATAATGCTTATTTAGCGTTTGGCAGTGAAAGAAATATCAGATGTTTAAGATCACTTGACCATGTGATTTTCAGGCTGCCATACATGCATTATGGTGTCCACAATTTGGACGGTATGGCTTGAACTAAACATATTAAATAATCATTTGACCATTTAATCATTTGACCAATGGCATTTAATATGCTCAGTTCAAGTGGCGCTTTAAGTGGGCACCGCACACAACCCTACAAGTATATGGAAATTGTCCCTCCCAATACAAGACTGGCGCAGACGTGGCTGGACAAGATCGAACACAGTCTCTCTCGATAGAATGAACGACCCGATTGTACTGATCTATCGAGCAAAGCAATCCGATCTTTCTTGATTTGTTAAAGGGCTACTCGACGAGCAAAGCAATCCGATCTTTCTTGATTTGTTAAAGGGCTACTCGAGGAACACGAGCAAGAGAGAATTCTTTGAGAAAAGCTGTATTAGGGTTTCAATAATTATCCAAAACCAAAATAAAACAGTACTTATATGTTCTCAAGGGGCAAAGCACACAAAACGATTGCAAAACGGCAAACAGAAATCAAAATAGCAAGTTCGCATGATGTTTCTGCATGTTGGCCGACTGGTCGGATAGGGGTCCACGACCAGTCAGATATGACCCAAAACAGTCCAGAGAGTTTAAATTGCTTTGGCCACGAAATTTGACCAGTCAAGCGACCAGTCGGGGTCGGTCGTCACCCATCACGACCGGTTGAACAACCGATTGGGAAGGGTGCAAAACTGTCCAGAGACTTAATTTTAGAAATTTGACCGGATGACAGACCGGTTGGGCAAGTCCTTTTCTGCACAGTCTTCTCTAGTTTCAGCCCCTTCTTTGTGGTCTTCCATTGGTCCTTTCGTCGGTCCATCTTCGTCAGGTAGAGGTCGGCTACACCCTCTACATCAGTCCCCCCTCCTTGGAAAGAACTCGACCTCGAGTTCGTGCTATCTTCTGGTTCATGATACTCGTAAAGGTCGGCGACATTGAATGTCCGGGAGATCTCAAACTCCTTAAGAAGATCAACAAATAGGCATTGTCATTGATCTTTCGGAGGATTGGTACAGGCCCAATCTTCTCATATTTGAGCTTGTAGGTGCCAACCGAAAAACACTCCTCACGTAGGTGAACTATAACTTGATCTCCGACCTCGAAGACCTTGGCACAATGATGCTTGTTGGCGTCCAACTTGTATCTCTGATTGAGTACTTCAACTCATTGATTATCTAATGGTTATGGTGACTATTCATATTCAAAGCAAAAGAGGCAGATTATCAAAGTATTGAAATAATCAAATTGAGAGCTTTTATTTGTTGTTTGTACATCATAAAAGGCAATAATAAGTCAAGCTGACCTCCTTGCAGGTTACTAGTGGGACTTTTCATTCAAATTCAATGGTTTGGATGATTGACCTTTGCCTGAGGGATGCTGTTTGATTAAAAAGATGGCTAACCTTGAGCCCGGAACCTGGTCTGAGATGCTTATTAGGGGCCAAGTCCGACTAATCGATGATATGCATAAGACAAGCTCCACAGAGAGTGTTGAATGTAGCATTGAAACAAATAAGAAATAAATAGAATTTTGATTAGGAAAAAAACAATAAAACTCCAAAAAAAATTGGTTGAATCTATATTGAAACAAATCGAATATTACAATAGAGAAAAAAAATAATAATAGTAAAAATGTATTTTCAGATTTGCATTCTACACAGCGGGCACGATTCGCTCTCTTCCAACCATCTCTTCATGCACCTCTCATGAAATGGATGTGAACAGGGCAGAACACTAACCTCCTCTGTCTCACCATCACCCAACTCATCCAAACATATCCCACAATTCTCCCTCGCATCCCAGCTATTAACTTCACATGTCTCCACCAAAGTCTCCATCTCAGCAGATGATCTCGACCCTTGAACCTCGGCACGCCCATCACCAATATCCATCAAGACATCGTAGGATCCTGTCGACAGAAGCTTTATATGAATGACAATCTCCATTACATTAACCCCCATACGGATAACCTCTTCGACCTTCTTTCGGCTGTAAGTGGAAATGATAGAATTGAAATCCTCAGCGATGGCCTGTTCGTTGATTCCCATCCAGGAAAGCATGTGGAGGACTCCATGGTGGGAAGTTGAGAAGGCGGACATGTTAGTAAGAAAAGAGGCGGTGGAGAGGGTAGAGGGCATGATGAGAGGAGGTAGGCTTCTGTCGGAATTGAAGAAGACAAGGTACTCGTTCTTCATCTCAACTCGAAAAGTGAGCAAGGGTTCTTCAATTTCAGATTCTTGTCTTGCTTTACAGCTCAATGATATTTTGGCTCGAGTGATTCTGGGATGAATAAACAAGGAAGACATTTTTCTCTCTCTATTCTATCAGAGACTGGACAGCAGAAAAACAAGGAAGAAAGACAGTGAAAGAGACGGAGCTTCTCTCTCAGAGAGGAGAAATCAAATACGAAAAGGAAAGAAAGTAACGGTTATTTTATCTGGTGCAATTTGGGTTTTATTTATAGAAAGCTTCTTCTCGTATTTGGAAATTTTCTTCGTATTTGGAAATCCACGTGTATAGCCGTTCCCCTCGGATTAGCTGCGAAAACCCTTTGTTCCTGCGATCAGAAGCTAGGTGGGACCCACCTTGATGTTTGTGAGAAATCCACTCCGTCCATCCGTTTTGCAAGATCATGTTAGGATACGAGCCCAAAACTGAGGCAGACCCAGAACTCAAGTGGGCCGCACCACAGGAAAAAGTGGTTAGGGAAATGCGTACCGTTGAAACCTCCCTGGGTCCACCGTGGTGTTTGTATGCCATCCAAGCTGTTCATAAGGTTATTACTACTGGGATGAACTGAAAACACAAAAACAAAAAAAAAAAAATAGCCTGATTCAAAATTTCTGTGGCCCAACGAATGTTTAAACGGTGGATGTTCAATCCTTAATGTTTTCTACGGTACGGCCCACTTTAGTTTTGGATCTACCTTATTTTTGGGCTAATTTACTAACAAGATCCGGCAGCCTAACAGTGGGGCCCACCTAACTTAACCTCGTGCGGAAGGGCTTCTCACATGCGGATTGCGTGCGACAGCCTAGCTAGCTTGAACATCACGGTGGGCCCCACCGAACTTGAAAGCTGGCGGATGCAACCCACCTAATTTGAACCTCCTGCGGAGGAAACGGATGGCTAGTGTGACCCTGCCAGTAGCTACTGGCTAGGTATCGGTGTTATGTGGGACCCACCATGATTTATGTGTTTCATCCAAGCCATTTATCTATTTTTCCAGATCATTTTATAGTATGAGCCCAAAAATGAGGTATATCCAAATCTAAAGTGGAACACATCACAGGAAATAGTGTTTGATTGAACGTTTTTCGGGGTCACAAAAGTTCTTAATCAAGATAATGGTTTTTTTTTTTTTTTTTTTGGCTTCATCCAGGTCTATATGACCTAATAAATAGGTTGGTTGTAAAATAAACATTACAGTGGGCCTTAATAGGTTTTTAAAATAAACATTACATTCAATCACTACTGTTTTCCTATGGTCTGGTCCACCTGAGATTTAGATGTCTCAATTTTGGGTAAAGATCTAAAATGATTTGAAAAACTGGATGAACAGCATAGATAAACGCATACATCATAGTCTGGCCCTCAGAGCATTGACTATTAGCCAAACCGTGTACCACAGCGGAAGGTCCCAGTTTGGCCAATGACTCCCCCAATAGCCAGCTAGCTGGTGTCAAAGGATGCCAATTGCGTCCAAACTCAGTATGGACGCAAAGAGTCCAAACAGAGCTGTGGAGGGGCCCACTGTGATGTATTTGTTTATCTACTCTTGTCCATTCCTTTTCTAAAACCATTTTATGGAATGAGACCAATGAGGCAGATTCAACTCTCAGGTCAGCCATACAAGAGATGACCCTTGCATTTAGTGCTTGGATCTGCCTCATTCCTGGTTTGGCCGACCTTAGCGTTGGATCTGCCTCATTCTTGGTCTCATGTGGTCTGCCTGATCTTAGATGGGGAATGGATGGAGTGGATAAACAGTTACATCACAGTGGGCCCCTCCACAGCTCGGTTTGGACGCAATCCGAGTTCGGCATCAAATCTCTGTGGTGGGCTCATGCCCAAAATTTGGGGGGGGGGGGGGGGGGGGGGGGGGGGGGGGGGGGGGCCTGGTCTTTGTGTACAGACCATTCGTTGGACGGATTCTATGGATGTCTACCAAATTTTTTTTACAGATTGGAAGATCCCCACATCCAATTTTGGCCCATTTGCCTTGCAAGTAACTCTTTGTTATCTGGTGAGATTTACTTTAATGAATCTGAATCGTCTACTTTAACCGAGCAGGAAAATCCAGCTTCCCAACTCTGTGATTGGTCCAACTCACACTGACACTGTCAGAGCTGCTGAGCTCTGACAGTGTCAGTGTAAGCTGGACCAATCACAGAGGCAGCAACAGAGGTTCTCTGCTCAATTAAAGCATACAATCCGGATTCTACTTTAATACATACCTCCTAATGTATTACAAGGCTCAGCTATTGGATTTGTGCCTTTTTTAGCGACACAAACTGTATCTCACAGGGCTCTCCTTGGATAGAGTTGCTTGGAAAAATATCATATTGAATAATTGAATGCATTGATTATACAAACATTATCGGTGATCATTTATATTTAAAAGCAAAAGAAACAGATTATCAAAGGGCTGAAATAATCAAATTGAGAACTTTTAATTGTTTTGTACACCAGACAAGCAGACCTCCTTGCAGGCTACTAGTGGAACTTTTTATTCATGTTCAATGGTTTGGATGATTGACCTTTGCCTAAGGATTGCTGTCTGATGTTCAAATTTTTTATGTTCCTAAACTAATTAGAAATCAAACACTTGTAAAGAAGAGATACCATGTTTATTCATGCAATGATTAAAAAGATAAACTATAGGGGCACGCACATTACCGTTAATCAGGCCAATCCACTAACTAGGTGGACCACACATGTAAGGTGAAAAGTGGACATTCGATAAGAAAAGAACGAACTACCTATCTTTTTTTTTTTTTAGAGGTAATTCTTTATTGTGTTAGTCATGCAACTCACACACCCTGTTAGTACCGCAACACACCCACCCGGTTAATCACACAAAGCATCCACTGATGCTGTTAGCATGTCTCGAACCTGAGACCTGGCTGGAGAGGCCGTGGCATGTCAACCAGCCTGGATAACAGGCAGGAGACATGTTCATGCTGAGCCCATGAAGGGACATGATTTTAAAACCAATGTGAATAGTGGGAATATTAAGGCAAATGTCGGGCTAATATCTGTCCAACCTCCAACCAAAAACTAGAACCTCTGTCGGCTATACCTTTCAGGGTTAAGCCTGAGCCCGGCCCAATATGTTTATTCGGAGCAAGTCCAATTAAGAGATGGTGTACATATGACAAGCTCCACAGAGAGTAATGTTGAATGCAGCATTGAAACTGTTTACGTCGATATTTGTAACAGGATCCTCCAGAAGGTCCACCTTCCTTCCAAGCGAATTTTCTCCTTGGACCTGAAAGGGAACAGAAAAAATAACTAAGGGTGGCCGGCGTTCGGCCGTCAGCCCTCCGATGCCTAAGTTAGATAGGGTATGGAAAGAGAACCAATAAACGACAGAGATTAGGGATTGAGTATTGTGTACCTTTTAATGATAAAACCATCCATTTATATAGACTCCAATGTCCCACTCTGTTACGTTAGATGCCGAGATCATCTACTGATTTCATGGGATAGGATGTTTATCCTACTTATCCTCGGAACAATCTAATTGTTTTGTACACCAGACAAGCAGACCTCCTTGCAGGCTACTAGTGGAACTTTTTATTCATGTTCAATGGTTTGGATGATTGACCTTTGCCTAAGGATTGCTGTCTGATGTTCAAATTTTTTATGTTCCTAAACTAATTAGAAATCAAACACTTGTAAAGAAGAGATACCATGTTTATTCATGCAATGATTAAAAAGATAAACTATAGGGGCACGCACATTACCGTTAATCAGGCCAATCCACTAACTAGGTGGACCACACATGTAAGGTGAAAAGTGGACATTCGATAAGAAAAGAACGAACTACCTATCTTTTTTTTTTTAGAGGTAATTCTTTATTGTGTTAGTCATGCAACTCACACACCCTGTTAGTACCGCAACACACCCACCCGGTTAATCACACAAAGCATCCACTGATGCTGTTAGCATGTCTCGAACCTGAGACCTGGCTGGAGAGGCCGTGGCATGTCAACCAGCTTGGATAACAGGCAGGAGACATGATCATGCTGAGCCCATGAAGGGACATGATTTTAAAACCAATGTGAATAGTGGGAATATTAAGGCAAATGTAGGGCTAATATCTGTCCAACCTCCAACCAAAAACTAGAACCTCTGTCGGCTATACCTTTCAGGGTTAAGCCTGAGCCCGGCCCAATATGTTTATTCGGAGCAAGTCCAATTAAGAGATGGTGTACATATGACAAGCTCCACAGAGAGCAATGTTGAATGCAGCATTGAAACTGTTTACGTCGATATTTGTAACAGGATCCTCCAGAAGGTCCACCTTCCTTCCAAGCGAATTTTCTCCTTGGACCTGAAAGGGAACAGAAAAAATAACTAAGGGTGGCCGGCGTTCGGCCGTCAGCCCTCCGATGCCTAAGTTAGATAGGGTATGGAAAGAGAACCAATAAACGACAGAGATTAGGGATTGAGTATTGTGTACCTTTTAATGATAAAACCATCCATTTATATAGACTCCAATGTCCCACTCTGTTACGTTAGATGCCGAGATCATCTACTGATTTCATGGGATAGGATGTTTATCCTACTTATCCTCGGAACAATCTAATCCAATTAGTCACCCGGTCAACTACGTTCCTTAAGACTTGGAGCCATAAACGAAGATAAGCCCAAAATCGGCCTATACGAGCTGCTGGTACTAAAGGATGAAGGACGTCATTGCTGATCATCAATAAAAGCTGCTCGCACGACGGAAGATGCTCGCGAGACCAGGTGCTTGCATATTGGGATGTAACTCCTTTTAACGACTCGCGAGAAGGACTGCTCGCGGGTCGAGAAGGAAATTTCCTGCCTCGTAATATCCGACTATCGACCATAAGAGCTCGAAGCCTCGATAACTGTGTTCCGTATTTATCCAATCTGCGAGCCTCGAGCAGGTGATCTCGAGAGTCGAATAAATGTGCTCGCAGATCCAGGACATCGTGAGAATATCGAGCCGCGAATAGCTGATCTCCGCCATTTTGACTATAACAGATGCCCCCCAAGTCCTTACCGCCAAGAATTCTAAGGGAAGGACTTACTTGCTGTTATGCGTAGCTGCCTGCTGCCTTTATCGAGTAAGAAGATGTACATGATTGGGCTGGAATTAATGAGCGCCTGCCTTTCGCAGCCTTTCCGCAGACAGGAAATGAAGAGACGCTCGCCACGTGTCTCAAAAATTAATGGGTGTGCCTGCTCGACTGCAGTGCCGAACGAAAGGCAGCCACGTGTCACCATATACGGCGGAATGATTGCCTATAAATATACGGAATCCGCCATATCTCCAGATTTTCACAGAAGTTTTCGAAAAGAAATTCTTCCTTCATTCATCTTCCTCAGTGATTTCTGGTGTCCTTCCCTCTCCTTCTCTTGTACTTGGTATACCCTTTTTCCTTCTTTTTTCTTCTTAAATACCCTCATGGCCGAAGATTCTGACGAGACCACCATTCCCCTGGGAGATGCTACCCCGGAATCCTCTGCCTCCAGTAACGCGAGGGTTCCGGCAGGTAGATACACAGCGGCCGGGTATCCCTCCATTTTATCGGAGGACCGGCTGCTTGAGCTACGGGAGAGATATTTAATCCCCGACTCAATCGCTCTCCGGCTACCCGGAGATGGAGAGACACCGGATTCCCCTCCCCAGGGTGTGTGGCCTTCTATGAGTACCAGCTCATTCTGGGAGTACGCCTTCCTCTCCATCCCTTCATCTGCGATGTTCTCCGATGCTATAAGATTGCCCCCGGGCAACTCATCGTGAATGGATGGAGGGTGGTTTTGAGCTCATTCGCCCTCTGGGCTCAGGCCGGCAACGGGGAGCTCACAGCTGAGGAGTTCCTCCATATGTTCCGTTTGAAGAAGGCACCCTCCAGTGAAGGCTGGTACTACCTGTGCTATTGGCACCGGGATAATTTCGTGCTGGGGAAGCCCTCTTCGAATTATCCCGGCTGGAGGAAACGCTGGTTCTACGCTTCCGGGAATTGGGAGTCGGCTTCCTCCAGGGGCCCAGGAGTGAATCGTATTTTCTGTGAAGGTAGGCACAGTTCCACACTGTACGTTTTTCTCCAGTCAGACTTAGGGTTTGTAAGTTTGTTTTTTAACTCCTGTTTGTGCTCGCAGGTATCCCGGCTTTGACGAAGCCAAATTTAAAGGGGGAATTCACGAGAAGATCGTGAAAGTATATAAGCAGCCTGTTCGCGACAAGCATATCGAAGCTTGTCTATCCTCCTCGCGACTCGCAGCGGCAGGGCTAATACCCAACAAGGAGGTAGAAATGACGAAGGCCGGGGAGAAGAGGGGTCTGCTACCTCGACTCAAGGGTACGAACCCGAAAAGGCAGAAGAAAACATCTGCCGGGCCTTCCCAACCATCCACCTGTAAGGGTGCCGACCAACCCACCCATCTCGCGAGCACGGTAGGGGCGCCAGCAGCTCCTGCGCCTGTCATTCCCTCGCTGGTGGTCGCACCTGGACCACCAGTAATTAATATTACTGACAACTCCCCGAGGGATGATGGAGCAGGGTCCAGCTGCCCCCCAGCCGAAGAAACTCGCGAGCCGACAGGATCTCGGGAGTCGGCACATGCTTGCGAGATGGCTCCTGCTCGCGAGGTGGCACTTGCTCACGAGTCGGCTGCCGCCCCTGTCGCGAGCACGGCGGGGCTGGTCGTCGCCCAGCCGTCTGGCAGTGGATCATTTACTATCCCTCGCCACCTTCATCCAATATGCAAGTTCCTCTTCGACAACATCTCCCCCCAAACCTTCGGCACCCTCCCCGAGCCAAGCCCTGAGAACCTCTTCCTCGAGGCGGGAGTTAGAATGGTTCAGGTAACATGGTCTTCTGACGTTCATTTTAACTTAATATCTTTTTGTAAGTTTTTATCTCACTATCTTCCATTCTGCAGGGCTTGGACCTCATCTTGCGGACGAGGCGTGATATTGTTGCCGCCCGTCGCGTAATTGATGAGGCGAACGGGAAGAGGATCGCTTTGGAGAAGGCGGTCCAAGGGAGGGATCAGCTCCTCAAGTCCCGCGAGGCGCTGATCTCGAAGAGAGATGAGGAGAAGAAAATCCTCATAGAGAAAGTCCAAGTCCTGACCGATAGGTATCAGGCTCTAGACTCCAACTTCGCCAAGCTCGCGGAGTTGAAGGGGAAAGCAGAGAGAGAGAGAGGGAGATCTTCCGTCAAGACAAGATCTCGCTGGAGGAGCGGCTCGCGGAGGCCAAGTCACAGCTCAAGGAAATCAGCGAGAGTCTAGATAAAGAGCTCTCCACTCTCACGCAGCTCAAGGATGATTCAATCCATTGGGACGAGGAGAAGGTCGCCCTTGTCAAGATGCTCTCTGAAGAAGGAACTCGGGCCATCACCGAGTTTCGAACTTCACCGCTGTATGACGAAGAAAGATACGAGTCATACGATGCTGGTCGCGACTTCGCACTAAGAGTAGTGCAACGGATGATCCCATCTTTCGACATGGGAGAATTCGACCGGGTCGCGTCCATCATAGCAGCGGAAGAGCAAGCGGCTGCTGAGAATGAGGTGACCGAAGTCACTCAAGCTGGAGGGGTTCCCGATGAAGGCCCTGAATCGAGAGTGCGGCTCCTCCTCCAAGAGATTAATTTACCTCTCTGTATCTTTTGTACTCAATGATCAAATCTTTGTAAATAATTATTCATTAATGAAAAAGAAACACCTTTTGATGATGATGTTTGTCCTTTGCTTGCCTTTGCTTTGTTTTTGCTTTGGATGTCTTCATATTTAGGTCAGCAGTAATGATTTATATTTAATCTGGGGGGTCGTGATGACCCTCGAGGAGATATTGATCCATCGATTGAGACTTTGATTTTGCCAAGGGTAGACATTCAATCCGGGGGGTCATGATGACCATACCCTCGTGGAGATAGACTGATCTATCGATTGAGACTTTGATTCTACCAAAGGTAGACATTCAATCCGGGGGGTCATGATGACCGTACCCTCGTAGAGATAGACTGATCTATCGATTGAGATTTTAAATCTACCAAGGGTAGACATTTTGGCCAAGAGAATGAATATTCTCTTCGGGGCTATTCTGGTCCAAGTAAATGGAGTAGCGACCAAAAGATAGTTCTAACTCTACCAAGGGTAGATGATTGGCCAAGAGAATGAATATTCTCTTCGGGGCTATTCTGGTCCAAGTAAATGGAGTAGCGACCAAAAGATTTCTTCATCCTCTGTTATTTGAACGTCATTAAGAGATACATCGAATCAAGGAAAATATTGTAGCAAATGTTCCACGTGCCAAGGGCGACGTACGGGTCTTCCCTGCATATCTTCAAGACAGTAAGTGCCAGGTCGCACAATTTTGACAACTCGATACGGGCCTTCCCAATTTGGATCAAGCGACCGAGCAGGAACCTCGAGGTTCTGTCTGAGGACTAAATCATCGAGCTGAAAAGATCTAGGCCGAACTTTAGCATTTCGGTAGCGAGCAATACGTTGTTGATATGCGGCTGCTCGCATTTGAGAGGCATTCCTCCGTTCTTCCAATAGATCGAGATGAAGTCGAAGACTTTCCTGATTACGTGCGAGGTCATACTACTCGATTCGATATGAGGGCACTTGAATTTCAACTGGTACTACTGCTTCGACACCAAATGCTAGGGAGAAAGGAGTTTTGCCTGTTGATGTACGAGTTGTAGTTCTATATGCCCATAATATTTCTGGCAGAAGTTCTGGCCATATACCTTTATATTCACCAAGCTTGGTCTTTAGGTGGTGCTTAATGATTTTATTCACTGCCTCAACTTGCCCATTTGCCTGAGGGTGATACGGAGAGGTGCGGATGTTGCGTATCTTCCACTTATCACAAAATTCATCGAAAGTTGCGTTGTCGAATTGGGTTCCGTTGTCGGTGATTATAGTATGGGGAAGTTCATAACGGCATATGATATTTCTCCATATGAACTTAGTAGTTTGTTTCTCAGTGATTTTGGCTAATGGTTCTGCCTCGGCCCATTTGGTGAAATAATTAACCCCCACTATCGCGAACCTATTTTGTCCTTTTCCAGTAGGCAAGGGCCCTATGATATTGACCCCCCATTGCGCGAGAGGCCAAGGGCTATCAACTGGAGTCATTTGCTTGGATGGTACATGAGGTATAGGAGAGTCTCGCTGGCACTTGTCACATTTTTTAGAGAATTCAATTGCGTCTGCCTTCATAGTGGGCCAATAATATCCTTGCCTCATCGCCTTATATGCTAAGGATCGCCCCCTTGGGTGGTTACCACATGCCCCCTGGTGTATTTCATCTAGAACACGATGTGCTTCTTCTGGGTGAAGACACCTTAAATAAGGCAAGGAAAAACTCTTACGTAACAATATTCCATCTTGTAAAGTGTACTTGGCAGCTCGATGACGAATTTGTCGTGCAGTTTTCTTGTCGTCTGGAAGAACTCCATCTCTAAGATAAAGAGTGATGGGATCCATCCAACATGGAGACGGGTGTATCGCAACCACCTGCTCAAGGGTTGTTTGGTCGATACTCGAACTTTGAAGATACTCGATAGGAATCGAATATGATAACTTAGATTCTGGTGCAGAAGCGAGTTTTGCCAATGAATCAGCGAGTTTATTCTCCTCGCGGGGAATGTGGACTATTTCGTAATTCTTTAAATTTCCAAGCAGA
Organism: Liriodendron chinense; assembly: GCA_003013855.2. Lineage (NCBI taxonomy): Eukaryota > Viridiplantae > Streptophyta > Magnoliopsida > Magnoliales > Magnoliaceae > Liriodendron > Liriodendron chinense. The sequence continues at coordinate 888,849 of PVNU02000695.1, read as the reverse complement.
ATGAGCACTCGAGATTTATATAAGGCCATCCTTTCTTCTTTTGCTTCGAATTTGTCAAGTACTTGATTGACTATGAGCTGAGAATCACTGTGAATGAGTAGATTTTGAATTGAAAGGACGTTTGCCAGTTCGAGACCAACGATCAAGGCCTCATATTCTGCTTCATTATTTGAGATGCGAGATTCGAAACGTAAAGCGTATTGAAAATGCGACCCGTCTGGGGCGACTAGAATAAGGCCCGCTTCACTACCAGTGGCCCGTGAGGACCCGTCCACGAAGAGTGACCAGGAGGGCTGGTCGCTGATCGCGGTATTTTCATCGGAAGAAGAATATGTGAATTCGGCGATAAAGTCAGCTACGGCCTGGCCCTTGATTGCAGTCCTGGGGCAGAACGATATGTCGTGCTCGCTAAGCTCGACCGCCCATTTAATTAATCGTCCGGAAGTCTCAGGTTTTTTAAGGATCTACCGTAGCGGATGATTCGTTGGTACTAAAATAGCGTAGGCTTGAAAGTATGGTCACAGCTTTCGAGCTGTCGTGACCAAAGCCAAAGCCAGCTTTTCAGAATACCAAGTTTCAGCGTCTACCATTGCTCGATTGATATAATAAACGGGCCTTTGTATCTCGAAATCTTCTCTTATTAAAGCGGCGCTAACGGCCGTGGAGAATACAGATAAATAAAGGACGAGTTGTTCGTGTAGCACAGGTTTAGATAAAACAGGGGGTGTACTCATATATTGCTTCAGTTGTTGAAAAGCTTCTTAGCACTGTGATGTCCACTCCCAATTAGACTTGGCTGTGGCACGGAGGAGCTTGAAGAAGGGTAAGCACTTGTCAGATGCTCGTGAGATGAACATATTCAACGATGCGATGCGACCAGCCAGACGTTGGACATCCTTGAGAGTGGTCAGGGATTTCATCTCTATCAGTGCTTTTATTTTTTCAGGATTTGCCTCAATTCCTCGCTGGCCGACCATAAATCCAAGAAATTTTCCAGCAGACACTCCGAACGCGCATTTTTCTGGGTTCAGCTTCATCTGATATTTCCTCATCAGGTCGAAGGCTTCTCGAAGATCTGAAAGGTGATCTTCTTCTATGACACTTTTCACGAGCATGTCATCTACATATACTTCCATATTCCTGCCAATTTACGCGGCGAATATCTTGTTGACGAGACGTTGATAGGTGGCCCCTGCATTTTTAAGACCAAACGGCATTACCTGGTAACAATATAGACCTCGGTCAGTGATGAAGGCAGTATGCTGGCTATCGGGCGGATGCATCATGATCTGGTTATACCTCGAATAAGCGTCCATAAAACTGAGCAGAGCATGCCCAACTGTTGAATCAACCAACTGGTCGATTCGCGGGGTCGGGAAGCTATCTTTGGGGCACGCTTTGTTTAGGTCTGAGTAATCGACACACATTCTCCATTTGTCATTGGATTTTCGAACGAGAACTACATTCGCGACCCATTCTGGGTAGTCAGCTTCTTTTATGAAATTGACGGTAAGCAGCTTCTCGATTTCGGCCTTGATCGCCATTTGCCTTTCTGCGGTGAAGGCACGTCGGCGCTGGTGGACGGGTTTATACTTTGGGTTGATGTTCGGACGGTGTGCGATGACACTAGGGTCAATGCCAGGCATGTCTCGGTGAGACCAGGCAAACACATCTTGATATTCAGTGAGAAGGCAGATCAAATCTGCTCGAATGGCATTTCTCAAAGAGGATCCCACACAAACAACTTTGGATGGGTCATCTTCATTCAAGTGAATCGATACTGTCTCTTCCCCGGGAGTTCCTGATTGGAGAGCATCCTCCCTTGGGTCCAGTGAGGTATCCGCTGGGGGGTTGGATGAATCTTGTGCTACCATCATAACTGGCGTCGCTTATGCTTTCTTCCGATCTTGTAAGGCTATCTCATAACAAGATCGAGCCTCTTTCTGGTTCCCTCGTACGACCCCAACGCCACTCGATGTAGGAAATTTGACACACAAATATAAAGGATGTAAAGCTGCCCCAACCTTATTAAGAGATGGCCGCCCCAAAATGGCATTGTATGCTGATTTTCGGTCCACCACGAGGAAATTTATGAAGATAGTCGTCTTCGCTGGACTCTCCCCAAAGGTGACCGAAAGGTCAATGCTCCCTTCAGGTGTCACCACCTCGCCCCCGAAACCGATGAGGGGAGTTGAGACTGGCTTGAGTAGGCTTCTGACAAGTGCCATTTTGTTGAAAGCCTCCAGGTATAGAATATCAGCAGAACTACCTGTATCCACCATAATACGATGAGTCAAATAATTAGATACCCTTAGTGCGACCACGATGGAGTCTTTGTGAGGGAAGTGAATTCCCTCAGCATCTTCGAGGGAGAAGAAAATTGGAGGATGACTAGTTTTTTATGCGTTGGGTGTCTGTTCCAACCAATAAATATGCTGGGGCTTCTTGGACGCCTTACGAGCGTATGCTTTTCTTGAAGCTCGAGAATCTCCCCCGCAAGCAGGTCCCCCGGTGATGGTCCGTATCTCCCCGGTGGGCTCAGCGTCTTCTTGCAGAGTATGTCGATGAAGTGATTTCTTCCGTTGTTGCGAGGCTTCCCCCCTCTTTGGCGAGCAACCTTGCCGGACAACATAATCTTGAAGATGACCTTTTCGAATAAGAATCTCGATGTGGTCACGCAAAGTTATACAGTCTTGGGTAGTGTGCCCATGATCTTTATGAAAATAACAAAACTTGCTCTTGTCTCTTTTCTCAGGGTCAGATTTTATTTTTGCGGGCCACTTCACATATGGTTTATGCTTAATCTCCATTAGCACCTTTTCTGGAGGCCGATTAAGGGAGATGCAGTTACGGTACTTACCAGAATAAACTTTCTTGGGAGAGCGATCTCGCCGATCGTGCCTATACTTCTTATCCGAAGAAGAGACCTCCTCCGGCTTGCGTTTCTTGCCTTGTATACCATGACGTGTTAATGCCACCTCTTCAGCATTGATATACTTCTGAGCTTTAGCTTGGAATTCTGTCATAGTTTTGGGAGGATTCTTATCCAAAGCGAATCTGAATTTTTCGCTGGTGATCCCAGCTATGAGGACGGTGACGCCTTTCTCTTCGGTATAACCTTCAGTTTTGACTGCTTAGGTTGTGAACCACACTGTAAACTCCTTTATTGTTTCCCCATGCTGTTGTTTCAAATCCATTAGGTGAGACGCCGGTTTTTTGGTACGGATGCTTCCCATGAATTGGGAAAGGAACAGCTCTGATAGCTGTGAAAAGGATCCGATGGAACGAGGTTTCAACCCCGGGAACCAAGTACGGGCTGCTTCTTTTAAGGTTAGGGAAAAGGCCCTACACATGATTTTCGTCCCATGTCCCTCCAGCTCCATAAGAGACCTATAAGTTTCCAGATGTTCGAGAGGATCGCCGGTACCCGTATATGGGGTGATGACTGGTGTACGATACTTTCTTGGTAGAGGTGCTTCCATGACTTCGCTGGTAAAAGGGGACTCGGATCGATGTATCGACGCCACAGCGGTTGATGGTCGATTCGCATGGTATTGTTGCTCCATATCATCAAAACGATCATGGATCTTCTTGAGATCTCCTTCCCATGGTAGAGTATAACCAGATGCTTCAACGGTGGACTCATGAGATTGTTGTTGGCGAGAGGTACTGGAATGTACGGAATGTGGGGGTAATACGGGGGGTTTGTTGCCAATTGGCACTTGGTTCGATAGAGGATGATTTGGTTGAACCTGTGGTTCGTCCACAGAGTGTCTGGAAGCCATCGGTATGGGCAGTGCCGGCAACCCCCCGGAAGGTGGCTTCTGAGGCTCCAGGAAATGTTGATCAAGTCGGTTAGACAAGGCTTGAAACCCAGCATTGAGAGTTAGAAGTGTGTTTCCCAGGAAACGCATGACATCTTCTTGACTTCCGGAAGCCTCAAGTAACGGGTTCGCCGATGGCACGTTTGGAACTCCTTGAGGAATGTTTATTGAAGCGGTTTGAGGAACAGGAACTGATTCCGTAACGTCAGGTGGAGGTAATGTTTGCCTTGATGTGGAAGGATGAAATGTCTTCTTCGGAGGCATGGTGGAAGAAATTTGATTAGTGGTAGAACGATTGACTGTGATGATCAAATCGTTCCCACAGATGGCGCCAAACTGTTTACATCGATATTTGTAACAGGATCCTCCAGAAGGTCCACCTTCCTTCCAAGCGAATTTTCTCCTTGGACCTGAAAGGGAACAGAAAAAATAACTAAGGGTGGCCGGCGTTCGGCCGTCGGCCCTCCGATGCCTAAGTTAGATAGGGTATGGAAGGAGAACCAATAAACGACAGAGATTAGGGATTGAGTATTGTGTACCTTTTAATGATAAAACCATCCATTTATATAGACTCCAATGTCCCACTCTGTTACGTTAGATGCCGAGATCATCTACTGATTTCATGGGATAGGATGTTTATCCTACTTATCCTCGGAACAATCTAATCCAATTAGTCACCCGGTCAACTACGTTCCTTGATAACGATCCCTTAAGACTCGGAGCCATAAACGAAGATAAGCCCAAAATCGGCCTATACGGGCTGCTGGTACTAAAGGATGAAGGACGTCATCGCTGATCATCAATAAAAGCTGCTCGCACGACGGAAGATGCTCGCGAGATCAGGTGCTCGCATATTGGGATGTAACTCCTTTTAACGACTCGCGAGAAGGACTGCTCGCGGGTCGAGAAGGAAATTTCCTGCCTCGTAATATCCGACTATCGACCATAAGAGCTCGAAGCCTCGATAACTGTGTTCCGTATTTATCCAATCTGCGAGCCTCGAGCAGGTGATCTCGAGAGTCGAATAAATGTGCTCACAGAACCAGGACATCGTGAGAATATCGAGCCGCGAATAGCTGATCTCCACCATTTTGACTATAACAGAAACAAATAAGAAATAAATCGAATGTTTGATTAAAGGAAAAACAACAAAACTCCAAAACAAAAAGCTTCTTGAATCTATATTGAAACAAATCGAATGTTTGATTACAAAGGAGCTAGCAAAATAAAAATGAAAATAACAAATTATTTTCAGATATGCATTCTACACAACGGGCAAGAATCGCTTTCTTCCAACCATCTCTTCATGCAACTCACATGAAACGGATGTGAGCAGGGCAGAACACTAACTTCCTTTGTCTCACTATCACCCAACTCATCCAAACATGTCCCACAATTCTCCCTTGCATCCCAGCTTTTAACTTCATATTTCTCCAGCAAAGACCCAATCTCAGCTAGACCTGGCAAAATTCAACCTGACCCGAATTAACCTGGTTTTTTCCAATTTAGGGTTGGAAATTTTGACTTGAATTCAATTTTTGGGTTGACCCGACCTGACCCGAATCATATAGGAGTTAAGTAGACTATTATATATTAATTTTCTTATTAGTTAAATAATACATAGTTTTTTTTTCTCACACACCCTGCTTGGAACAGTCCACATGTCTGTCAATTTAATAAACATACGCACACCAATGATCACATTTTATGACATGTAGAACTAAAATATCATGAGATTTTTTTTCTAGTGCTCATTTATTGGAGAACTTAAATGGTAGCTAATAGTCCATAAAATAAATTAATAAAATTATCTTAATAGTTATATTTATTTGATTGTTGATAGGAATTTATTGGACAGTAAAAATGAAAGGATCAAATGGTTCCATTTCAGTAATGGTGTCCACAATTTAACTATTTAAAAAATTAAATATCAAATGGTCTTGTTGATTTGATCCAATGGTCAAAAAATAAAAATAGAATTGTTGAATATTAATTGGATGGTTCAGATAAAATATTAATTGTCAATTTCAAAAAGTTTTACGTGCAGGAGTATCAAGCACCATTCTTTGTTGATGCATTTAAAAACCATTATAAATTCTCTTTCGAAAACCCCAATCGTAGGTTGTAAAGAGAGGGCTTTTTTCAGCCACACAAGATAGAGAGGAAGCTACTACGGAGGGGAGAGAGAGAGAGAGAGAGAGAGAGAGAGAGAGAGAGAGCTGCTACTCCGTGCTACTAAATTGCTAATCCCCTTTACAAACCCTCTTCTAATCTCCCACTCAACCAAAGGTATTCAAAAGAAAAAGACGAAAGACTGGGCCCCTGTTAAACCAATGGTCTGGATCAATTTCTGCGCTTCACTTGTTTGAACTAAAGGTCTGAGGTTGCTATTCATAATATGAGGCTGAGGATTATAATTTATATGATTCCTTTATAGTTAAGATTCTTTTAAAAATGTAATGACGCGTGCATTTAGCTCAATCAAAAGGCTAAACTGTGGAACCCCACTTCACTTGGTTACTATCCCAAGATCAGGTTGATTGAAAAAATCTAACATCTGATTGGGACACTTGTTTGTTGAATTAATTAAAACCATTGATTTTTTTTTCCAGTTTTAATCTTCTAATATTGATATGTATACCATTCAATACTCGGATAATCTAGTTAAGTATAGTTTTTTGTTCATGATGCATCTCTGTTAATATCTGCTTAAACTTCTCTAGAGGATTTATTTTTTATGTTTACACCCACACACACTACTTGTTAGTTTGTCATGGAGTTCATTCAAATGTTAATTTTATTGTTGTGGAAATGTATAGCTTTTAACAATGAATTTTAATTTACCTTGCAGTGGTCTACTCTTGTCAGTTTCACTAGATGGTGATAATAATGATATTGAGGTTATTGAAAAAAATTCTATAACTCAGGTAACATCTAAACGAATAAGAAAAAAACCGTTCAAGTGTTTGGGATGAATTTGAAGTGATTCTGATTGAACAAGATGGCAAGAAAAGAGCAAAATGTAATTATTGTGGTCAGCAATATATAGCCAAGGGTACCTATGAAACTACCAACCTAAAACAGCATTTGAAATCTTATGTACGATAGACAAATAAAGATGTGCGACAAATGTTCTTGTCATATACAAGTGGGCAAGCAAATAACTCTTTAATTTTGAAATCCTCCAACCCGGATCAAGACGTGTTTCGTGCGTTAATGTCGAAAGTTATAGTAAAACACAACTATCCATTTTAGACAATGAAGCATGATGTGATGATAGACATTTTTACTTATCTTAACCATGGAATTCACAACACGACAAAAGTAGAGCATTAGCTGAAACTGCAAGTAGAGCATTGTATGTTCAAGTTCCTATACAATGTGGTGTCTGAACATTGCCCTTGGTAATTATCTCTTGTCCATGAACAACAAACATAAAATACTGTTTTCTTCAAACGTAAAGTAGTATTTCCTTCCAATTGCATATGCCATGCATTCTAGCATGTGTCATTCAATCCACATGTTGCCATATTTTCGCATTTTCAAATTTCTCTAATGCACCAATTACGTTCAGTTTTGTGGTGTACAAATGCCCTTCCATGTCTTCTTTGAATCTTAAATAGTGCCGCGTCTGTCACATCAAAACGAGACATCTTCAACCCAATGTCATGCCATACATATATAGAAAAATTATCTATATCAGGAAATAGTTATTCTGAACCATTAATCTATGAGACCCACCATATTAATGAGGTTGCACAATCCTAGTCATCATGATCTTTTAAAATGAGGCCCCCATTAAAAAACCCCAATTTGGATTGTTAATTATGATACTCAAACTGACGCGGACATCAGTGGTGCACCCTTTAGAGTGTACCAGAGGAGGCGACGTCGCAGATCGAATGTTGGGACAAATAAGCTGATGTGGATGGACGCTGGGCCCATTAGACCCATTTTCTGACGCGTTACGAGTACGCGAGCTGCAAGATCTCGCAGGAGCATCATGACTGCAGGACCGTAGAGCGGATTTACTTTTACGCGCTTTTCTATTTATTTTCTTGTTTCTAGGCATTTTAGTGTCATTGTTTAGTTCTAGGCATTTTTATGTTATTTGCTTTTGTTTTCAGGCACTTTAGTGCACTTTTTATTTTAATAGCTTATATATAGTGTGAGAAACCCTATTTCGAAATCATTGAATGAATAGAAATTTCGACTGCTTGTCTTCTTCTTATTTCAAGAGATTAGGGTTTCAGGATTGGCCCTCGGGTGTTTAGGATTCCATCCCGATTTTTATTTTTTTCTTATCTCTAGTTTTTGAAAGTGCAAGAAAGGTATGACTTTTCTATTTTTATAATCTGTGTTATCCTTCATCTCAAACCTGTTACTTCCCCATCACATTCGTTCTTCCTGAATCTACCCCTTTGGTACGATTGGAAAAGAGGGATGCCTAGCCATGAAAACCGGATCCAAACTTACCTGTGGACTGGTCTATGCTAGGTCTGGGATATCCTCATATTCCTAGATCCTCCTTATTTTATGGTTTTACGTGATTCCTACATTAAGGAGCATGATCCGGATGGACGGATCTCATCTCTGTGTTGAGATTTGTTAGTTTTCCTCCGAGTGAAAACAGTTAGTTGTTAATTTTATTATTTGAATATCTTCCAACTGAATATACATGCATCTAGGGTTAGGTCATCTCATGCCCCTGCATCACAAACCGATCCGTATATTGTATTCAACATAGACCCTTGTTTTTCTCCAACCTAAATCACCATACCACGAGTGTCTTAGATCTTACACATTTGTCCCACTCATGCAAGTGGGCATAAGCCAAGGCCGAGCTGATCATGAGCACAGGAATTGCCATTTGGGCTACCTTGACAATACATAGGATGGGTTTTGGGCTAGCCCGAATAATATTGGATTGGGCTTGGATAGTATGAAAACTGGCCCCACGAGGGTGGTTTGAATCATCTATTTTTTTTAAGGAAGTCTATCAACAGTTGGTCAACCAAAATGAAAGGTCCAGATTGATGTACAGGTTATCCATGTCAAAAATTTCACCTGGGTAATGGGAAGGCTTTCATACAACCCACTTGATCATTTCTCTAGAATAATTGAAGTGAGTGGATATTCGTATGTGTTCGCCTGCAAAAGCATGTGCACGGTTGGCATTTTAACTGTTGATTCTTTGATTGGAGTATTGTTCTGTCCTGCTCAAGCAAAGTAGATAAGAATTTTGTTGATGAAGAGACGATAGGAGATTTCATGTCATAGAAGAATGATTACTGAAGCATCATGACAACGAACACTGATGAGACCCTAACTCCGTGCAAGTGGGCCCTGTAGGTCGATGATCCAGACTGTTATTACAATGAGCACCAATTTAAGGTCTTGTTTGGTCCTCCAATTACAACCAATGGGTGTAAATGTATCATGATTATTTACCTTTGTAATATGGTGGTCACATCACATGCATTTTATTGTAATGGTGATTTTGTTACACAATTTGTTTCACCCTGAAATCACCCTAAAAGTGGTGGTTTTGTAATATAGCAATATAACAATTACATTTTCCTTTACCTCTTCTTTCAAAGTGTATTTGACTCTTGATGTACCAGCCTTAATTCCTTTGTCAACAAACACGTAGAAATATAATGATGGCTCATTTACTTGGCATGAAATTGGAAAATCAAACTGTGACACCCCGGATGTTAAGGGTCAGGGCATCCTCGGGCCCCACTTGATGCAAATCATGCAATGAGATAGGCAAATTTCTGGAATCAGATTAATACTCAGCTAGAAGCAAACACACGAGATATTCATATCTAAAAGAAGAAGTTAGCATATATATATATATATATATATATATATATATATATATATATATATATATATATATATATATATATATATATATATAAGCCAAAAGAATGAATTAACATCGACAACTCACTCGACAAGACCTACTAGGGGCCCCGATCACCAGTCTCCAAAAACTATATTAAAAATCTATACATTACGCCAAACCTGACGCTATCCCACATAACAAGGATCCCTTATCATCATCTATATTGGTTGTCTACATACTGAATGTAAAAAGTCCTCCCCAGCGGCTAACTCCTCGTATTCTGCCGCTTCACTCTCCTCTTATAAACCTGGGTCACATGCGACGTCTGGGTGGTGTTTTATAACACCATCCCCAGAATGGGGAGTGAGTGGCCAACTCAGTGGTAACATTACATATAAGTTATTAATGCACAAATGAAAGCATACATAAATAATGGATTTTATTGCACATTGTTCCTAATTGAGATATCCATATCAACAAAACACAGTTATATAAGTGCATGAGTGCATGAAATGCATATGCATGCCCCAAGCACCAGTTTGTCACAGCGAACGATGTGTGGCACCACCACATCACTCGTATAGACTGGGTCGCCGTGACGGGGCACCACCCCAATCACCCTCCCAAAATGAATGTCATGCCGAACCATGAATGATTACCTAAGCCCTTAATTATAACAGTTTAACATCCAGTCGATTGGCAAAGCCATCATACCATTAATGTATCACTCGGCCCATCAGGGATCATCTGGCTCCCTGCGGGCGAGTACATGTCATTGCCAGTAACCCCAAGGATCCCAGCTCGAGTAGATAATCCGAGCGTCCGATTCGGCCATGACTCGTTAGTCATGTTCGACTCAAACGGGGGTGGATCAATCATGCCATTTCCCCATAGTCAAACAAGTGGATGGCTCACTGCCTCCATGGGTGCTCAAAAGACACTACGGAGGGGCACCACCCCGACATAGGCTGACAACACGGGCATAAGTCTCATACCACCATACCCGACCCATGAGTCTTTAATGATCATTCGCCATGTAATTATTAGTAGGCCTATCCAATGGTCGTACTAGTATGTGGATTTGAATATAAGTGTTTTAAATCAACATTATGCCTGGACCGGGTTGTTGAGCCGGTGGTCCTTAGGCAAGGGGATAACAAGAAGCTAACCTTGGGCACTATGTCCCGTGTGGTTCACGAACCACAAACAGCACCCGAATTCCACCACGCTTGAGGATTCCAACTCTGAGGACACGACCAACCTGTGTGGCCGCCCCAACTCTACGAATTTTTTGATCCGGCAACATAGAAAAGCATGGGTCTATGCAAAGAACTAAACATGAACTTACTCTACTACATATACTGTATACACAGGTGATAATATTTCAAAATTCCAAACAAATGACAAGAAATCACCAATTTCCCCAAAGATGCAATAGTAGCATTCACATGCATCTCAGGGAACAATAACAGCGCACGATCAATTGGCAATTCTTTCTAATTTAAGATAAATATATGAATACTAAGAAATATTCATGTAGTATTAAACATACATGATGATAAAACAATATAAACATGGAATCCTAGTCTTAAAGACCTCTAGAGAACTAACCCCTAAGAATTTTTACCTCTACCTAGAAAATCTGTCAAGAATTCAAGACATTATTCATGTGGGCTTGCATTTGATGCAAGACAACCTATAGGGAATGATACACACCTCATCCTCTTGAGATTTCTTGAAATTCCTACAAGAGAGGGGGGTTGCACGTTAGGGGAAGTGCATGAATTTAGCTGTAATTCATATAATTCTTGGTGTGAGATTTATTTCAGCTACCTGGGAGATGTATTAAGCGGAATTCAGGCACACTCCATTCCCACGCAACGGAGATGGCCAAGGAATTGCTCCGGAGTGACATACACAAGCCCCTTTTGGGGTGATCTCCTTCTTCCCCAATTTCTCTCCCTTTCTCTCTCTCTCTCTCTCTATCTCCCTCTCTTTTCTTAGCTCGTTGTAGAGAGAATGAGAATGACTAAGAGAAAAGCGCTTTTTATAACTTTGGGCAATTAGGATATATAACCCTCAACTATTTAAGTGGCTAAAAGTAGCCTTTTTAGGCTTGCTTGTAATGGTGTGGGGCCCAATGGACCCATCTAACCCGATTTGGACCGAGGGATAGTCCTCCTAGCCTAGGATATGGCCACATGTGTGATCCTACAAGAATATGATGCCGCAATTGAGAGATATGACAACAGATCTGTCCGATGGTGATCAACCGTCGATCGGGGCAGCAAGTTTGGGATTATGGTCAATATTATATTTAAATTCTGGGTTCTTTATCTCAAAGCCATTCAAGGGTGCTGAAGGGCCACACAAGAAAAGTATTTGTGGTAATGATTGGTTCACTTAATGTTGGTGAGAGTATACTCGCGCCTAGGGTGTAATCGCAATGCGGTGCAGTTCTACGGTTTCGAGTACCAATTTCAGCGTGTGGATCCAACAGAGGCACTAGGCCCAGCATGGGGGTCAACTAATTCGAGTCTCAAACCCACCCAACTTGGATTAGGTAGCGCAATGACCTGACGGGTGTGCACGCAATGCCTTAATTTGTGAAGCCTTTATTTAAATAGGCTACTATCGGCCAATTAAACGCCCTAGGATGACATAAGCATGACATGGCCCGAGGACATGTTTGGGTTTTAGGGCAGGTTGTTTTACGGGGAGTTATAATCTCGCCCCCTAAGAAAAATAATTTCGTCCTCGAAATTGTACCTAATCATGATCTTTTAAAAGGTGAGTGTAGTTCTTGCGTATATCCGCTTCAGTTTCCCAGGTGGCCTGTTCCTCAAAATTGTGAGTCCAAAGCACCTTTACTAATGGAATCTTCTTGTTACAAAAGACTTATTCCTTTCTGTCTACGACGCAGGTAGGTTGAAACACGCAAGTGGTGCTCTCGGAGTTTAACGTGCTCCCACTGTATAACGTGGGACGAGTCCGGCACATATTTCTTCAGCATAGAAATATGGAACACGTTGTGAACTCCTACAAGTGGCGTCGACAAGGCAAGGTGGTAGGCTACTATGCCTACACGCTTTAAGATCTGAAACGGGCCAATATAGCGTGGGGCTAACTTGCCCTTCTTGCCAAAATGTAAAATTCCCTTCATCGGTGATATTTTCAAGGAAAAATGAGCTCCTTCTTTGAATTCCAAGGGTCGTCGACGTCTGTCAGCATAACTTTTCTGACAGCTTTGGGCCATTTGCAAACGCCTTCGGATAATGTCGATTTTCAGGGACGTTTGTTGCACGAGTTCCGGCCCAAGCATTTTCCTTTCTCCCACTTCAGTCCAGCAATGAGGAGCTCGGCAAGGATGACCGTATAGAGCCTCATACGAGGCCATGCCGATACTTGCCTGATAGCTATTGTTATATGCAAACTCGGCATAGGGAAGGTAGTCATCCCAACTATCTTTAAAATCTAGGGTGCAAGCCCGCAGCATATCTTCCAACACCCGATTTTCGCGTTCTGTTTGCCCATCAGTCTGAGGATGGAAAGCTGTGCTATAGGTCAATTTTGCTCTCATAGCTTGCTAATTCGAGACCATATCTGACACTATCTCACAAGGCACTCCATGCAGCCTCACGATTTCCTTAATGTATAGTTTCGCCAGATCTTCAAAGGTCTAGGAGGAGCGCACACGTAGGAAGTGGGCGAATTTAGTTAGGCGTTCAACTATGACCCAGATGAAGTCATGGCCTTGCTTAGTTCGAGGTAGGCCCACAATGAAGTCCATCGAAATGAAATCCCATTTCCATTCAGCTATTGGCATAGGTTGTAATAGGCTAGGAGGTTGCCGATGTTCGGCCTTGGCTTGTTGGCAAGCGAAACACCGGGATACATATTTTGTGATCTCGCGCTTCATGTTGTCCCACCAATAACTTCTCTTCATATTCTGATACATCTTAGTGCCCCCTGGATGCATTGCAAGCTTAGATTTATGGGCCAGATCCATAACTTCGATTCTCAGCCTTTACACATTCGGGACGCACAGGCAGACCTGAAAACGTAGGCCGCCATCGCTCCCAATATGCCATCCTGGCAATCTTCCTCTTACTACTTGCTCTTTCTTCTTGCAAAACGCTTCATCCTAGTCTTGGGCTGCCAGAATTTTGTAATCAATCTCGGGTTCTACCCGAAGGTGGGTGATCATGGCGTAAGGCTCATTTACAGTGAGTTTTTACTCAAAGTCTCACACAAACTCAACCATATTCCATTCTCTTACCATGAGAGAGGCCGCAAATTCTATCGCCCTTTTGCGACTCAACGCATCGGCCACTAGGTTTGCCTTACCTGGATGGTACGATACTTCAAAATTGAAGTCTTCGAGTGTTTTCATCCATCGTCGTTGTCTCAAGTTTAAATCACACTGAGTGAAGATATATTTTAGGCTCTTATGGTCACAGAACAATTCAAATTCCTCCCCATATAGGTAGTGTCTCTACAATTTCAGGGCAAAAATGATGGCAGCTAACTCTAAGTCATGAGTGGGGTAATTTTCTTCGTGCTTCCATAATTGATGAGATGCGTAAGCAATTACGCTGTCGTTCTGCATCAACACGCATCACAACCCCACTCGTGATGCGTCTGTGTATACGATGTACTTGACACCTTGCTCGGGCAAGATTATGACAGGGGCGGATGTGAGCTTATCTTTGAGTTCCTGAAATGTAACTTATGCCTTTTTATTCCATTCGAACTTGATATCTTTGCAGGTCAATTGAGTCAACGGCCTAGCGATTTTGGAGAAATCCTTAATGAAGCGGCGATAATGCCCAGCTAGCCCCAGGAAGCTTCGCACCTCTGTTGCTGACTTCAGTTGTTCCCGGTCTTATACTACCACGACTTTGGTTCGGTCCACTGCGATACCTTCCTTAGTGACCACGTGCCCAAGGAACTTTACTTCATCTTTCTAAAAGGTGCATTTTTTAAAGCTGGCGTACAACTGATGTTGTTTTAACGTTTCTAGGATGGCCCTCAAGTGTTCTTCATGCTCTTCACGGCTCTTAGAATAGAAGAGGATTTCATCAATAAATACGATGACGCACCGATATAAAAATTGCCTGAAGACTCGGTTCATCAAGTCCATGAACACTGCTGGGGGCGTTCGTAAGGCCGAAGGGCGTTACGAAGAATTCGTAGTGCCCAAAGCTTGTCTTGAACACGGTCTTGGGTATGTCTTCTTCTCTAACCCGTAGTTGGTGGTAACCTGACTGCAAATCTATCTTTGAGAAGTATTGGGCACCACGCAGTTGATTGAACAAGTCGTCGATCCTGGGAAGGGGATATTTATTTTTAACAGTTACTTTATTTAGCCTCCAATAGAAAATGCATAGTCGCCGACCTCCATCCTTCTTTGGTACAAACAGTACAGGGGCTCCCCATAGAGACACACTAGGCCAAATGAACCCTAAACCTAGAAGATCATCGATGCACCAGTGTCGATCAAACAATAAACTGGAGAGTTAAGGACGCGAGTGGTACCTTTGAAAGCACAAGGGAAGCAATCAGGCGTTTCGATCTCCTCTGAATCAATGCATTCACGCGTGCTTGTTAGACCCTATTAGCTCCCGTTGTTACCAGTGCTAAGTAGGGGCGGACCGCCTGAGATGTAGGTCAGCCTGTCTGTGTGGGCTGCTTAGCCGGGCTTGAGGATGTGACGTTTGAGTGGTTCTGCGGGTGGGCCGACGACGTTGAAGGCTTGAGATTAAGATCCTTGATCTTAGTATAACAATAGGGTTCAGTATGGCCATTTCTCTTGCAATATGTGCAGTTTCGAGTCGGGTTGGAGCTCAGTGGAGGCGGTAGGGCATGTAATAGCATTGGTTCGACCCGAGTCTTTTTACTTGAAGGAACATATGTGGAGAACTCTGGCCTCTCTCTTGGATTGGCCTAAAGGCGAGCACGAGAGAGACAAATGGCGTCTTGCTCAAATTCAAGCACCTTAGCAAAGGCAGCCGCATATGTTGAGATCTCGGAGCAACACATTTTTGTGAGAATCCCAGGTCATAACCCTTCCAAAAAGTGACACAGCTTCGCCCCTTCATCCGCGGCTGTGGCCGGCACATATCGTAATGGCTCTAAAAATCGGGTTTCATTTTCTCCAACACTCATGCTCCCCTGTTGTAATTTATGGAATTGGGCCTCCTGTGTGTGATAGTAAGTGATCAGGAAATACTTCTCATAAAAAGATCCTTGAACCCTTGCTAGGTCTGCACATGGTCTTTCGAAACCATGCGACGAACACTCTTCCACCATAAATCCACATCTTTTCCAGAGAAAACTCAATGAGTTCGACTTGTTCAGCCTCAGAACAGTGAAAAGTTTCCACCATTTTGACCATTCGATCTAACCAATGTTCGGCATCAGCCGGGTTGTGGGTTTCGGTGAAGGTTGGGGGGAGCATTTTCTATAAACGTTCAAAGATGCCCTCTCTATACACTGGGGTGGCCCTCATGGGTGCAGGTGGCGGCGGAGGTGTCGCTTGAGTGTTAACAGGGTTCAGAGGGGGTGATATATTGGCGCTACCTGAGTTTTGTACAATCGACCCCATGATCATTGTCAGAGTTTGTTGCTACTGTTGCAGTGCAAATAGTAATTGCTGCTTAACATCTTGATTTAGCGGGGCTTGAGGCAGCGGTGGCGGAGGCGGTAATGGTGGCCCTGGGTTCGTCACGGGTCCGTGTTCTTAGGCTGAGGCCTGGAAGTCTCCCAAAGTGACGGGAGGCTTAGTACTAGAGCTAGGGTTGTTAGGGCCTCTCGCCGGTTCAGGCGGATTGTCATGCCCTTCATTCAGGGCCTCTCACCGGTTCAGGCGGATTGTTGTGCTTAAATGGTTGATAGGCATATCCATACAAGTAATCACGCATTGTCTTAACCGGTTGGCTACTATTCACCTGTTCCTTTTGTTGTTGCACACCTCTTACCATAACCGATGGAACACTCATGTTATTTTCAATCCGGTAATCACGTAATGTTTTTCCCGGATGATTATCCAATTTTGCTTCGTTTCGGTATTCCCCCATCGTCTTACATCGTGTCTCAATATGTGTATTGTTTTCATTAATGTAATCAAGCATCGTCTTACGTGGGGCGGCAGTGGAGGTTGATTGAACCTTAGAAAAATACTTATGCTTATAATGGTTCCAATCATAAAGACTTTCAATTTCATGGTCTGACATCTCATTTTCCAAAAGATGCTTATATGCACCATTCGTCCAATCATACATGATGAAATTTTAAGAAATTGAAAACTACCCTAATATAAAAAAAAAAGAACAAAAAGAAGGGATATGGGGAGATGTTACCCAATAGAGTCAGATCTATGTCAGCAACAATGTCCTACAAAATCAAAAAAAAAAATTTGTTAGTAATCTAAAAAAAAAATCAGAAAATCTACTTCTATAAAAACTGAAAATCCTACCTAACTAAGATTACTCTATAGCTACTAGAACAATTAAAACCGTTTAACTTTTTCCCCGGCAACGGCGCCAAAAACTTGTTCGCTCGCCTCAAGTGTAAGGCCGCGATGTAGTAATAAATCTTAGTAAGACCGAGGTCGATCCACGGGGAAAGAAGTAAACAATTCCAACTACTCTAATAACTAGAATCTAAGAAGTTTAAGAAAGTAGTTTTTCACATAAAATAGGAAAATCTGAAATTAAGAAGAACTAGAGCATCAAGAATCCACTTGTAGTAGTCCAATGCCAATCCATTCATCCAAGTACAACACAATTAGAATCAAAGTCCTATCTCTCATCTAATTGGAAGATATAACATTTAAGCACAACAATCCCACTTAAATATGGAAATCAAATTTCTAGTTCTAATTAAGCACATAGAACTTGAACTTGTAGCCTTCGGAGTAACAGCCATGCCTATGGACTATGGCATGCTCAAGGGTTACTACAATTTGAATTCAAACAACCCAATCATGGTAATCTTAGAGAATTGCAAGGAACTCATGTCCGGAGCACACAAACTCTCACAAAACTTCTAAAAAACCAAACTTTATTCAAACTAGAACTTCAAAATCCAAAATTAAGAAAAGGGTACTTGAAATAAAAGAATTAAAGCATTGGAACCAACTACAAATTTCACCTCTAGCTCTAGCTAAGAGGTTAGCTAAGGAAAAGCATATTAAAACTAGAACTAGAACTAAGAAAAGGAAGAAAAACTAGCTGGAGGAGGCTAGGTAGCCTCCTGGGACTTGAACTCCTTGCTTCCCACGTCCTTGGTTGATTTGGAATAGAAGAGAGCACCTCCTTTTATAGTGCAGCAATAGTACAGCAACATAGCAGAATTTGTTTCGCCTGGTACGGCTTAACCAATGGTCGGATTGCCTTCAAATTTGGTTTGTAGCTTCCTCGTAATGTGATATTCCTCATAGATGATTTAGATTTTCAAGATTATCCTCTGAATGGGCCCACCAATCACATCACCGACCGCCTCTCAAAATCGCGCACTTTGAGTACCTTCAGAACCAGTCATCTTGCTTTCAACGCCCTGGAGTGTACAGAGGTCGGATTGATCTCAAATTTTAAACATTTGTAGAAAACTTCATCCTCTACATGATAGACGGATTAGATTGTCCAAAAAAATCCTACAATGTGGTCCGAAAATTAGAACACTTAGGGCTTTTATAAACTCTGCGCAGTTGGATCTTTCTGGATGGTCCATCTTTCTTCAACCGGTACGGTCAAACCACACATCCTTTTGACCTGAAACTTTTGTGGTTATTCATATATGGATGTTTTCTAAAATATGGTCAAAGTAGATTCTTCATATCATCAATGATGAGTCCTCTGGACCGGCCCAGAGTTGAACAGCGAAATCTGGAACTTTCTGGACAGTTCGTATTGTTTTGGCCACCACGGTCAATCCGTAGCTCCGATCGACACGAAACCACTTGGGTTAGTTCGGCGTCGAGTTCCTCTTTGACATGGATGTGTTGGATTTCCAAATATCATCAAGATGGCTTCAGAAAACTGGTCCAAAAAACCAGGTGCGGGAGTACATTGCTGTTTTAGAATCTGGAATCTGAAACTTGCATGGACGACCGGTCACGACCGGTCAGGCCCTCTTTGGCATTACTCCAGCAAGCATGGCCGACCGGTCAAGACCGGTCGGTCTCTTTTTCTTCTTGTTTTCTTCCTTTCTTTCTTCTATTTTCTTCTTTCTTTGCTTCTTTCTTTGCTTCCTTCTTCCTTCAGCCCTCCTTGGGTCTTCATCCAAGGTTCTAAATCAGCTCTTTTGGTCATCAATTGGGTAAAGTAACTCTCATTCCTACAACCACAAAACATGTATTTGATTAGTCTTTAAATTATGAAAACCATGCATAATGAGTGATGAATTGAGGTTAAAATATGCACAATTAAGAGCTCAACACTTATCCTACTTGGGGAGACACGCCTCACCCAAGGCCCCAGACACTAACTTTTGACTTGACTCAATTACTTAGATCACATCCTCGTCCTGCTTCTGAGGAGGAGGGGGAGGAGGAGGTGCATTTTCTTCCTTCTCTTCCTTTTCCAAACAACAGACAATCCTCTTTAGAAGACTATACATCTTCTTTGTCTGATTATCTATCTTTTCCACCCTCCGCTTGAGGGCGGCATGGTCGGCCTCGTAGTTGGGAGGCGGACAATACTCTTCATCTTGTCCTTCTTCTTCTTCGTTCTCTTCTTCTTCTTCATCTTCATCAACTTTTACAACGTCATGTTCGTCGGACGCTTCCACATTTAGAGTCATCCTTTACAGAGGGCCCAGATTGAAAGGCTTTATCGGTTCGGGGTCTTCCCTAGGCCTCGAAAGCCGGTACCTCTTTGCCAATCTATAAATGAGCCGCCTGTAAGGAAGAACGAGGAGAGGATGGCGAAGATTGGCAGCGGCCTTAATGATGTGGTGCAATATGACGGTCGGAAGGCACAAATCCTTGTCATCCCAGACCTAGAAAAGCATCTTGATCATGTAGTAGGACAACTCGGTGTGATTGCCCTTCCGGGGGGTATACGTCGGCGGTGAATATTTGGTGGATTACCCGAAGTTTGGTCTTCATTTTGCAAGCCAACAGACTCCCATTGGTCCTCGTCTCCGGTGTTTGGCCGCACAGCATGCGGGTACGTTTACATCGCATTTGATACGGCCTACAGTCATCCTCGTTAATGTAAACCGTCCCCATTGGGATTCTAAGGGTTTCTGCTATGATTTTTGCGTCAATATGATACACTTGGTTGCCGCAATCCAAGTCAAAGCCTAACGGGTTCGTTCGGGTCCCCCAGATTTTTTAGTAGAAGAGACGCACAAAACCCGCACTAACTAGATCATTGATCTCAAAGACCGGGCCCCATCCCCTATTCCTCAAAGTTCGCAAGCCTTCATACCTTTCAAAGACTTCTTCGCTACCGGTCGCTCGCAGACGACGGATTGATCGGCAAACCTTCCTAAGGGTGAACTCAAGGTGGAAGCCTTGGAATCGCCCTTTTTCTTCTTCGGAGCCCCTCGGCTCATGCTAGCGGCAGCCCTCTTGCTCCCGGTAAGAGCCACAAGGAGGGGAATGGCAAAGAAGGAAGCCACGGCAGAGAGGAAGGCTACCATTGATGGGTTCTTGAAGTTGGAGAAGAAAGGGGGTGGAGGTCTTCTAGGATTTAAGAGCAAGTAGGAGGAGTATTGAGGGTTTTGGAAACTAGATTTTGGTTGGAAATGAGAGAGAAGAGAGGAAATGAAAGAAGTGGGACGAAATGAGGGGGAAAATGGGTTTTAAAGAGGCCCACATGTGTGTCACCGTGCAGGTCACGGTGGTACTGTGGCCCGCTATTTAAAAAGGGGGTGTGCCCCATGGTGGAATTCAGGTGGCACCTGAGCATGCTGGATTTTTTTTTTTTTTTTTTTTAGTGTTTGCAGTGGCACCGTGGCATTCACGATGTCACTTGAGCTTGCTAGAGGAAAAATACTTTGGCCAGGTGATGTGCTCATGGTGGGACCTGATATTACATGGGGTCACCTATGCACTCTAGACAGAATTTACTCGGATGGGGCAACCTCCAACGGTGGAACCTGAAGTTCCACGGTGGAGCCTGAGCCATCTGGACAGATTGTTACATAAATCCAGGGGTTCTCACAGTGGCACCGTGGGTGTCACGGTGGCACCTGAGCAATCTGGACTGTTTTGGACATTTTGTGGCACTATCCTAAGGTGGCACCTGAACAATCTGGACTGTTTTGGACATTTTTTGGCATTATCCTAAGGTGGCACCTGAGGTTTTACGGTGGCACTTGAACAATCTGGAGAAATTTTCCAAGTTTCTGATTTTTTACCCTTGGCCAATTCTCTCACTCCCATGACTCCTCAGCCCTTTCCAAAGATGACCACTCATCACTTCTAATTCTATCCCTCTCATGTACACGCTCTTAAAGTGACCACAAGCTATTCTCACACAACGGCCGTTCGTACGGCCGAGTCCTAAGCCCGAGTCTCTGGTTTGGCACTTATATAGCCCATGTTGTGAAGGCCTCAAATATGTAAAGACAGAGTCCATTAACCGGTCGTCCTACCGGTCGGCCAGTGGACAAAGTGGTGCAGTTTGAAGCCCAAATTCTCTGGAAGTTTTTTGGTGTTTTGAGACCGGTTGCAGGATGCTCAAACCGATCACCAGACAGGTCTTAGTTGAGGCAACAAGGTTGGAGTTTTGGTGAAAACTCTCTCGACAGTTCACGACCGGTCGTCCGACCGGTCTGCGGTCATGCGGGATTTGATTGTGTTGCACAATTTCACGCTACAAGTTTCTAATTCTGGGTTTCCTCTTATATATATATATATATATGTTTCCTAATCGTGTTATGGTTGATGCTAAGCAATACCAAGGAGTCCTAATACGCGATTAGGGTTTGGGGTGAGAGGATTGAGAGGTTTTGAGAGCTTGTGTTTCATCTTTGGGATCTATTTGGGTAGTTTTAGCTCTGTACTCATTTGAATTCATAGTGGAAGGTGTCACTTTGCGCCGTAATTTTTCCCACAAGGGTTTTCCACATAAAATTCATTTGTTTTTGCATCATGTGCTTGTGTGGCTGTGGGGTGATTGTTTGATCTTCTTCGTTGCTTCCACTGACCGAATTTCCAACAAGTGGTATCAAAGCGATCGTTGGAGGGTTGAAGAAGAAGTTTTCTAAAACGATCTCATGGCTTCACGTACAAAGTTCGACGTTGAGCAGTTCTCGAGAAAAAACAACTTTGAGTTGTGGAAGGTGAAGATGTGTGCTGTCCTAACTCAGCAAGGGGTAGTGAACGCCTTTGGAAAGCGACCTGCCGAGATGAAAGATGATGAGTGGACGAAGATGGATGAGAAGGCAATGGCCTCAATCCAATTGTACCTTATTGATAACGTCCTCTATAACATCACAAAGGAGAAGACGGCTGTAGAGACATGGACCAAGCTAGAGAACATCTATGCGAAGAAGTCTCTAGAAAATTGCATGTATCTAATGATGCAACTCTTCACTTTGAAGATGGCGGAGGGGACAGATGTAGAGGATCACATTAGCACGTTCAACAAACTAATTTGCAAGTTGCTCGATTTTGGTGAGCAGATGAAGGACGAGTATCAAGCATTGATCTTGTTGAACTTGCTTCCTAGTTCATATGAGTCACTCAGGGACTCGTTGTGCACGGGTAGGGACACTATTAGTGTCGAGACCGTTGTCTCAGCCCTTCAATCGAAGGCCATGAGACAGAAAAGCAGTGATACTGATTCCTCATCCGAAGCACTATTTATGACAGGAAGGAATTCTAAGCGAGGTGAAAGATCATCACGTTCTCGATCCAAATCGAAGGGCAAGGGCAAAGGCAAGTTGAAGTGTTGGGGATGTGGCCAAGTTGGGCACATGAAAAAGGACTGCAAGAGTCCTAAATATAAGAAGGAGAAGTCAAGTGACCATTCTAAGGAAGCCAATACCGCTGAAGCTGAGGAAGGTAGTAGTAATGTGTGTGAGGTCTTGACGGTGTCAAAGGCTGGATCTCTCTGCAATGAGTGGATCATGGACTCCGGGGCTTCGTATCACATGTGCCCAGATAGAAGCGTCTTTACTTCCTACAAGCAGTATGAGGTTGGCTCGGTATTTCTAGGCAACAACTACGCCTGCAAGGTTGTGGGGATTGGTACTGTGCGGATCAAGATGTTCGATGGGATCGAATGGACCTTGACGAAAGTGAGGCACGTTCCTAGGTTGAGGAAGAATCTGATTTTCCTTGGTGCACTCGAAGCATTGAGGTGCAAGTTCACTGGTTTTGACCGGTTCTGTAAAGTTTCAAAGGGGGCCCTTGTAATTATGAAGGGACAGAGGCATGGTAACATTTACAGGATGATTGGGAGTACTTCAGTAGGTGGAGCTGCAACGACTGTAGCGGATTCCATGTCTGCACGTATGTGGCATGCATGCTTAAGCCACATGAGCGAGCGAGGCATAAAGGTACTCTCTGAACGATCTTTGATTCCTTCCTTTAAATCTGTAGACTTTAGTATATGTGAACATTGCATGTATGAGAAACATTCTAGATTTTCATTTAAAGGAGGAAAACATGTATGTAAAAGGGTGCTTGATTATGTCCATTCCGATGTATGGGGGCCGTCGCCCGTTATTTCTGTTAGGGAGTCATCGTGGTTCGTGTCGTTTATTGATGACTATAGTAGAAAGGTTTGGGTTTATTTTCTGAAAAATAAATCAGATGTCTTCATGACCTTCAAGTATTGGAAGGTGATGGTAGAGAATCAGTCAGGGCAGAAATTGAAAATTTTGAGAACCGATAATCGAGGTGAGTTCACTTCCAGGGAATTTAACACGTATTGTAAAGAGGAGGGGATCATGAGGCACAACACAGTGCGCCACACGCTAAAGCAGAATGGTGTGGCAGAGAGGATGAATCAAACTCTATTGGAGAGAGCTCAATCCATGATTAGTAATGTTGGGTTGGGCAAAGAGCTATGGACTGAGGCCATTAACACGGCTTATTACTTGATAAACCGGTCACCCTCTATGGCAATTGAATGTAAAATCCCTGAGGAAGTGTGGAGTGGTTGTACGCTAGACTACTCAAGTCTGCGGGTCTTTGGTTATGAGGCTTACTCTCATATACCATCAGTTGAGAGAGATAAGCTAGACCATAGAGCCAGAAAAGGGATCTTTGTGGGCTATGGTGATGGTGTGAAGGGATATCGAATATATGACCCTGTCATACAGAAGATCACCCGAAGCTGTGATGTCAAGTTTGATGAGGGTTCTTTGTTCCTTAAGGATGCTACAAAGGAACTAAAAACATCAGAACATGTTGATACTCATGAGGATAAAGATGAGACACGGGCCGTCACTGAGGCACAGATAAAGGTACAGGATCAGGTGGAGCAGCCACCTATGCGAATAAATCCACCTAGGAATTGTAGGTTACCGACAAGGTACAGGGATGACTCGAACGTTGCATTCACTCTCATTACAGATGAGGGGGATCCGTCTAACTTTAAGGAAGCACTACAAGATGTAGATGCTGAAAATTGGAAGACGGCAATGCAAAACGAGATGTACTCCTTGTACAAGAATGAGATTTGGGAGCTTGTGGAGCTTCCAATGGGCCGAAAGGCGATAGGGTGTAAGTGGATTTTTTGGAAGAAACAGGATAGATACAAGGTAAGGTTGGTAGCGAAAGGGTATGCTTAATGTGAAGGCGTGGACTTCAGTGAGATTTTTGCATCAGTTGTGAAGCAAGTATCTATCAGGTTCGTGTTGGGGCTGGTTGCCCAATGCGACATCGAGCTGGAACAAATGGATGTGAAGACTACTTTCCTGTATGAAAAATTGGAAAAGAAGATATAAATGGAGCAACCAGAAGGTTATACAGTGCAAGGGGTCGAGAACAAAGTTTGCAAGTTGAGTAGATCGTTGTATGGTCTTAAACAGTCGCCTAAGCAGTGGTACAAGAAATTTGATTCCTTCATGATGAGTAAGGGCTTTACCAGGAGCGGGTACGATCATTGTGTCTATTTCAAAACACTGAATGATGAGAAGTTTCTCATACTAGTGTTGTACATCGATGACATGCTTGTTGCTAGTCACAGCATGTTTGACATCGATGTGTTGAAGGCTCGGCTTTCAGGGACATTTGAGATGAAGGATCTAGGGGCTGCAAAGAGGGTTCTTGGCATAGATATTCATAGAGACAGGAAAATGAGCAAGTTGTGGTTATCTCAGGAAGAATACCTTGAGAAGGTATTGAAAAAGTACGAGATAGACAAGTCCAAACTGATTAGCGTTCCCCACGCAGCTCACTTCAAACTTTCTTCTGAACATTGTCCCAAAACGGATGAAAAAAAAGCATGTTATGTCTCATGTGCCCTATTCAAGTGTTGTGGGTAGTTTAATGTATGCCATGGTCTATATAAGACCAGATATGTCACATGATATGGGTGTTGTAAGCCGATTCATGTCAAACCCGGGCAAACAACATTGGGAAACTGTGAAATGGCTACTTCGATACATTCGGGGTACGCAGGACTACGTCTTGACGTTTGAAAAGTCCAAGGACAAGTTGGTTGGTTACGTCGATTCTGACTACGCAGGTAGTGTGGATAGTAGGAGGTCGACTTCAGGATACTCGTTTGTATTAGCGGGTGGAGCGATTAGTTAGATATCTAAGCTTCGGTCTGCGGTGGCTCTTTCCACTACTGAAGCTGAGTATATGGCAGTGACAGAAGCTTTCAAGGAAGCTGTTTGGTTGAAAGGATGATAAATCAGTTGGGGCTTCAGCAGAAGCCGTGCCGGTTAATTGTGATAGCTCAAGTGCTATAAATTTGGCTAAAAATTCTGTTTATCACTCACGTACTAAACACATTGATGTGCGTCACCATTTTATTCGACAGGTGCTTGAGGAAGGAGATGTGACTCTGGACAAGATTCACACTAGGGTGAATCCAGCAGATGGTGAAGGCTTAACGAAGACGTAGTGATGCATGAGAAGCAGCGACTATGATTGATGAGGAGCTTATTTGAAGAGTAGAGAAGGTGGGTTGGTGTTCTTTGATGCCTTGATGGAGTTTGTTGTGAAGACCTTAAATATGCAAAGACAGAGTCCACCGACTAGTCGGCCAGTGGACAGAGTGGTGCAGTTTGAAGCCCAAACTCTCTGGACGTTTTTTGGTGTTTTGAGACCGGTCGCCAGACTGGTCGCAGGATGCTTAAACTGGTCACCAGACAAGTCTGAGTTGAGGCAGCAAGGTTGGAGTTTTGGTAAAAACTCTCTGGACAGTTCACGACCGGTCGTCCGACTGGTCTACGGTCGTGCGGGATTTGATTATGTTGCGCGGTTTTGCGCTACAAGTTTCTAATTCTGGGTTTTCTCTTATATATATGTTTCCTAATCGTGTTAGGGTTGATGCTAAGTAATACCAAAGAGTTCTAACAAGAGATTAGGGTTTTGGGTGAGAGGATTGAGAGGTTTTGAGAGCTTGTGTTTCATCTTTAGGATCTACTCGGGTAGTTCTAGCTCTGTAATCATCTCAATTCATAGTGGAAGGTGTCGCTTTGTGCCGTGGTTTTTTCCCGAAAGGGTTTTCCACATAAAATTCGTTTGCTTTTGTGTCATGTGATTGTGTGGCTGTGTGGCGATTGTTTAATCTTCTTCATTGTTTCCGCTAACTGGATTTCCAACGGCCCATCCTTCTTCATTTTGGTGGGTCCATATCCCACATCCTAGTTGTTTCTACAGCCGGGTGCTCTGATACCAACTTTTGTGACACCCTGGATGTTAAGGGTCGAGGGCATCCTCGGCCCCCAATATCTCAGGCCCCACTTGATGCAAATCATGCAATGAGATAGGCAAATTTCTGGAATCAGATTAATACTCAACTAGAAGCAAACACACGAGATATTCATATCCAAAAGAAGAAGTGAGCATATATATAAGTCAAAAGAATGAATTGACATCAACGACTCACTCGACGGGACCCGCCAGGGGCCCCGATTACCAATCTCCAAAAACTATAGCAAAAATCTATACATTGCGCCGAACCCTACGCAATCCCACATAACAAGGATCCCCTATCACCCTCTATACTAGGTTGTCTGCATACTGAATGTACGAGTCCTTGCCAGCGGCTAACTCCTCGTATTCTGCCACTTCACTCTCCTCCTGTAAACCTAGGTCACATGCGATGTCTGGGTGGTTTTTTATAACACCGTCCCTAAAATGGGGAGTGAGTGGCCAACTCAATGGTAACATTACATATAAGTTATTAATGCACAAATGAAAGCATACATAAATAATGGATTTTATTGCACATTATTCCTAACTGAGATATCCATATCAACAAAACACAGTTATATAAGTGTATGAGTGCATGAAATGCATATGCATGCCCCAAGCACCAGTTTGTCACAACGAACGGTATGTGGCACCACCACATCACTCGCACAGATTGGGTTGCCGTGACAAGGGCACCACCCTAATCATCCGCCCGAAATGAATGTCATGCCGAACCATGAATGATTATCCAAGCCCTTAATTATACCAGTTTAACATCCAGCCGATTGGCAAGGCCATCATATCATTACTGTATCACTCAGCCGATCAAGGATCATCTAGCTCCCTGCGGGCGAGTACATGTCATCGCCAGTAACCCTAAGGATCGCAGCTCAGGTAGATAGTTTGAGCGTCCAATTCGGCCATGACTTGTCAGCCATGTCCGACTCAGACTGGGGTGTCTCAGTCATACCCTTCCACATAGTCAAATAAGTGAATGGCTCACTGCCTCCATGGGTGCTCAAAGGACACTACGGAGGGGCACCACACCGGCATAGGCCGACAGCACAGGCATAGGTCCCATACCACCATGCCTGGCCCATGAGTCTTTAAGGATCGTTCGCCATGTAATTATTAGTGGGCCTATCCAATGGCCGCACCGGTATGTGGATTCGAATATAAGTGTTTTAAATAAACATTATGCCTAGACCGGTTGTTGAGCCGGTGGTTCTTAGGCAAGGGGATAACGGGAAGCTGACCTTGGGCACTATGTTCCGTGTGGTTCACGAACCATGGACAGCACCCGAATTCCACCACGCTTGAGGATTCCAACTCTGAGGACACGGCCAACCTGTGTGGCCGCCCCAACTCTGCAAATTTCTCGATCCGACAACATAGAAAAACATGGGACTATGCTAGAAACTAAACCTTAACTTACTCTACTACATATATTGTATACACAAGTGATAATATTCCAAAATTCCAAACAAATCAGAAGAATTCACCAATTTTCCCAAAGATGCAACAGAGGCACACACATGCATCTCAAGGAACAATAACAGTGCATGATCAATTACGCAATTCTTTCCAATTTAAGATAAATATATAAATACTAAGAAATACTCATGTAGTATTAAACATGCATGACAATCAAACAACATGAACATGGAATTCCTAGTCTTAGAGACCTCTAGAGAACTAACCCGAAAGAATTTTAACCTCTACCTAGCAAATCTATCTAGAATTCAAGACATTATTCATGTGGGCTTACATTTGATGCAAGATAACCTATAGGGAATGATACACACCTCATCCTCTTGAGATTTCTTCAAATTCCTGCAAGAGAGGGGGGTTGCATGTCAGGGGAAGTGCATGAATTCAACTGGAATTCTGATAATTCTTGGTGTGAGATTTATTTCAGCTACCTGGGAGATGTATTGAGTGGAATTCAAGCACACTCCCTTCCTACACAGCGGAGATGGCGAAGGAATTGCTTTGGAGTGATATGCACAAGCCCCCTTTGGGGTGATCTCCTTCTTCCCCAATTTCTCTCTCTCTCTCTCTCTCTCTCTCTCTCTCTCTCTCTCCTCAGCTAGTTGTAGAGAGAATGAGAAGGCAATTAGGATATATAGCCCTCAACTATTTAAGTGATTAAAAATAGCATTTTGGGGCTTGCTTGTAATAGTGTGGGGCCCAATGGGCCCATCTAACTTGATCTGGACCGAGGAATAGTCCTCCTAGCCTAGGATATGGCCACAAGCGCGATCCTACAAGAATATGATGCCGCAATTGCGAGATATGACAACAAATTTGTCCGACGGTGACCGACCGTCGATCGGGGCCACAAGTCTGGTATTATGGTCAATGTTATATTTAAGTTCTGGGTTATTTATCTCAAAGCCATGCAAGGGTGCTGAAGGGCCACACAAGAAAAGTATTTGCGGTAATGATTGGTTCACTTAATGTCGGTGAGAGTATACTTGCGCCTAGGGTGTAATCGCAGTGCGGTGCAGTTTTACGGTTTTGGGTACCAATTTTAGTGTGTGGATCCAACAGAGGCACCATGCCTGGCATGGGGGTCGACTAATTCAAGTCTCAGACCCACCCGACTCGGATTGGGTAGTGCAATGACCCAACGGGTGTGCACGGAGTGCCTGAATTTGTGAAGCCTTGGTTTAAATAGGCTACTATCGGCCAATTAAATGCCCTGGGATGACATAAGCATGACATGGCCCAAGGACATGTTTGGGTTCTAGGGCAAGTTGTTTTATGGAGCGTTACACAAATAGGCCCTAAAATGAAAGCAATTAAAGACTAGAAGATCCTAGCCATCCAATATTTGGATTTTTTTTTCCTGGACCATTGCTGTATATGCAGCCTCGGGTATTGTATTGCCCTCTTCTTGGTTTTGTATCATGTATTTCCTTCATTTACATGTCATTGGGAGATTTGAGTTGCCATTTTCAACAGCCCAAGATGGGTTTTGGGGAGAGGGATGGGACCCACTTCTTTGTGGGTGGGAAGGCATTCTATGTGAATGGTTGGAATTCTTACTGGTTGATGGAACAGGCTGTGGAGGAGTTCAGCAGGCCCAAGGTGAGGGCCATGTTTCACGCTGGTGCCAAGATGGGCCTCACTGTTTGCAGGACATGGGCTTTCAATGATGGAGCCTATAATGCTCTTCAGATCTCACCGGGCCACTTCGACGAGCGTGTCTTTAAGGTTTTTTTTTTTTTTTTTAATACTTTTGAATGACTAGCATTGTGTTAAGCTATTGAAATTTGAATGCAACTTGGATGTTTTAGATTTTTGAACTTAGCTGGAAAAAATAGGATTGGTAATTGCCAAGAACTGAATTCGAGCAATTTCATGGTTAAAGTGGAGCGGTGATTGTATGTGGATTGGCTGAAATGAATTTTTTTCCTTGATGAAAATTGCAGAGTAAATTCAGTCAGTAAAATGCTGACTGGTATTAATGGAAAATTCCAGTAATTTCATAAGGTTGAGATTTAAAGGATCGTGTTGATGACATTGCCATTTTTGTTCTCTTTACCTTTATTCTGTCTTATTTGCTAAATAATTACTGTTGTATTGCAAAAGGAACACTCCATTCATCATCATAATCGCTTTTGGAATTTTGCCATTCCTTTTCCATTTCTTAGTTCCCGTACTATTGCCGCTATAGCAATTCTCCATGAATGATCTCAAGCTTGAAAGCAAAGAAAGATCTGACATCATAAGATGTGTAAAATTATCTGAAGATTTGAAACAATTGAAGATTAGAACCTGTAAAGATCCATAGTTTGCTTCAATCATTTCTTTTCCTTCTCTAATGTTCTATTTGCCTACACGTTGTCAATGTTGCATATAGTGGCATGTTTGTAAATACTATAAGAAACATGTGTATGTGGTGCATTTGTCTGTAATATCATGTGTAAAGAGGTAGAGCGCACAATCGTAGATTACTTTTGTAATTTATAAGGCTGATTAGACCTACTTCAGACCTTATCAACCATATGTAAATATTGTATCTTTTCTTTTTTCTTTTTATTTTCTTTGGGTCTCTCTATTTTGCATTCCATAATCAAATAGGATGGCAGGCATTGGACTGAGTCATTGCGGAAGAACACTGACATGGAATCAGGTTGATTCTTAGCTTGGTCAATAACTTACAACCATATAGCGGGAAGATGCAATACGTTAAATGGGCATTGGAAGAGGGCATTGCTTTGAGCTTTTCTAATGATTCTTTCTTATTCGATCCATCGCAATTACTTCAAGAATTACCTCAAGGTAGTTTCTCTGTCCCATCTTAATTAAATGTACTCTGTTTGTGAGATGTATCTTAGCTTTCTCTTCTCATAATAAATCTTGTTAACGCGATCTCATGGCAAAGAAATGAAAAATTATGGCTTTAAAGACCTAATTTAAAAGTCAAGTAGATTTCCCAGCTTAAGATGGTTATCGATGCACCGATCATGGCTTGGAAACTGTGGTTCATGACATTTAATAGGAACTCAGATGATTTATTCCATGCGTCATGGTTTATAGAAACTGCTCGAATAAATGTTAACCGTACATGATTTAGCTTCTTTATTAGCTCATGTGCAAGGGTAAGCAGATTCAACCGAGCTGAGGCTTTTCCAGACCCAGCCAATGAGACAAGGACCTAGGTCCAGGGACGGTGCCGCCAGCTGGTTAAGCATCCATGCCCAAGCGCAGCTCAGACTTCAAGCTGACTACCTAGCCCATAGTGTAAAATAAGTCCAGTCAGCCCAGGCCACTTCACCACGCCAGACTTAAGCTTGGGTCGACCTGATTGGTAGTCGGGTCCTAAAAAATTGGCCCAAGACCGTCCCTCAGACCTCTAGGCTCAAGCTGAGCATTGCTTAAAGAAGGTTGGGTCCACCCATTTGAAGCCATATTCATGAGTTACGATCTTATGAAATTCTGCATCATGTTAAAGGTAAGACGGCGAGGATGGTTAAAAAATTTCCTGTCCACATTAGTATTTGCAATTCCTCAGTATTAACTGTTTCTTTTACATTCGCTTAGGAATTTCAATTGTAAAATATCTGAACAACAGCCCTTAATTCTAATGAGAACAATGAATATCTAAGATGCCGGCAATTTATTGGATTTTCCAATTAAAAAATTATTATGATGTGCTTCTTTTTTAGTAATTACGGAATTTCAGAATTCCTTCGATACTTTTTAAAACATGAAGTAGCACTGTTGCTATACCATCTTTATCTGCTTGGTCTTGCTTCTGCTTTCTGTTTACAAGCTGTACTGACAAGGAGAAACAGCATTACTGGAATGGAATACAGAGATGATCTGACCATCTTCGCATGGGAGCTAATGAATGAGCCCCGATGTATGTCTGATGCTTCCGGTGACACTCTGAAAGTAAGTAGTCTTGCCATCCCTGTTTTGTAGCCAGTATAGGCACTTGAAACATTCATGGTAACTCTCAGATCATCTGATTAATGTAAGATGAGAAGACAAGGAGGAAAAGACATCTAGGTCCCTTAACCATGATATGTGGATGCCACCATGATTATCATTGAACAGATGATGTCAGGTACATTTAGGCTCGTTGGTCTCTTCTTTTGATTGCTTATATTTACAGTCAGATGAAACATAACTCATTTTCTATTTTTTCTTGGGTCAATGGCCACTAATCTGATTGGCTACTCTGTTGATGGAGGATCCAAAAATCTTGCAGATTGGAAGATCCTAATCCTTGGGTCAATGACCTACAATAAACAATCCCAAAAGTCTTGCTGATTGGAAGATCCTAAACCTTGGATCAGTTAGGTTTAGGATATTAGTCCAGAGGAATTGCAAGAGAGACAGGTCAGTTAGGTTTTACCAATATTGGTCATTTTTGTCTTTGACTTTGGAGTGTTTTATAAGGCAAGGATCTATACTAGTGTTTTGTTTTTTACAGGCAAAGGCAATGCAGGATCCAGAAATTCAGAACATTCCATATGACCCCATCATGAGACAGGTATGCTCTTATTCCTCTTGATACACCTGTCCCATAATTTTTGTTAAACATTCCCATGATCCTATCAGATTTTCCTTTAAAGGTCAATTGGCATGCCTCTGAAACTCTACATGCATTGTTTTATGTTACTGTTTTTTAACTCAATGGCCAGTTAACTAAGTTTTAAATTCTCCAACATTTGAAATTTATGGGTCAGGCTCTCCCATGGTATTTTTGGAAATTCAGGAACTGTTTATCTGTGGGTATAGTTGAAAGGAAATGAGCTACTCTTAGATTGAATAGACAACCCAAATATGAACCCACCATCAGGTAGGCCACACATTAATTTGGAGGCTCTTAAGTGTTGTGCATTATTTTATATGGTGTGGCCCACCAGATTATTGGATCAGCGTGACCTTTGGCATGTCTAATAATCATGATGGAAGCACCTGTTGGACAGGTAAGATGCCTCACACACGCCTTATGGGCTCCGATCTAGGTCGTTCGCCTGGTGAGTGTAGCATCAATCACTCATGGCCTGAAAATTGCCTGAATGGAAAAATCGTAACTCTCTAATTAATGGATTTTTTTACGTTTAAAATTGGTTTTGCTAGTATTTTTTTACCTCTTGTTTGTATGGTCAGGATTAATTGATTAGGTAAGAGCTTTCCATCAAGTGGACCACTGTGTACAAAACAAATAGCTGTCTAGAAAAACAACTATTTAGCCATTAATTTCTTTTGTATATTGTCCCTGATCTGAGAAGCAAAATTGCCTGATTTTTGTGCAAGAACATCCATTCAATCCTGCTCATCTAATTGAATTATGGAAATCTGGGATCTATTTATGTGGAAACTACAAATCTGCATCTGATGGCTGTTTTTATGCTCACTAAATGTAGGATGGGACTGGTCATAGCTACTGGCACCTTCTAACCGTCAAGTCTATCAATTCAGTAATGAATTTCTGTGTGAAAAAGCAACTTGACGTTGAAGATCTAATTCAGCTACCAAATGAACTGAATCCTTCTCATCGTCATAGTAGATTGCTAAGATGTTGGGCAGCTGAAGAAAGTAAATATTGCACTCATCCATCACTGTTTAGAGCAATTTGTTATGCATATGGCTGGCCATATATGTGCCTAGGTCTATTGAAGGTACTCCATTTCTATGATCTGGAATTTTCTTTTCACAGGAGGAAATTGTAAAGATGTCAGTTTAATGGAGCTAGTTTTTACACTACATCCCATTTTCTACTTTCTGTGTTAGATTATTGTACCTCTCGTATGTACTTTACTAGTACCAATGGTAGTAAAAAGGGGGGGCGCATACATTAAAAAGAGAGGCTGTAAATATCGCTTTCCTTTTCAAATATTTTTCTCAGTCTGGTGAGAAGAGGACACCTATAATAATGCATGATTCCTAATTCACAACATTGAATGTTGCTTGGAATTTTCTGTTTACGTAATAACTCACTAGTACGTCATTCTTTCTGCACAGGAGTCCGTATTTTGTGGTTGGAATCTTTTATTGGTTAGGAATGACCCACTTTGTGCATTAAATTGGAATTGAGTTCTGGCAGCTTCAAGTCATTAACTTAATTCTCAAATTTTAAAAGCTAGATATCCAAACTTTCAACTTTCTGTATCATGTTTCATGTGATGAGTTACTCGGATTCCCCTAAAGGACATTATGGATGATAAAGGTTTGAGTTTTCCGATGCTTTATACTCTGCCACTCCCAATAAAGATTTGGTATCAAGGTGTCGCTTACAGAAGATTAGATGGTATCATCATTGGTCCAGTGGACTATTTCAGTACAATATGTGTGATATTTGTGTGAAGTTTTCATGCCGTTCTTTGTTTCATCTTTCTCCACCTCAACAAATTAGCTTTTTGTTTTTGTTCATGATGATACATCCTTTTTCCTTGAATTCATATAAGTTTAAACAGAGGTCATTTGCATAATCTTCAACACAATGTCCTTATTAATTAACAATTGAAGTAAGCATTTAAAACCATAGTGTATTTCTTTCTTAGGTTCTGTTGTGCCTGAATATTGTCATGATTTTTAGAAATTATACCTTCCATGATTTGAGAAAATGACAAACAAGGTGTTTGCTAGAAGATACTCTAGTTCTAGATGTCTTCCTGCAAGGTACCTGAAAGAGGAATTTTGGCATGAAATTGCTTGTGGAAAGACAGAAATTGTTAACAATCCATGCCTTTAATTCTTAGGATAGATGCACAACTAACTGCCTTGCTTCTTTGACTAATGAGGTACAAGTCCGACAGTGACATTGTCTCTAATGTTAGGTGCACAACTAACTGCCTTGCCCCTTTGGCTTAGATCTCTAATTATTGATCATCTTCACATGTTATACTATTTAATTTAAAGGATGGGGCAGAGGTGGAATTCTTTTTGTCTGTCATGTTTCACTTTTGGGGTTGTGTAACCTATGATTGAGATCATGCCCCCACAATGCAACTTTTTAGTCATATGCCAGTGCTTCACAATGTTCCAGCCAGTAATCAGGAATGACTCATACACTTCTGTATAGGCACCACAACTTAGATTTTTACATTGCTAGAAGATCTTTTTCTTATTTTTAATGGCCTTCCATTTTAGAACTTTCATATTGGCTACTGTTTTAAACTACATTTAGTCTCATTTTTCTTATTTGGGAAGTAATTAATTTCTTTTTGTTATTTTGTATGGCAGGTTGTAGGCAGAGACAAGTGAGGGTTGGATGGCTTTTTTTTTTTTTTTTTTTACATATTTGGACCTTTTAACTTATTGTTGTAAATATTATATATTTGTGTTGCACAGTAATACAATTTTTGTTTAATATTCATTTTTAATTGTGCTTTCCAATATTCTTTGTATTTCAAATATAACAAAAAAATATAGGTTTCAATCAAAATATAAATTAAAAAATCACGTCTTTACAGGCGCTTTCATAGGTTTAAACAGAATTTTGGAAGCTTTCCCTTGCATTTTGAGAGGCCTTTACCAGCTCTTAGTCAGACCTTTCGCGGCAGTTGATGGTCGACTGCAAAACTATGCTCTACAAGCGGTAGAAAAATCGCCGGGAAAGGGTTCTGTTCGCCGGGAAAGGATTCATGACGGTACTTTTCCGACGCTTATCTAACCGCCGGTAAAGGTTTACCGGCTTTTTTTACCTTTTACCGGCGGGTTTGGCCGCCAGTAAAGGTCATTTTTCTTATCCTAGAATCATGTTAAGTTAGAACTACGATTCATTGATTCGAACGTTACGATTAGCAATTTGTTTAGTATGTATTCAATCCCCCATGTAGATGCAGCTTGTGCCACTCTTAATCTTAATCTTTCTTGCTCTTAGCTTTGTATTCTTTTCCCGCTTCACGGGCGTTCTAATAAATTGTTGTTTCCTTTAAAAAAAATGAACATGATTGACGACCAACAAAAGAAACATATAATTTCTGATATAATACCAATAATTTCACCTAAGAATAAATTTATCTAAATACAATGACTTAAACACAAACTTAGATTATCCGAATAATAACCAAAACTTTAAAAAAAAATACAGACAACTAGTTTCCACACACACACACACACACACACATTTATGCACAATGATCTTAAACACATGCCCAGCCATCTAAGTGGTTTGGATGTTCTATCATTTATGCACATGATAATACATGTTACACCACATTGGCCACATGCACCCAGCGGTGTCCGTCAACTGACAATCACAATGAGTTGAACAAATAATCTGGAAATCACCTACTTATAGTACTTTTACTCAGTTCCCGGGTTTAAGTCGTTGGATCACAGTTAATCCCACCTACTTAGATTCCTTCTTTTAAAAGTTGGTTAGGTTATAGTACCACCTACTACTGAACAGACGTAACCCACGGTGTTAAACATGGTAAGTTAAACTCAACTTCGTACAGTATAACAGTGCACATGTTGACTTACGAGCTCACTGCATCCTGTTACCGGATTAGATTTGTATACAATGATACGTACACTTTGTATATTTTAAGTCGCCTTTATACAAACATACGTACACTTTGTATATTTTAAGTCGCCTTAGTACATCGTTTAGTTCATTTGTAGTTGGATTGTAGTAGTATTAATTCTTTTTGTGTACCCTTTGTACGTTATCTGCCCGGTAGTAGTGTTTTGTGTAACATGTTCTAAGTTTAGTGCGCACCTAACCTAGGCCGCTCCTTATCCTGGAGGGCTAGAACGTATCATTACACCATTCAAACAATAGGATTCACTAGTCCAGGAAATCAAAAGATTTCTGAGTTAGGAAATCATGAAAATTTGAGAAACGGGTATAAATTCGAATTTCTAAATTGTAGGGATGATGGATAATGTGAAAAGAAGTATTAGAAGAAATAGCGAAGATAGAAGAATACCTTAGGATAGAAGAGAATTTGAGAAAGAAAGAAGAAAAGATGAGAAGGAAGATTAAAAGAGATCCACAAGAAAGAAGGAGAGTAACCACCAAAGTACTTTCTTAATTCTCAAAATAATATCATTATCAGAAACGTTTAAAGCAACACCCTATAAAATTCAGAATTAGCATAATTACCAAAATACCCCAACTAACACTCTTATAAAAAAAAACGTTTGCAAGAAAAAACGTGCGCACACTGACCCAAAACTCAATTAAGTAAAAGTGCATAAAATAAACTCAAATCTAAGATGCTTGATTGCCTCTAATGATGGCACGATGAAAGTGGGTCACGACGAACCAATGGTCTGATCACATCATCCTCGCGATCCAACGGTCCAATCATCTCCTCCAAGAAACTTACACATGGCACGAACACATGTGTAAGTTCTTCACCACGATCTAGGAACTTAGACTCAATCCAGGCCCATCATCAAACCATATGGACACGGGATGGCTCGTCTCCTACGCTGGTACACTGTAAAGGGCTTGATGTCTACATCATCGAGTATCAACCATCACAATCTAAGAGTATAACAAGCTCTCCTCTTAGTGCCTATTTTGTTAATGCAAGTATAGTCTAGATGTATTTCCAATCATATTATACTAATTAGGCATTAGACCTGACCTGACCCATCCAAACCCGATTAATCCTAGCTGGGTACCCGATACCTAACCTCACCGGACCCGGTTTTCAAATTGGTCTATAACACTATTCCCAAACTTGACCTGATCTTTAACAGGTATAGGAAAAAAAAAGACCCAGAACTGTCAAAATCAGGTTGGGTACTTAGGGTACACATGGGTTTGGGTACCCTGTTGACAGCCTGACCGGATATGCTAGACATGATGTATAATGCTGGAATCTTTTTGAAAAATAATTTGAGGGGTGGTTATCATCGGATTAGAATTTGGCCAGTTAATGAATGAATAAGAACATTCAAGAGAAGCAGGTGTTAGAACTAGAAAATGCAAGCAATGACATTTTCTGGGTATTTTGTTGTTCTGGGGTTCTGATAATAGAAGCATTCATAGACAATCACAAACATTCACAAAAGTACACAAGAGAAGGGGTATCGCAAGGCGAATTTTATTCTAGAGATTCTGAGATCTTGTACATTCCAGGCCGTGATCTGGCACGAGCCCTTAATTACATCGAATGATCGATGACCCTTGATTAAAAGGCAGAAGACTAGTCAGCAGGGACTATGGTCTTAGAGTTCATGGTCGTAGAGACCTGTACTTGTATGGTCGAAGAGACCTATATTTGTATGGTCGAAGAGACCTGTATTTGTTGTGTTTTGTCATGGACTGATCAATTTTTGTACGAGTCAGATGTCTATGTCTCATGTTTCGACCGGAGATCCGGGCTGAGACTGTCAGGGTTTTTAACCGAGGGGTGCGACTCTGGGCCTGCTCCCGTCATTTATGACGGGTGACCGTGGAAAGACCGATCTACAGTTGTATGTACCTGAGCAGCTCAACTAGCGGATGCCGTTTGAATGGGTAGGGCATCGACTGTTCTCGACATGTCGGTCTTTAACAAATTCTATGTAATAGTTTAGAACTCTCTTGATATAGTTTATTGTGTTAACCATAGTCCCGTTTGCTTAGTCCGGCCCTAAATCCGGGTCATATTATGATAATACATGGAATGATAGATACATTGATATGATTCTGGGCATTGGCGGCCTCTTTTCGAGAAATTATTCCGTTCATCACATTAGATCGGATCGGACTTTGAAGGATTGCATTCTGCTCATTGGATGGCCCGGATGAGTTATTTGACTAATCCATTGTGTTCAGAACGCTCGAAATACCCAAAATAGGCCCAAACGGGGCCCGAAAATGCCACAAAATGGAGGTTTAGGGATACTGAAAGTAACGTTCAGAGTGCTGATTTTTCTGATCCGCTGGCCTATTTTTATGATGCGCTGGGGCCAGCGCATCCAAAAATGACTTAGTTAAGATGTGTATTTTTCTGATCCGCTGGCTTATTTTTTTGATGCGTTGGGGCCAGTGCGTCCAAAAATGACTTAGTTAAGATATGTATTTCTCTGATCCGCTGGCCTATTTTTCTGATGCACTGGAGCCAGTGCGTCCAAAAATGACTTATTTCATAAACGACTGATTTTCCTGATGCGCTGAGATATTTTTCTGATGCGCCGGGATATTTTTCTGATGCGCCGAGGGTCAGTGTGTCGATAAAATAAGCTAAGTTTGATTCCAGGCATTTTCGTGGTGCGCTACTGTACTTGTACATTTTTACGTTATTTATTGGTCGAACCTGCTATGGTTGGAAGTGGGGTTTTCGGTGAAGTCGGTCAGAAAGGAATTCTAGCGATCGAAAAAGTTTTCCAGTGGTCGGAAGAGGGATTACGGCAAGGGATTTCGGCGATCTCTCAAATACCCAACGGACGAAGCTTCCTCTCTCTCTTGATTCATCCAAATGAACAGTAACAGAGGGGTATTTATACCCGAAAATACCGAAAGTCAGCCAATAGGATGGTGCCATGTGCAGCGCGTCGAGAAAATTGGTCGACGCGTCGAGTAAATCAGTCGACGCGTCTTAAAATGCCTTGGTTTAAGTGCTGATTTTTGGGACACACTGGCCGTCAGTGCGTCCTGAAATTCCTGAAAATGCCTGATTTATTGGACGCACTGACGATCAGTGCATCCTGAAATTCTTGAATTTTTGGATGCGTTGGACGTCAGTGCGTCCTGAAATTCAATTTCTGAAAACTGTCTGAATTTCTCGATGCGCTGGCTGTCAGTGCGTCCTGAAATTCACTTTGGAAAACTGATTGAATTTCTCGATGCGCTGGACGAATTTATTGATGCGCTAAGGGTCAGTGCGTCCTGAAATTCATTTCTAAAATGACTGAATTTCATGATACACTGACCATGAATTTAGTGATGCACCGACGTACTTGTTTGGGATCGTCTTGCAAAAATAATGGTTTGCGGGGCCCGCTTTGCGATGGATGTTGATGCACTGGATGTGTTTGTTCATTATTGAACTTACCCTCCCAAATTTGAAGGGTTTTTATCATAATGAATGGTGGGGCCCACCTTTTGGGTCGACTTTCCATTTTTGGTAAAGTCTGGGGTGCATTGCGATGTTTGTCGAGACTTCTGATGCACTGGCCCTAAATCCAGTAAGGTGATGGTTTGTACACTTATAATCCTTGTTTTGATGATCTTGACTTTTGGGACCCTAACAACAGGTTCTAAGAATGGTAGAGCAATTAGAAGCATGATTTGAAGTTGGTGCAATAAGTAGGTTTACTGTCTTCTATGCCCAACCCCAAAGGCAGGATTCTATTGGTCGATTTTGAGCCCAAAACATACACTAGGTGCTCAGGTCTAATGGCATCATGATGCTTTACAGAAGGTTCATTACGAACTTCATCGCTATTGTGGCGCCTATTATAGAGTATGGGATTTACTCCTTTCAAGTGGATAATCAAATAGGCGACCAAGGCCTTTAAGGAGAGTTCATGATCTATCTTGATCACAAAGTTCTATGATATATGAACTCTCAGAAGAAGTTGAGCGCATGGAATGCTAAATGAGCGCCTATATTCGGGAACTCATTTTTCACTTATTGAGTAGGCAAGGAGAATAAAGTGGCAAATGTTGTTAGCTGCAAGACATATTTTGTCTGTTTCTGTTGTGGGGTTCAAGAAAATCACTAGCGATTGAGCCATCGATCAAAATTTCAGCAAGATTTTCTTGTCCCTAACATAAGGGAGTGTTGATTACCCATGATACGTCTTCCATGGTGGTTATATATTCTATGGTGCATGATTGTCTTTCTTAGAGTTCCTTGCAGGAACTATTTGGAGAGTTACATTTAGGACTTGGTTGTCACTTTGTGTGAAACGAGCTGATCAAGCTTGTTGAGGATCATCTCTATTGGCCTAGCTTGAAGAAAGATGTTGGTGTCTATCTTGCCCTGTCTCATGGGCCGTACGGCTGGATGGCCGTAGTTATGGGGGCCCTGCCCCCTCTTGTATATTGTATTTTATTCATTTTTTGCCCCTAGACCCATGTTGGGTCTTTCTCTTATGTGTAAGGGCATTATTGTATTTTCCTCAAGCTGTATATATGCTCTATCTCCCTTGTTAATTAGGTTAGGGCAATTGATGCTCAACATACTATCATGGTATCAGAGCCTAGGTTCTCAAGCCTGCCCCACAGAGTTGCTTAATCTCAGAACCATCTTCCCCAAATCTGGCCTCCTCCCTGTTTCCGGCCGTTAGAAACAACTCCGTTCGTCAGCTCTATCTATCCGTCAGCAACGACTCCTCCTTCACAGCTCCGTCCGTTCGTCTGCAAGCTCGGTTCGACCAGCAACTCCGTTAAATGTAGCTCCATCAGATCTGTCCGTCACGGCTCCATTTGTAGCTCTGTCAATAGCAGCTTGATTCCCCAAATCTGTCCAGAAACTCTATCTCATTTGGAGACTGTCGGGTAACCGAAGATCCCTTAGCCAGCATATATTCAAGGAGGCTCCCTTCCCCTTGGTCATTCTCTTATCTCTACTCTCATTCTCATTGCTATGGACAAAGAAAACTATCGGGCTGATGCCCCTCGATGTAGTTTTGATGGCACCAACTACAGGTTACAGTCCATCCATTTTCAAAGCTTTCTTAAAGGTCGGGGATTGTGGGGCCTGATTGATGGCACTTTTCCAACCCCTCCATTTACTGATTTAGACAAACTCGCCGGTTGGGAGATGAAGAATGGGCGCATCATTACTTGGATCCTCGACTCCGTCGATAAGACGATCGCTATTGGCCTAACCCCGCACCGTACAACCAAGGTGATGTGGGATCACCTCAACGTGGTCTATAAACAGAGCAACGAAGCTCGTCTCTACCGTTTGGAATCAAGGTGACAGGACCATTCAGGAATTTTATTCGACGATAGTGGCCATTTGGACGGAAATGGCGATGATGGATCCTGAGTTTTCCACTGATTTTCAGATGTTCCATGATATGAGGGATCGCACAAGAGTTCACCAATTCCTTGTGAAACTGAGACCGGAGTATGAGCATTGTCGAGCTGCTCTTCAAAATCGCAGTCCTCTTCCTTCTCTAAATGTTACTATCAATGACGTGTTGGCTGAAGAACAGAGGTTAAAGGTTCTTTCTACCTTACCTCAGTATTTTGCTTCCTCTGATATGGTATTAGAGGCTTCCGCTTCATCCAATCGTCGTGGCTCGAGCAGTGTGACATGCCATGGCTGTAACAAATTAGGCCATGTGATCTCTCAATTTCGCGAGTTTTGTGCTTATTGTCGATGGACTGGACATGGCCTTATCAATTGCCCGACGAAGGCTTAGGCTTCCCCCCGGGACGTGGTCATGGTGGCCGTGACCGTGACCATGGTCATGGCCGAGGTCGGGCATTTACGGCCACTTCTACTTCTTTGATTTCAGAGCCTATCGCGAATGCCAGTGCCAGCTCCTCCTCCTCACCTTTGACTCTCGAGATGATTCAGCAGATAGTGCAGGCCCTTTCCGCTGCAGGTCTGTCAGGTAACCCACATTTGCTTCCATGGTTCTTTGATTCTGGTGCTTCGAATCATATGACTAGTGATGCCTCCCATCTTTGTGATCTCCGGCCATACACTGTTACTCAGGTTATCTCTACTGCTGATGGGTCTTGGTTACCCATCTGGTCTGTTGGTTCCTTGACTTTCTCTCCTTCTTCCCATAGAAAGTTTGTTCTTCGTGATGTCTTTCATGTTCCTCAACTCTCCTCTAATTCGATCTCTGTGGGTCAACTTACGGCCAACAATTGTTTAGTCATGTTTCTTCTTGATTGTTGTTTTGTGCAGGATTTGGCAAAAGGGAAGGTAGTTGGGAAGGGTAGGAGGAGTGGATGTCTATTCATACTGGAGTTTGGTCAATCTGTGACACCCGCCACCTGTTTTTTTGCGCCTTCTGATACTGAAATTTCATTAGCCAACTGGAAGTGGAGACTATGGCACTGTCGTCATGGAGATCCACATTCTGACCGGTTGCTTCATTTATTTTCTTCGGGGATATTGGATAAACTGAATATTAACAAATTTATTTTGGATCTCTCTTGTCATTCCTATTGCTTATCAAAAAGTAAATGTGCTCCATTTTCATTAAGTGTATCTCGCTCTTCTTCTATGTTTGAGCTTATTCATACTGATGTCTAGGGACCTTCACCTATTTTATCCATGCCAGGTTTACGTTATTATGTTATTTTCATTGATGATTTTACTCAATACACATGGATCTACTTTATGCACTCCAAAGCACATGTCTTTCCCATGTTTCAACAATTTGTTTCTATGGTAAACACTCAATTTGGGGTGAAAATCAGGACCCTCCGCTTTGACTCGGGGGGCGAATATGTCTCTTTGGCCTTCCGTACTTACCTTTAGGATCATGGGATTATCCATCAAACTACCTGTCCTGATATTCCCCAATAGAACGGAGTTGTTGAATGAAAAAATCATCACATCGTTGAGACTGCAAATACCTTGATGACTGAAACGGATACCCCCATTATTTTTGGGCCGAAGCTATGTTACATTCCGTCTACTTGATCAACCGTATGCCTACGAAGCTTCATGAGAATACTTCTCCCTACTTTGTTCTCTGCGGTTCCCTTCCTGATTATTCCACATTTCGTGTTTTCAGTTGTGTGTGTTATGTTCATCTTGCTGCGTGTGCACGTCACAGACTTTCACCTAAGTCCGTTTGATGTATGTACTTGGGGTTTAGGGAAACCCAAAAAGGATTTCGGTGCTATGATCCAGTTTCCCATCACATTCGGGTGTCTCGTCATGTTGTCTTCCTGGAACATGTTCTGTTTCACGCCTCTTTGACTGTTTCCACGCCTCCACCTTCATCTCCTGGCTTGACTTCTTTTCCTGACATTCCTTCCTTGTTAGTAAACTGCTACTTGTCGACAACCTGCATCAGTTTGAGGGGGGCTGTTAATCTTGCCCTATCTCATGGGCTGTACGGCTGGATGGCCGTAGTTATGGCCTTATGGGGCCCCTGCCCCCTCTTGTATATTGTATTTTATTCATTTTCTGCCCCTAAACCCCTGTTGGGTCTTTCTCTTATGTGTAAGGGTATTCTTGTATTTTACTCAAGTTGTATATATGCTCTATCTCCCTTGTTTGGGTTAGGGCAATTGATGCTCAACATACTATCAGTTGGGACCATTATTCAACAGTGAAAAGCTTGTTAGCTTGGGGATGAGCTTCAGTCTCAAAAAAGCTAGTGGGCCAGACTCAAGCTGACCCCCATGGTTTCCCATTGATAGCCCTAATCCTTCTCAACTACTTCTTCTTCATTCCCTTTGAGAGTTGTGGCATCTGTTTTCGTTCTTCCCCTAAAAGTGGTCCTTACCCAAAGGTGTCCTTGTAATAATTGTTATCAGTCTCATACTCATTTTTTACCATTGTTTACAAGGTTTGGATTCAAAAAGAACT
Organism: Liriodendron chinense; assembly: GCA_003013855.2. NCBI lineage: Eukaryota > Viridiplantae > Streptophyta > Magnoliopsida > Magnoliales > Magnoliaceae > Liriodendron > Liriodendron chinense. The sequence continues at coordinate 844,404 of PVNU02000695.1, read as the reverse complement.
TTGTGAGGCTGTTAGTCAGGATTTATGAAATTTTCAAAAATGATATTCTTTTAAACAAAAACAATCAAAATTTTCTTGAGTATTTCTCCATTTTTTTTTTCAAATTATTGAATAGTTCACAAACAGTTTCAACAAGAAATTTTGAATTATTCAATAAAACTGACTGAATAATCAATGAACAAAAAGAATCCTGAAGAAAGTCCACCTGGTAGCAATGCCCCATCCAATCCCAAGCCTGGGCAGAGGAGAGGATTGATGTTAGGTGGGCACTGCTTGCCTAGCTTCTACCGATCAATCATGAGAATTCATGTTCTGAATCTTACGATTGGCAACAAAATAATGGTAAAGCCAATCCCAAATGCTGCATTAAGGCCATGTTGACGATTCAATAATTAGCGGATTATTGGGAAAATTTTGTAAGTAATTTTGCGGAAGTGTGGGCCTCCAGGATCCGACGGTCTACACGATGAGAACCTTCGCAATAGCTTAAGTTGTGTGATGCGGTCCAGCGGTCCACCTAACTGCTACAGGAACAAGTGGGTCTGATCACCCCTCCGATCCTACGGTGAGGATGGTCCCCGGATCAGATCTATGGCTTAGATTGAAAGGGACGGGCCAAATGAACTCTCAAAGTCTTTTTCTCTCTTTTCTCTCCGTATCTCCCTTTTACCTTTTCTTGTGTTTATACCAGAGAAAGCCTCCTCTTATATATAGAATACATAAGAGGAATAATAGGGATAAGAAGGTGAGATGAGATAGGGTTTATCCTTATCTCATCTAACCATCTTCGGAATTTGAGTTTCAAATTCTTGGAAGAGAAAAGGATGTCGTAACAACCTATGGGCCCCAATCCACAAGTGGTTGCCCACAAGTGGGCCCCACAGGTCCACTACTAACATCTCCCACTCAATCACATTGTGGGATAGGCACATCATCAATGGTTCATCTGACTCATCACTTAACAATTAAAACAAAAAAAATCATGATCAAAAGAATCAGAGGCGTGGGACCAGTTGGAACACTGTTATCTTCTCACAGGTGTTTGAGTACTAAGTGACCACCTAACTAGCACTCAATTACCCAAGCCTTACAATGCTTGTCCTAGTCCGCATGACCACACCGGATAGATTTAACTCCCAATCTGGATTACTCGGCCAACATACGCACTTATCCAACTTATCGAGTTTTTACTGAAAAACTTGGTTTTCCACAAACATCAATTTGAATTCCTTTTAAAGTAATATATATATATATATATATATATATATATATATATATATATATATATATATATATATATATATATATATATATATATACACACACACACTTTTGAAAGAGAATATCGTTTGCAAAAGTCTAAAAAAACTCGATACTGCCGGCGGATAAGTCTTCAAGTGCGTATTTATAGTTCTAGAAACTTGGTGTAGCTGTCACGGGATCTTCCTCATGCAGATGTGTAATTTGGAATCGATCAAGCCGCTTTCCTAGCATAACCGAGTCTAACCAATCAAGGGCCTTTCGTCATCGTATGCTAAAGTAGCGACACTCAATCTCATCCTCCTGTACACAAGAGGAGGGTAGCTAAGGACACAAGGAGTCACCTATAGGACTGGCTACTTGTACGTTGTAATGATTAGATCGAATCAAAGCAATCAGTAGGTAAAAGGTCCTAGCACGTGGCTACAATCCACGCCGTAAAGTAGACAATACTAGGTCTATGTCGGGTCTACAATACGCAAGTCGTCTCACATGAGGTATGACTCATCTCATAACCTCACAACCTAGCTATGATTCAGGCCATAACATTATTCGCATGAAGAGCAATGGCGCGACTATATTATTCGACTTTATCAGTCTCATCTTCAATCTTTTAGGACTGAAGGCGGATACAACTCATTCGCATCCTCATCCTTTTTCAATAAAGGGTGGTTCATACCTCAATGTATGAAAATCACCACAAGTGTACCTTTCTTGTACATTTAGGGTTGGTCAACCCATGCGAGTGGGTGACCGGCCTGCCGACAAAAGTTGAAATCCTACTTGATCTCAAAGAAAATGCTGATGATCTACATACCTAGTCTAACAAGTGCTCAATACTGAATAAAATGGAATTTATTATTCATGAAAGATCAAAGGTACATGATACAAGCATATCAATCAAGCTTTCCTCAATCCCATCTGCCTGACGTGAACCTGAAACAGATCTCTAGCTATAGGTTTCATCATAGGATCAGCCATCATCTCCTTGGTAAGAATGTAGCTGAGGATGACCTTCTTATCTTTAACTTGATCACGAACATAATGATATTTTATCTCTATGTGCTTGGATTTCTGGTGGTGTTTAGGGGTCCTTTGCCAAGTCAATGGCAGAGGTGTTGTCCATCCTCAACGATATAGGCTCACAAACTGCCTGATACAACACCCAGTCCTAGAAGGAATCTGCGAACCCATACACACTCCTGAACTGCAGCACAACATGCAATGTACTCGGCCTTCATAGAAGAAAGGGCTATGGATGTCTGTTTCTTACTCGACCAAGAGATAGCTCCCCCTCCGAGCAAGAAGACATATCCTGAAGTAGACTTTCGCTCGTCGGCGTCATTATCCCAGGTGGCATCAGAATATCCTTTGAGCTCGAGACTCACGCTTCCATAACACAGCATCAGGTCCTTGGTTCCTCTGAGATAGCAGAATATACGTTTGACGGCTTGCCAATGAGACTGACCCGGGTTACTCTGGTAACAGCTGACTATGCTAACTTCATAACTAATATCCAGTCTGGTGCAAAGCATAGCATACATTAAGCTGCCTCCTGCGCTCGCATAAGGTATTGAGGACATAGCCAATTTCTCAGGTTCTGTCTGGGGACACGATTTCCTGGCTAACTCAGTAGCTTTATCCATAGGAGTTTCAACAGCTTTTGAATTTTTCATCCTAAACCGCTCTAAGATCTTCTGTATGTAAGTGGCTTGTGACAAGCCTAAAAAACTTCTAGGACAGTTCCTGATGATTTTAACCCCTAGAATAAAGTTTGCTTCACCAAGATCTTTCATCTCAAAGTTCGAGAAAAGTCAATTTTTAGACATCATCAACAGTTGCATGTCATTACCAGCGAATAGGATATCGTCTACATATAAAGATAGTATTAGAAAAGATCTTCCAGACCGTTTCACGTATACACAATGATCTTCTTCACTCATCGTAAACTCGAAAGTGGTGATGGCTAAGTGGAACCTCATGTACCACTGCCTTGAAGATTGTTTCAACCCATAAATAGATCGTAATAACTTGCAGACTTTCTTTGGATACTTTTTGTCCACATAACCTATGGGTTGTTGGATGTATATTTCTTCATCCAAATCACCATGTAAGAATGCGGTCTTTACATCCATCTGATAATTCAGATTCAGGTTTGAACGCTGTTACCTGTTCTAGTACGCCTAACTCCTCTTAAAACGTTGTCCACTTTTTCAAAGGAGTATTAGTTATAGAAGTAAAACACATTTTGGAAATTGTTCATTAGCATGAAACATGAACAGTGACATGGTAGACGGAAAGAAAAATAGAATTCATGGGTGAACAATCGTTAATATTAGTTGTAGAAGAAAAACACATTTTGGAAATTGTTGATTAGCACGAAACATGAACAAGTGACATGGTAGACGGAAAGAAAACTAGAATTTATGGGTGAACAATCGTTAACGAAACGGTAATCTTACGTCTAGATCTTCAAGGGTCTGAAATAAAAAGAGGTACCTCCATTAGAGGAGCAGGTACCGTCAATAGGTTAGTCGACTTAAGCCTCTATTGTTGCGTAGAATTGTTCTTAGTCCAAGTAGTAGTGGTTGGTGTTGTATTCTCTTTCTAACTGGTAGTTGTAGCTTTATGGATGGCCCTTAGAAACCTCTTTCACTTCAAGCGTAACTCAGGAGCCTACTGAGATGTACTCCCACTGTCCTGATGAACTATAGGAGCATCTCCATTTTCAGAAGCAGAACTTCCACTCTCTTGAGATACATCAGGAATTTCAAAAAGTTCTATGGAAACCTTTTGTTTCTTTCGACTGGGGTATCTGTCTTCAACGAAGGTGACGTCCCGAGATTCTATCTCAGTCTATCCTCCACGATCCTCATAAACTAGAACGTATCCCTTTGAGTGCATGGGGTACCTGATGAATACGCACTCAATAGTTTTACTATCAAGTTTACTTCTATGCGGAGCTGGCAATAAAACATATACTAAAGATCCTCAAGGATGCAGATCGGCTAGAGAAGGTCCACATCTCATATGGGATTTTGTTTACGCCATTTGTTGTAGCGGTTCATCGCGGCCCTATATTCTCCTAGATTTCCATTTTCAGTCATTATGGGTTCCTCTTGAACCCCATCTAGAGTGTGCGAAATGTTGTCCTCGTTCAGAAGGCTTCGCACTACGCGGGACCAGTCTTCGTAGTTGTTGCCGTCGAAATGTTGACCTTTGAGTTTATTGGCGATCAATGCTTTAGTGGCCATCTCTACATCACATCAAGTATCACTACTTAGTTATGATCTAGGGTATTGGCACTAATCACCAACATTTTTACTGGTTATTCAGACTTTCAAGTTTATAAAAGTATTTAATCTATCTCATAAGAGATCTGAAATCTCACATACCCGGATGGGCAGTGCAGATCATCAAGTTCTCTAAATAAAATGAAGTTGATGCTTTTATGACTATTTAGTTGTATAACCTAGAACCCACCATTATGGGTTCATACATCATTTAGTGAAGGTGAATATCTCTCACTTAGGTTATGCACAACCTTAGGAATAAAAAAGGGGGCAATCATAACATAAGTTTTCTATTTTCTAATGAAATGGGGCTTAGATCTAATCACATGAAGACTAAAGCCAATATATGTAAATCATTAGATTAAAGGAAACAGTCATTACCATTAAACAAAGAAAACAATTGCTTAGAAGAATGGAAAATCCAATCACCACAATTGATCGTGTCCATTCATGATAGATCTGATCATCACCATTAATGTTCACCATTGATGATGGATCCTTTCATCAATGTTGATCATCATGGTTGATGACAGTTCCAATCACTTGTGGACCCGTGATCAATAGTGATTTTATGGATATAAAGAAAAAACCCGATACGTATATGCATACATACATGTATTAATGCACGCACATGTACATTAAATAATCAATAGATATTTGGAGTTATACATTTTTCCTACCTAACATGATTAGTAATGTGTGCATCATGACAGAATAAATTATTCACAATAAAAAATTCATTTATTTTCTTTCATTTTAATGTATACATCGATCATCATTATAATTAAAGATCTAGACCGTTAAAAAAAATTGGACCACACCATCAATTAGATCTCACCAAAAAACCCCAAGTCGCTTCCAAACACTTGGCCTAAATCAGCCCACAAATGGCCGATTATAAGCCATTTAACAAGATACACTTAATCTTGAAAATAAGTGAATTAAGCTTCTACTTCCGCCCAATATTATTTGTGTTTAAATTTGGTGGCCATTTAGGCAATCCATCTACATATGGATGACCAATGATGGTCCCTTTTATTTTGTCACAAAAAATAGATAAGCAATGGTTTCACTGTCCATTGATTTCACTTAATGGGACTTTAAGCCTTGAACAGTTGTGATTCCATTATAATGGCTATTGCAAATATGGCCAAAGTGGAGTAGGTCCATTTCCTTTTATAACAAGACTATTATGACCATCAGGAGTTCATTATGTAACTGGTATCCACCTTGGTTCAAATGGCTAAACTAAAGGCCCACCTGCCATAAAAGAAAAGCACATGTCCACTGTGCATCATGTTGGCATGTATCAAGCATGTATCAAGCGTCATACACAGCCAGGGTATAAAATGACTCGTTTACCAAAAAGGATTAATTGCACGTATGCCCATTATCCTAGAGCCTTGAATCTGTGCAAGTTGGGCTGTTTTGGTAATCCAGACTATTTGTTTATACCTTTTACCTTTTCTTGTGTTTATACTGGAGAAAGCGTCCTCTTATATATAGAATACATAAGAGAAATAATGGGGATAAGAAGGTGAAATGAGATAGGGTTTATCCTTATCTCATCTAACCATCTTCGAAATTTGAGTTTCAAATTCCCGAAAGAGAAAAGGATGCCGTAACAACCTATGGGCCCCAATCCACAAGTGGTTGCCCACAAGTGGGCCCAACTGGTCCACTACTAACAAATTTCCCTTGTGAAAAAAAATCACACAGATACGAAATGGTGTGTATTTGTGGAATGGCAGAACAGTATGACATTCCAAATGATAGAGTGGAATGGTGGAACAGGATTCATGTAGCCAACCCCAATTAATTAGTATAAGGCATAGATGATGATGACGATTATGAAGAATTAATTTGTACTCTTGGTCAGTAATGCAATCTGCGTGTTCATACTTTATTCGCATTCTTTCTCACTTATTTAGTTCATCTATATTTCTCATTATTTAATGCATGTGTGGCATTCATTTGCTTCCTGCTGCCAAAGGGGTTTGTCGACTGATCCGCAAGCTAATTCCAGCTGTAGTTCTCCTTCATGGCAGAGATAGGAAATAGGATGGATAATAAATGGTACCGAACATGGATAATTAATCAGTTTACTGGTTCACCTTCATGGCATTAGATTGATTTTGTAACGTTAAATACTGTGGACTGAAAGGAGGCTAATTTCAAATTCCTTCTTTCAAGCCATCATTACAAGCCTTCTATCTTCACAATGCATCTTGATTCATGTATATTTGAAGAGTAGCTTTCTTGTCTGTTGAACCATGAACAAGTCATGGTTTGTTGCTGCTCCATAGTTCACATGGCTGTACAGCATGTGAATCCTGATCATCCAGCTGGTGGGCCCTACAATGAGTGACCCATGGTACAAAACCGCTATTATTGAATGATACTGGCTTCTGATTAATATAATTTTTCCATTTTGAGTGTAAACAACTGACACCTTTTGATTGTTTTATTGTTTATCGAAGCCCACAAACCAACAGCTAGTGTTGCAGGCACTCCAGAAGCTACCATGTTTGATAGGCAAGGCTAATGGAATTGCTGACCACAGGACTTGCTCTGATGATTCAAAACCATTGGAGGTTTCTGATCCAATTGAGTCCAATGGTAAGGATGGTTCTGTTGAGAAACAGCCATGTCCAACTTGAAAACACCCGAGTGGCATGATCTAGCCATGGTCTTCACTTGCAAGGTCTGCGAAATGAGATCTGTGAAGATGGTCTGTCGTGAATCATATGAGAAGGGAGTGGTGGAGGTCTGTTGCAGTGGGTGTAACAATCTACACCTAATTGCTGATCGGCTTGGGTGGTTTGGAGTGCAATGGAGCATTGAGGAGCTCTTGACAGCCCAAGGGGAAAAAGTGAAGAAAGGTTCTGTCGATTCTCTGAACCTAACTGTAGAAGATTTAGTTGGGGCAAGATCTTCATGATTTGAACGCCGACATAAAATTCATGTTGTCAATTGAGATAGGCATTGTATTGCTACCCTTTATTTATACATTATTAAGAACGCGTAAGATTAGAAGTTGATAATTTTTATTTTTTTTTCCTTTGAAGGGATGTTTGGCTATGGTAGATTGGGATTCGAAGCGTTATGGGTAAAGCTATTCTACCTTTGTTATTTAACAACTGTTCATCATTTTCTTCTTTGTTTGTAGTTATTCATCTTCTCTTCTTTATTTTGCCTTTGTTATTTACCAACTGATCATCATTGTCTTCTTTTTTCTACCTTAGTTATTTACTGACCGATCTTCTTCTTTTTCTACTCGTCCTCGTCCTGCTTCGTCTTCATCATCTTCTTCTTTGAATTCTTTGTCATTTTCTTCTTCTTTGTCTCCTCTTCTTCTTTGATGTGGGCTTCTATTGGTGTTATTGATGGTATTCCTCTTTGATGTGGGCTCTTAGGGCTTCTTCTTCTTTCATATGGGCTCTAGATGGTATTCCTCTTTGATGTGGGTTCATTGCTCTTCTAGACCTTTTAGATTGTATTCTTCCTTAATGTGGGCTACTGGGGCAAGCCAGCAATTAAGAGCGGTCGTGGATGGCCAATTGCCCGGAAAATTGTCATCCATGGAGAACTCTGGGAGCACAAACTGCCATCCATGAAGCATTCTTGGGGCAAGCAATTAAGGGTGATCATGGAGAGCAAGGTGCCAGTCAAACTGCGATCCATGGAGCACCAGTATCATATCCGTCAATGCTAAGCTTATTAATACAAACATTATGCTTTGAAGACAGCATTTGATGCTGGGATTGAACAATTTGGAGGGCTGTGTACGGACCAAGGTGCTCAAGCTGTTGGATTTGGGCCTTTTCAATGACACAAACCCTTGGATGGTGCTGCTTGGAAAAAAAAAATCTCTGATTGAATACTTCAACCCATTGATTATGCAATGGTTATGGTGACTGTTTGTATTCAAAGGAAAACAGCTAGATTATCAAAGGTTGAAATAATTCAATCTATAGCTTTTATTTGTTGTTTGTACACCATAGAAGATAATAATAAGTCGAACAAACCTCCTTGCAGGCAACTTGTGGTACCTTTCATTCAAATTCAATGGTATGGATGATTGACCTTTGCATGAGGGATGCTGTTTGATATTCAAATTTTTTTTTCCTAAACTCAAAAATCAGACAGCAGGAAATGCGGGGCACGTGGGTTATCATTAATCAGGCCAATCCATTAACCAGGCGGACCACACATGTAAGGTGAAAAATGGACAGTCGACAAGAAAAGAACCAACTATCTTGGAACAGGACATGTTCATGCTGAGCTCTTGAAGGGCCTGCCCATGAATTTAAAACCAATGTGAATAGTGGGAATATTAAGGCAAATGCCAGGCTAAAGCCTGAACACAGACCAGGCCCGACATGCTTATTCGGATCCAAGTCCAAGTAAGAGATGGTGTACATATGACAAGCTCCACAAGAGTATTGAATCTAGATTGAAACAAATAAGAAATAAATTGAATGTTTGATTACAAAAGAGAAAAATAAAAATAAAAATAACAATGTATTTTCAGATACGCATTCTACACAGCGGGCAGGAGTCACTTTCTTCCAACCATCTCTTCATGCAACTCAAATGAAACGGATGTGAACAGGGCAGAACACTAAATTCCTTTGTCTCACTATCACCCAACTCATCCAAACATATCCCACAATTCTCTCTCTCATCCCAGCTGTTAACTTTATATTTCTCCAGCAAAGCCTCGATCTCAGCCAATGATCTCGAACCATGAACCTTGGCCCGCCCATCATCAATATCCATCAAGTCATTGTAAGATCCTATTAACAGATGCTCTATATGAATTTCAATCTCCATTCCATTAACCCCCATACGGATAACCTCTTCGACTTTCTTCTGGCTGTAAGTGGAAATGATAGAACTCAAATCCTCGGCGACGCCCTGATCGTCAATTCCCATAGTGGAAAGCATGCGGAGGACTCGACGGTGGGAAGTCTGGGGGCATAAGAAGGAGGACATCTTAGTGCGAAAGGTGTTGGTGGAGACAGTAGAAGGCATGATGAGAGGAGGTCGGGTTATGTCAGAATTGAAGAAGACAAAGCACTCATTCTTCAGCTCAACTTGAAATGTGAGTGAAGGTTCTTCAATTTCAGAATCTTGTTCTTCTTTCCATGTTGTATTTATCAATTCTATATTGGCTTGAATTCTCGTGGGACGAATAAACGAGGAAGACATCTCTCTCTCTCTGGACAGCAGAAGGAAGAAAGAAATAGAGGTTCTCTCTCAGGAAGGAGAATGAAAAAGGAAAGAATACAACAGTTATTTTGTTGGTTGAGGATTTGGGTTTTATTTATAGAAAGCTCCTTCTCGTATTTGGAAAGTCTTCTGACTTTCGGAAAGCGGCGTCGAAGGACGCTGGTCGTACTACATTGCGCCTAATCGATGATTGGCGCAGTCGTCACTAAAGCGATGACTTCACTGCAGTCGTTCAAGGCACCGGGTCGTACTACATACACAACATAGGTGTGGCAGGTAGGTAAACTTTTCTAGTACACTCCCATACTCGTTTTCTTACACCTTCTAGGTTTCGAGTTCAGAAGAACCCGGTGTCTTCAAAAACTAGTTCGACTATGAATACTTGTCCAACCTAGAGTTTATTTGTAGTATAAACCGATACGGAGTAAGAAACCGAGTACGCGATTTTACCAGAGAAGTTTCCCTACTTGCCACACCTATGTTATATATGTAGTACCACCCCGGGTGTCTTAGACCACTGCAGTGAAATCATTGTTTAAAGCGATCATCGATTAGGCGGGGGTACGCGTTTTGGTTTCCCGATGTATTGTCTCCTAACTTGTCTGAAGGTGCCAACTTTGTAAGTACCCCGGTCTACAACCATATACACATCACCAATGGCAAGGTGGGTCAATGCTCTATGTGCCCTACTAGTGTGTGTGTTTTATCCACCAATAACAAATATCAGCTTGATCCAAAAATTATGTGGCCCTCACAGTCTTTAATGGTGGGCATTCAATCGACACTGTTTCCTGTGATGTGGTCTGCTTGATATTTGGATCTGCCTTAGTTTTGGACTAATAACTTAAAATGAAATGAAAAAATTGGATGGATGGCATGGATGAAATACATATATCATGGTGAGGCCACAAAGCACCGTCATTGGCCAATCACGTTGGTCTCAATCCGACAGGGATTCCTAACAAAGGGCGGGCTAGTGACCCTGCCACTACCCAATGGCTAGTGGTAGGTGCTCTGTGGGCTCCACCATGATGTATGTGTTTCATCCATGTACGCTGTCCATCTATTTTTCCAGATCATTTTATGATATGAGCTCAAAAATGAGGTAGATCCAAATCATAAGTGGACTATATCACATAATATAGTGTTGATTGAATGTCGCCATTAAAAATTTTAAGGGCTACAAAAGTTTTGAATCAAGCTGATTTTTTTTTCTTTCTTTTTTTTCTTTTTTTTTTTTTTTTGCTTCATCTAGGTCTTTATGACTTGATCAACCGGTTGGATGTCAAAACAATGGCTTTAGGAGGTTTTAATGGTGGACATTCAATCACTACAGTTTTCCTTGTGATGTGGTCCACTTAAGATTTAGATCTGCCTCATTTTTGGGATTAAGTCTTACATGATGATGGACAGCATGCATAAAACACATACATCATGGTGGGGCCCACAAAGCATAGACCACTGGCAGCTAGTGGCAGCCGAATGGCTTCCTTAGTTACTACCTTATCTAAGGAGCGGGCACAGTACATGCATCAAGTAGGCCAAGGGTGTATAACATAGATGGCCCATGGACAACTTGAATTCAATTCATACGCTGACGGCTACATGGTGTAACCACAAACATACATCATCATGGGCTCTACGATGCGGCTCACACTCATAAAACAGAGTGATTCTACGGGTGTGGCCAAATCGTATACACTATAGTAGACCTATGAGACCCCTCGGCGTGGTCCACTAGGTATGCCACACAAGTGGGCCCATGGTGAGTACATACCAGAAGGTTGGGCCAAGCATGAATACAACACATGTTAGCCCATAGACCGTGCGCATACAGTATATGCACCAAGGTAGGTCCACAGGCATCTACATCGTACAACAAGGTTTGGCCCACAATGCGGCCGCATACATGCATCAAGGTAGGCTATTTGCGATTGCCAGATATACATTGAGGTAGGCCCAAGGCGCGATCATAATACATACAAGTAGGTGGGCCCATGGTGTGTGCATAACACATCAAAGTAGGCACCATGACCAAGTTGGGTCATAACCAAATATCACCGCAGTCCCCATTTTTAGGTGGGACCCAAAAAAGAGTTCCAACGGTAGACCATACCTCACATGGAGTGGTCCATTTGCGACTGAAATCTGCCCCATAGGTGGGCAATGATGGCATTTTCCTCCTTTGGGTATGGTCGGGTGCCCGGACCAACTGTGGCCGGGCGACCGAAATTTCTCCAGATAAGGTGTTATGCTGCTGGACTGTTCTTACAACAGTCGGGCGCCTGACAGTCAGGTGACCGGGCACCCGACCATTTTGGTTCAGGCACCCAAAATTAAGTTTTTCTTCAGTTTTCTCCGCTAGACGTTTTTTGGCCTAGGCGGGCGCCCAACAGTCTGGTGACCGGGCGCCCGACCCTGCGCGGACTACTTGTACGCAGTTTCCTTATTGGGTTCTAATTCTTCCGGTTTCCTACTTAAGGGGTTCCAAAACGAGATTAGGTCCTCCCATTAGTGTGTTTGCACGTCCAAGGTGAGAGAGAGAGAGAGAGAGAGAGAGAGAGAGAGAGAGAGAGAGAGGAAGCTTGTAGAAGGGAGAAGTTGCTTGAAGAGGAGTTCTTTTGCGCAGCCGTCGTTTCAGCGCTTCTACGTCCTCGGGATCGGTGAGATCGCTCTACTCTTGCTATTCTCTTGTTGTTTATCCATCCCTGCATGGGTGAAGAAGTTTGATCCAAGCGGTGTGTGCTTATGATCGGTTGTAACAGTTCCCTGAGATAGTGGATTGTTGATCTGGACTAGTTCCCGTGGTTTTTACCTCTTTCGAGGGTTTTCCACGTAAAAACTCATTGTGTCGTGTGGTTGATGTTTATTTTTTATTATTGCATTATCATAGTCCATAATTCTAGTGCATTGGGGGGCGAGATCCGAAGGTTTGTGTGAAACGCACCCAACAAGGCAAATGCATAGAAAATAATACAGAAAACAGATGGGTGATGTGGCATAAAACACATATCATGACGGACCCCACTGTGAGACACACGTTGTGCGGGGCAATGTGCTTGCACTTGCTGTTCCCACAGCCTGGCCCACACCTGTGCGCCCTACAAGGTAACACAGTGGGCCCCAAGGAAGGTTTTAATGGTGGTGTCCTGGCGATGCGGTGCACTTGACCCTCAAATCCACCTCATTTTCCGGCCCAAGCTCCAAAATGAGCTAAAAAAATAAAAAAATAGATGGGCGGCAGGGATATTCTACACATTATCAAGGTGGGCTGCCACAGCCAACCTCACCCACTAGACCCTTGCCAATTGCGATAAAACACATAAATCATGGTGAGCCTAGGGCTGTCAATGGCACGGATCATGATCCATATTTGATCCAGATCCACTCCGATTTAATCGGATTCGGATCATCGGGTCGGATTCGGATACCCAAAAACGATCCGTTTAATATTCGGGTCAGATTCAGATCAACCTTGATCCGGCCCGTTAATGACCTGATTAAAAAAGAAACTCTCATAGGTGAACAGGGCATCTCTCTCTCTCTCTCTCTCTCTCTCTCTCTCTAGAATATGGATGGCCGGTCGCCGGTCGGTGCCCTCTCTCCTGTTCTATCCCGTTTTCCGTTGCCATTTTCCAAAACCCCATGGGCTGTATCATATTCGGATATCGGGTCGGATCATATTCAGATCGGAAACGGGTTTCAAAATATTTAAACGGGTCGGGTTCTGATCATATACTTGTAATCTGAATCGGATTCAGGTTGGATTCGGGTCGAATATATCCTTAATCGGATCGGATACGGATCATCACTGATCCGGCCCGTATCCGATCCGTTGACAGCCCTAGGTGGGCCTCCCCGGTGGACGGCCTAGATAAAACATATACATCATGGCGAAGACCACAACGGGCCACGCACCAGGCCAAATGGCCCAATGTCCTGAGGAAATTTCAATAGTGGCTGTTTAAACGAAACTGTCTAGTGTGCGGTCCAACTGAGGTTTGGATCTGCTTTGTTTTGATGGACTGGAATAGTAGGTGGACGACTGTATTTGCACATGCTTCACGTGGGCCCCACTGCATGGCGGGCCCACTCCCAAAATGGGCTGGAAAATGGATAGACAACATGGACAACATACCTTCGGCATGGGGACCTTGCTGGGCAGAGTCTGTGTGCAACGTGCTACCAGTTCGATGGCAAGCATCCAAAATGGTGGGCCCTTAGGATGGTTTCCACAGTTGGTCATCAAATCACTGTTGTTTCCTATAGGGCCCCACTTAAACTTTAGATTTGATTCACACGAGGGCCCATGACTTGGTGTGCCAGGCATTCGTTAAGAAATGTTGTCTAAAGTGAGTCCGGATCTGTCCCGTTTATTTGTCACGCCTGACAAACAGGCCCACTCTCGGCCAATAGGCTTGAAAATGAGACATAAGGCCAGGTGATATAGGGGAAAGCCTGGAAGCCTAGGAAGCCAGCCAGGCCAATTAACAGCCCCAAAAAAGGACAGAATGCCATGACACTATTGCATATGCAGATTAGAGTCCAAAACCACAGCAGAACTCAGCACACAGTAGCTTGTGGTAATTCCTATTCACCACTTATCTCTAATCAATTAGTCAAAGGATGATATGTGCTAGATAATTTCAGCTTCATTACCATTTCTGGCCAGAGTATCTTCCAAAAGAAGCCTATAAACATTACATTTCGATTTGACACGATAGTCTCAGTAGTCCATGCAAACAAATAACTTTGAGAGGATATTAGCAATTCACGACACGTTTGATGTCTATGCAAGGAATAAAGTGGGCCATCTTGGAAAACTGATCCACCACTACATATATAGAATTGTAGCCATGTTGTATCTCAGGTAAGCCTAGGACAAACTCCAAGATGTCATCCCACGGAGCATCTGGTACTCGCATCTGTGTAATCATGTTATCCTTCATCTTTCCAAGCTAACAAGCTTGCAGTTGAATAATGGCCAACATCTTCTCAAGCTAGGCCAATAGATGATCCTCGACAAGCTCTATCATCTCATTTCACACAAAGTGACAACCAAGTCCTAAATGCAACTCTCCAAATAGTTCCCGCACGGAACTCTTAGAAAGACAATCATGCACCACAGAATATATAACCACCATGGAGAATATCATGGGTAATCAGCATTCCCTTATGATAGGGATGAGAATATCCTGCCAAAATTGGCATCAATGGCATAATCTCTAGTGATTTTCTTGAACCCCACAATGGAAACAGACAAAAGATGTCTTGCAGCTAAGAGCATTTGCCACTTTATTTATTTCTCCATGCCTGCTCAATAATGGCCCGTTTGGATACCACCAAATAAGTCGCTTTTCTTGCTGATGGCAGCAGTTTAGTAACTTATTTAAGATAAGTTAGTTTGGTTAATAAACAATGATCATTACTTATTTGCTGAAAATCAGTCAAGTATTTCAGCATTTTTATTTTGCTTTTCTACTTTTTCACCACCGACTAGAATAAGAGGTGCTCGTCCATAGCTGTAAAAATGCTGATTTTCGTGGCAACTTCCCAGCCCACGCTGGCCCACTGTGATATATTTGATCCACGCCGTCCATCTAGTTTGGATGTAAGTGGGGCTAGCATGTGAGGCAGATCTAAACCTCAGGTGGACCGCACTTCAGGAAGCAACAGTGATAATGACAACACCATTGAAACCTCCTCGGGCCCAGAGTGATGTGTTTTACTCATGCCATTCATCTGTTTTCCAACTAGTTTTGAGTGGCCCACTGGATAATGGGGCCACATGATGTGCACATGAAATCCACACCGTCCACCCTTGTTGGTCCATCCCAAAAACGAAATAGAATCCAATCTCAAATAGACCACACCTCGTGAAACAGTGGTCATTGACGCCCACCATTGGTCGGCCGTAATGATGAGTGGCCCATATCCAAGGCGGGCCCTTCATGATGGACGACCCACATTAGAGGTGGGCCCCACATTTTGGACGATCCACATTAAAGGTGGCTCCACATGATGGGAAGTCGATATTGATGGTGGGCCCACTTGATGGATGACCAACATCAAAGGTGGGCCTTGCAAAAGAATAGTGCAAATGGCCCACATCCAAGGTGGGCACCACATGATGTACTGCCCACATCAAAGGTGGGGCCCACACAATGAACAATCCACACCAAAGGTTAGCCCCAAATGATAGATGGTTGATGTGCAGGGACCAAACAGACTTGAGGAATGATGTTGGAAACAAACATGCTTTTCTACTTTTTGGTTGATAAGCATGTTGTTTACCAAACATACTTATTTGCTAATTAAGTAGAAACCAAGATAAGTTACTTATCTGATAAGTAGCTTATTGTAAGTAACTTACAATCCAACCGGGCCCTAAAAAGAAGTGTACTACCGAATATAGGTGCTCATTTAGGGCCTGTTTGGATACAACCAAATAAGTTGCTTTTCTTGCTGATGGCAGTAGTTCAGTAACTTATTTGAGATAAGTTAGTTTGGTTAATGAATAATTATCATTACTTAGTTTGTGAAAATTGGTTCAGTACTTCAGCATTTTTTTTCTTCTGTTTTTTTACTTTTTATCCACCGACTACAACAAGAGGTGGTGCTCATCCATAGCTATAAAGGGTGCTGGTTTTTGTGGCAACTGCCTAGCTCATGTTGACCATCCAGCTTGTTGGGGCTCACTGTGATGTATTTGATCCGTGCCGTCCATCTGGCCTGGATGTGAGTGGGGCTAGCATGTGAGGCAGATCTAAGCCTCAGGTGGACCCCACATCAGGAAGCAACAGTGATAATGATCACACCGTTGAAACCTCCCTAGGCCCAACATTATGTGTTTTACTCATGCCATTCGTCTATTTTTCCAACTAGTTTTGGTGGCCCACTGGGTAGTGGGGCCACGTGCCATGCACATGAAATCCACACCGTCCACCCTTGTTGGTCCAGCCCAAAAATAAAACAGAATCCAATCTCAGGTAGACCGCACCTCAGGAAACAATGGTCATTCACGCTCACCATTGGTCAACCCTAATGATGAGTGGCCCATATCCAAGCTGGGCCCTGCATGATGGACGACCCACATTAGAGGTGGGCCCCACATTTGGGACGGTCCACATTAAAGGTGGCTCCACATGATGGGCAGTAGATATTAATGGTGGGCCCACTTGATGGATGACCAACATCAAAGGTGGACCTTACATAATGAACGGTGCACGTTAAAGGTCGGGCCATAATGATGAATGGCCCACATCCAAGGTGGGCACCACATGATGGACTTCCCACATCAAAGGCGAGGCCCACACAATAAACAATTAACACCAAAGGTTGGCCCCAAATTATGGATGGTGGATGTGCAAGGACCAAACAGACTTGAGTGATAATTACTTAGGATGTTGGAAACAAACATGCTTTTCTACTTTTTGGTTAATAAGGATGTTGTTTACCAAACATACTTATTTGCAAATTAAGTAGAAACCAAGATAAGTTACTTATATGATAAGTATCTTATCTTAAGTAACTTACAATTCAAACAGGCCCTTAGTATGCCATTCGCTCACCGAGGGTTCAAAAATGATAGAGCTTCGTGATTAGGCCTTGTCACCTATTTGATTCTCCACTTGAAAGGAGTATGTGTCATACTCTTTATTAGGGCCACAATAGTAATGAAGTTCCTGCTGAGCCTCCTGTTTTCGGATCAAAATCAAACGAAAGTATACCACCTGCTTTTTTATTTATTTATTTATTTGGCTCGATTGCATCTCGATTTGGCTCGACTGGGTTGGAACTTGACTCGACTAGCTGAAAATGTATGTTGTTTAGTCCCACATTGAAAGAGAGCAAAGAAATGAGAGGTATAAGAGTAAGTGGGGGGTGATCAATGGGCTTTGGGCTACTTTTGGCCCCGGATTTTAAACAGTTTTAGGCCGGGCATTTGGGCTAGGCCTATTTGAATTTTTGTTTTCCCATGCTTGAACTTAGCTCGAAAGCTCAGTCGAGCCAACTCGATCATGTCAGTCCAGCTCGAAGGCCGAGCTGAGCCGAACACAAGCTAGAGTGGTCATTAAATGAGCCTAGCTCAAACAGGGCAAAGCTCGGCTCAACTTGTCTCATGTACAGCTCCAGTGATATAAAAATGACAAAATCTAATAGATAGTTCTTCAAGAACTGCCTATCTCTGCAGCTACTCGCTCAAAGGCCCATTTTCCTGACATTCTATTCTAAAGTAACGGTGAGGGCAGCCTATAAGGCTACAAAAAGTCCTTCAAAGACGACATCTTGTCTATATAAATTGCATCACAACAAGCATTCGGAGGGAGCAACGACTATTAAAAAGCTCATGGGAGAGGAGTTTTGAGAGAAGAAAAAGTATAGAGCCAAGTGCTTTAGGACCTGGGACGTATTTGGTGTGTGCATTCGAAGCTCTGCTGCAATTTAGATCACGTTGACATTTCACTTAACTCAAGAGATATCGCATATTGAAATCGCAAAAGACAAAAGTAGGGCTATAGGTATGGACATTCGATCATCTCTTTTGTATTCAAAGGGGTGCCTGATTTTTCTCTTTTTTTCTGCATCAAAAAGTCAAAATTACATCACATTTCACACATTCCAAAGATCTAGATTATTCTTGCACATTCCTCTCATCTAGATTCTTCTACTTTCATTTTTTACTTAATATGTGTTTTATGCACGCTGTCCATCCATTTTTCCATATCATTTTAGATCTCGAACCCAAAAATGAGACGGATCTAAATCTCAGGTGGACCACACCACATGAAAACAGTAGTGATTGAATGTCCACCATTAAAAATTTCCTAGGGCCCAATGTAACGTTTATTTGACATCCAACATGTTTATTCGGTCATACAGACCTGGATGAAGCAAGAAAAACAAATATCAGCTTGATCCAGTACTTTTGTGGCCCCTGAAAGTTTTTAATGGTGAGCGTTCAATCAATACTATTTCTTGTGATGTGGACCACCTGAGATTTGGATATACCTTATTTGATGGACTCATACAGTAAAATGATCCAGAAAAATAGATGAACGGCTTGGATGAAACACATACATCATGGTGGGGCCCACATAGCACCAACCACTAGCCAGTAGCTAGTGGTAGCTAGTGGCAGGGTCACACCAGCCAAACCGTTTCCTCTCCAGGGAGGTTCAAGTTGGTGGGGTCCACCGTGAAGTTTGTGAGAAATCCACCTAGGCATCTGTGAAACCCTTCGGCATTCAAGTTAGGTGGGCCCACCGTGATATTCCAGCTAGCTCTTGCAACCGGCTGTCGCACGCAATCCGCATGTGCGAAGCCCTCACGCAAGAGGTTCAAGTTAGGTGGACCCCACTGTTATGTTCGTGAGAAAACCATCCCATCCATCCGTTCTGCCGGATCATGTTAGGACATGATCCAAAAAATGAGGGAGATCCAAAACTCAAGTAGGCTGCATGACAGGAAACATTTAGGATTGAACGTCCACCGTTTAAACATTTGTGGGACCACAATGTTAACATTAAAAACGACAACAGATGTTGATCAAGGGACCAACTAGTGTCTTCACCATTGGATCTTGGGATGGTGATGAAAGGACTAGATCAAGGATCTGCAATCACCACAAATGGTTGGGATGTCCGTCGGGGGTGTTGAGGTGTGGAGCCAATCACACAAAAGGATGGTCGGGCGCCCAGGTGGTCTTTGGACCGGGCACCCGATATTCATGTATTAGAGACAGGAATTCTCTAGACTGTTCTGTGAACAATCGGGTGCCCGACGGTCAAGAGGATTAGGTGCCCGATATTCGGGTAATTTCACCCGTAGCTCGCTAGAGGATTTCTACATTGGGCAGGTGCCCGACCAAGCCTGATTGGGCGCCCGACCGGCCGCAACCTGTTTTGCGAGCTTTCCGATTTTGGGTTCTATTTCCTTGTTTTAGTATAAAAATGGTTGTAACTTGCGATTAAGCTAAGGGATTAGGGTTTCTATACGTCCAAGGTGAGAAAGAGGTGAGAGTATTAGCAAAAGGGTCATTTCCGTGCATGGGAGCATCGGAGAAGGTAAGTGTATTGCTTGTAACTTCGTTTTCTTCATAGTGGAAGTTTGCACCCGTGGTTTTTTACTATTGTTTGGGGTTTTTCCACATAAAATATATCTTGTGGATTGTTGGTTTGCTTAGATTCTACTTCTAGTTATTATTTCTTCCTGTTTATCGTTTGTGGGTGAGAAAGGAGATTGGATCTCTGTTAACCGGCGTTGTTGGCGTGCTGCGCAACAACTGGTATCAGAGCTATTGGTTTAGTTCAAGTAGGAGCGATGGCGGAAGAAGGGAAGACTAGAATTGAGAAGTTTGATTGTTCAAACTTTGCCTTCTGAAAGATACAGATGGAGGATTATCTGTATCAGAAAGACCTCTATATTCCTCTAAAAGGAAAAAAGAAGAAACCAGAGAAGATGACAGATGATGAATGGGCTTTATTGGATCGGAAGGCTTTAGGAACGATCCGACTCTCTTTGTCTAAGAGCGTCACCTTCAATATATCTAAAGTAAAGACCACAAAAGAATTAATACAAGCTTTGGCTACGATGTATGAGAAACCCTCGACGTCCAACAAGGTTCATCTTATGAAACCGCTATTCAACATGAAGATATCAGATGACGGGAGTGTGGCTGAACATCTAAATGAGTTCAATATAGTCATGAGTCAATTGGAATCCGTTGGCATCACTTTTGATGACGAGGTCAGGGCGCTATTGATCTTGTCCAGTTTGCCAGACAGATGGGATGATTTGATGATTGCCGTGAGCAATTCTTCAGGGTCTACAAAGTTGAAATTCGATGATGTGGCCGGTCTAATTCTCAGCGAAGAATCTAGAAGGAAGGCATCGGGAGTTTCTGAAAATTCAGGGAATGTTCTAAATGTTGAAGGAAGAGGAAGATCGCTGAACAAAAGAGGCAATAAACATGGGCATTATAAGTCGAGGAAGAAGTCCAAGGGACCGAAGGACAAGGACGGATGTTGGCATTGCAAAAAGAAGGGGCACATGAAGCGTGATTGCAGGGCGTTTAAGAAACAAGAGGGAAGCTCTCATGGTGGGAAGGATTCAGTGAATCTATCTGAGGAAAGTGACACAGAGACGTTGATCTTGTCTCTTGATGCGTGGAATGAGTCTTGGGTTATAGACTCGGGTGCTTCGTTTCATGCCACTTCGTTTAAGGAAGTTCTATGTGATTATGTGTCAGGTGACTTCGGAAGATTCTACCTGGGTGATGATAAGCCGTGTAGTATTGTTAGCAAGGGAGACGTTCACTTAAGTCAGAAAGATGGAACGGTCTTGAAGTTGAAGGATGTCAGGCATGTACCGAGTTTGAGACGGAATTTGATCTCAATGCGGCAGTTGGCCGATACTGGATATGTGACGATTCACCAGTGAATCCTGGAAGGTCACAAAAGGTGCATTGGTGATATATCGAGGCAAGAAGGAAGGTACCTTGTACGTGACTTCAGGATCATACAGTTCACTCGCAGTCGCATCAACTGGAGTGAACGGGCAGTTATGGCATCAGAGGTTGGGACATATGAGGGAGAAAGTGATGAAAGTGTTATTGTCAAAGGGGAAGCTACTTGGGTTGAAAGTAATCGATCTAGAATTCTGCGAGAATTGTGTGTATGGCAAGCAAAAGAGAGTAAGCTTCAAGAAGACAGGACGCGCTCCAAAGACACATCTGTTGGAGCTTGTATACACTGATGTGTGGGGACTGGCACAGGTATCATCTATTGGTGGTTCACATTATTTTGTCTCTTTTATTGATGATGCTAGTAGAAAACTGTGGGTCTATTTCTTAAAGCACAAATCTAATGTATTCAATGTATTTAAGAAGTGGAAAATTATGGTAGAAAATGAAACAGGTAAAACGGTAAAAAGTCTCAGATCGGATAATAGGGGAGAGTACTATGATAAGAGGTTTGAGGAGTATTGTGCAGCAAATGGAATCAAACATCAGAAAATGATTCTAGGGACACCGCAGCAGAACGGTGTAGCTGAGCGCATTAACGGGACCATCCTTGAGCGCGCCAGGAGCATGAGGTTGCATGCAGGGTTGCCCAAAACGTTTTGGGCAGATGTTGTAAATACTGTCGTTTATCTCATAAATAAAAGTCCCTCAGCACCATTGAATGGTGGGCTACCAGAAGAAATGTGGACTGAAAAAGGGGTGAACCTTGCACATCTCAGAGTGTTTAGTTGTACCTCTTATGTTCACATTGATGTAAAGCACAGAAACAAGCTGGATGCGAAATCTAGGAGGTGCACGTTTATAAATTACGGGCATAATGATTTTGGCTATCGATTTTAGGACACAGAGAACCGAAAAAATCATCCGAAGCAAGGACGTAGTCTTCAATGAAAAAGTGATGCATAAGGACAGTTTGTAGCAAAAACAGAATAAGGCTGATGAGAAGGAATTCGTAAAGTTAAAAGAGTTACCGGACATAGGTGTCACAGTGCCATAGGACGAGCATGTACAGGAGCATGATGAGGCAGAGCAGCAGACACCGGTCGTAAGGAGGTCTACTCGAGAGAGGAGACCCAAGGTTTGATACTCACCCTCCTTACATTATCTACTGCTGACAGATAATGGTGAACCAGAGTGTTTTGAAGAGGCATTACGGTCATATATACCGGTTAAGTGGGAGCAGGCCATGGATGATGAGATGTATTATCTTGAGTCCAATCATACGTGGGAGCTAGTCACTCTACCTAAGGGTAAGAAAGCTCTTCATACCAAGTGGGTTTACAGATTAAAGGAGGAGCACGATGGTTCAAAGCGGTACAAAGTTAGATTGGTTGTGAAAGGGTTCCAACAAAAGACATGTATTGACTTCACTGAAATATTTTCACCAGTGATGAAGATGTCTACGATTCGCATGGTCTTGAGTATAATGACTACAGAGGACTTACATCTAGAGCAGCTAGATGTTAAGACAGTCTTTCTTTATGGAGACCTTGAAAAAGAGATATACATGCATCAGCTGACAGGATACGTGGCACCGGGAAAGAAGAACAAGGTGTGTAGATTGAAGAAGAGTCGATATGGCCTGAAGCAGGCCCCGAAGCAGTGGTACAAGAAGTTCAACAGTTTCATGTTGGGAAACAGGTACATGAGATGTCATGCAAACCACTGTTGCTACTTAAAGAAGTTTGATACGCCGTACATCATTCTTCTTCTGTACGTTGATGATATGCTTGTGGCCGGATCAAGAACATCTTAGATCTCAAAAGACAACTGTTTAGAGAATTTGCCATGAAGGATTTAGGAGCTGCAAAACAAATCCTAGGCATGAGGATAAAGCGTGACAGGGAAAACGAAAAGCTAGTTTTGTCACAGGCAAGTACATAGCTAAGGTACGTGATCAATTCAGCATGGGAGGTGCTAAGAAGGTTAGCACTCCATTAACCAACCACTTCAAGCTTTCTAAGGAGCAAGGAGCTAAGACGCAGGAGGAACGAGACTACATGGCTAAAGTCCCATACGCGTCAGCTATAGGAAGCCTTATGTATGCTATGGTCAGCATGAGGCCAGATATTGCTCAAGCAGTGGGAGTTGTTAGCAGGTTCATGAACAACCTTGGGAAGGAACATTGGGAAGCTGTGAAGTGGATCCTCAGATACCTAGTAGGTACTATGGATGTAGGGCTGCGTTATAGAGGATCGGAAATTGAGCTATAGGGCTATGTCGATTCAGACTTGGCAGGGGATATTGACAGCAGAATGAGCACAACAGGGTATGTCTTTACCTTAGGTAGTGCTGCAGTCAGTTGGGTCTCTCAGTTATAGAAGATAGTGTCCATCAGTACAACGGAAGCAGAGTATGTTGCAGCTACAGAAGTGTGCAAGGAGATGGCGTGGATGCAAGGTTTTATGGAAGAGTTGGGGAAGAAGCAAGCAGATTGCAAGTTGTACAGTGACAGTCAGAGTACAATACACTTAGCTAAGAATTCAGCCTTTCATTCGAGAACCAAGCATATCGACATCAGATATCACTTCATACGTTCGTTATTGGAAGATGAATCGATTGCTCTGGAGAAGATCCATACAAGTGAGAACCCTGCGGATATATTGACCAAGGCGGTCACACGGGAGAAGCTAAAGCTCTGTTCAGCTTTGATTGGTCTTCAAGCTTGAAGACTGGGAGGCATTGCACTTCGGATGTAGAAGACGAAGGACTATAGTGATGTGTCTCTAAGTTGGAGATTGTCGAGGCGTGGAGCCAATCACACAAAAGGATGGTCGGGCGCCCGGACGGTCTTTGGATCGGGCGTCCGATATTCATGTATTAGAGACAGGAGGTCTTTGGACTGTTATGTGAACAGTCGGGCGCCCAACGGTCAAGAGGACAGGGCACCTGATATTCGGGTAATTTCACTCGTAACTCACTAGAGGATTTCTACATTGGGCGGGCGCTCAACCGGGTGCTCGACTGGCCGTGACTTGTTTTGCAGGCTTTCCTATTTCCTTGTTTTACTATAAAAAGGGTTGTAACTCCGGACTAGGCTAAGGGATTAGGGTTTATATACGTCCAAGGTGAGAAAGAGGCTAGAGGATTAGCAAAAGGGCCATCTCTGTGCATGGGAACGTCGGAGAAGGTAAGTATATTGCTAGTAACTTCGTTTTCTTCATAGTAGAAGTTTGCACCTGTGGTTTTTTACCTTTTTTTGGGGGTTTTCCACGTAAAATATATCTTGTGCATTGTTGGTTTACTTAGATTCTACTTCTAGTTATTATTTCTTTATGTTTATTGTTTGTGGGTGAGACTGGAGATTGGATCTCGGTTCACAGGCGTTGTTGTCGTACTGCGCAATAGGGGGTTCCGACTGATGGTCCTCCAATGCTTAAATCGGTTGATGGTGAAGAGAAAAGCTTGTAAATATGCTAATGGTAGATGATTATGTACCTTGGATTGAAGCATGGAAAGCTTTTATAAATGCTTAAAGAGCCATTCGGCTGATAATCAAGGTGTAATTTAGGGCCACGTATGGCCATAATCACGGTCAAGCTGACAAGTGGTGTGATGATCACAACCACGTAATGCTGGGATCACAGCCGTCCGGAACGATCGCACTGACAATACAGGAAACTAGCTGTTATACTTAATCTCGCACAGATGCCGAGTGTATACTCCACATAATCATGCCCTTGGATACTGGTTGTATATTGAGTGCCTACTTGGCTAAATGACGAGACCAATACCTACTCAACTAATGACGAGCAGAGTGAGGACTCATCTTTTTATATAAATGAACACATGAATGTCACGCACAAAGGCCGATGCTGACCAGTTAGTGGGACGAAGAGTGATAGTCGATATGAGATATATGCCGAGCATACACTCAGCATGAAGTCAACAAGCTTACGGACTCCACTCCTTTGGAATTTCTCTTCAAGCACTCAAGTAGTGGGCCAACAATCATTGATCTCTCTTTCCTCCCCATGGAACTTGGTGGATACACCGGGAACCCCATAACACACAATTTTTGAATGAGGCTAATTTTTTTTCTGTGTTTTCAGTTCATCCCAATAGTAATAACCTTATGAACAGCTTGGATGGCATGCAAACACCACGATGGTCTCAACGGTATGCATTTCCCTAACCACTTTTTTCCTGTGGTGCGGCCCACTTGAGTTCTGGGTCTGCCTCAGTTTTGGGCTCATATCCTAACATGATCTTGCAAAATGGATGGACGGGGTGGATTTCTCACAAACATCACGGTGGGCCCACCTAGCTTATGAGCGCAGGAACAAAGGGCTTTCGCAGCTAATCCGAGTGGAACGGCTACAAACGTGGATTTCCAAATACGAAGAAAACTTCCAAATAAGAGAAGAAGCTTTCCATAAATAAAACCCAAATTGCAACAGATAAAATAACCGTTACTTTCTTTCCTTTTTGTATTTGAACTCTCCTCTCTGAGAGAAGCTCCATCTCTTTCACTGTCTTTCTTCCTTGTTTTTCTGCTGTCCGGTCTCTGATAGAATAGAGAGAGAAATGTCTTCCTTGTTTATTCATCCCAGAATCACTCGAGCCAAAATATCATTGAGCTGTAAAGCAAGACAAGAATCTGAAATTGAAGAACCCTTGCTCACTTTTCGAGTTGAGATGAAGAACGAGTATCTTGTCTTCTTCAATTCCGACAGAAGCCTACCTCCTCTCATCATGCCCTCTACCCTCTCCACCGCCTCTTTTCTTACTAACATGTCCGCCTTCTCAACTTCCCACCATGGAGTCCTCCACATGCTTTCCTGGATGGGAATCAACGAACAGGCCATCGCTGAGGATTTTAATTCTATCATTTCCACTTACAGCCGACAGAAGGTCGAAGAGGTTATCCGTATGGGGGTTAATGTAATGGAGATTCTCATTCATATAAAGCTTCTGTCGACAGGATCTTACGATGTCTTGATGGATATTGATGATGGGCGTGCCGAGGTTCAAGGGTCGAGATCATCGGCTGAGATGGAGACTTTGGTCGAGACATGTGAAGTTAATAGCTGGGATGTGAGGGAGAATTGTGGGATATGTTTGGATGAGTTGGGTGATGGTGAGACAGAGGAGGTTAGTGTTCTGCCCTGTTCACATCCGTTTCATGAGAGGTGCATGAAGAGATGGTTTGAAGAGAGTGAATCGTGCCGGCTGTGTAGAATGCATATCTGAAAATACATTTTTATTTTTTGTTTATTTTTTTCTCTTTTGTAATCAAACATTCGATTTGTTTCAATATAAGATTCAACCAACTTTTTTTTGGAGTTTTATTTGTTTTTTTCCTAATCAAAATTGGATTTATTTCTTATTTGTTTCAATGCTACATTCTGTGGAGCTTGTCATATGTATATCATCGATTAGTTGGACAAGATTTGAATCAGATCTAAAGTTTAAGTGGGGCCCCTATAGGAAACAACAGTGATTCGATGACCAACTGTGGAAACTATCCAAAGGGCCCACCATTTTGGATGCTTGCCATCTAACTGGTGGCACGTTGCACATTTATATAACATATTTAATCAGATTTAATATAACATACATTTATAACAACTTGATGCCGATCTTTTAGAGGGCTTCACCATCTTGATCGATGGGGATAACCCCTGATGGGACCTGGGCGCGATCCTCCGCCCAGCAAGGTCCCCATGCTGAAGGTATGTTGTCCATGTTGTCTATCCATTTTCCAGCCCATTTTGGGAGTGGAGCCACCATGATAACGTGTTGTATATCCCTGCCGCCCATCTTCTTCTTCTTCTTTTTTTATAGCTCATTTTAGAGCTTGGGCCGGAAAATGAGGTGGATTCGACGGTCAAGTGAACCGCATCGCCCGATACCCACCATTAAAACCTTCCTTGGGGCCCACTGTGTTACCTTGTAGGGTGCACAGGTGTGGGCCAGGCTGTGGGAACAGCAAGTGCAAGCACATTGCCCCGCACAACGTGTCTCACAGTGGGGTCCGGTCATGATATGTGTTTTATGCCACATCACCCATCAGTTTTCTGTATTATTTTCTATGCATTGGCCCACCTATGGGGCAGATTTCAGTTGCAAATGGACCACTCCATGTGAGGTATGGTCGTAGTAAATGCTACCAATGTAAAACTGATATTTAGTTATGAGGGCCCATGACTCAGCCCAGGGTCAGGGAAACACCAATGTAAAACCTAATCCGCTCACTTGGTGTTAAACGTCCAAAGCGGGGAAAAGAAGAAAGGCCCGTACTCCATTCTCATCTCTAGTCGATACCCAGGATTCCATTTCAGCGAGCAAAGGTACTGATATATCTTTCTCCTCTTTACCTTCTTTCCTTCTTCATACTGTTTCACATTCCCTCCTACTTTATGGAAGGTATGGCAGATGGTATATTTGAATCAGTACCGCCTCTTTCTCTCCCCCGAATGTTTGATGTACATTTGCATCCAACTCCGCAACGAACCCTTGTATCCTCCAATATCAAGTGATCCAACGCCCCATTCTGGAGACCATCCACAATAAGCATTCAGTCAATTTCCAGTTTCCACCTCTAATTCATCTATGCTCAATTCTCTACAAATTTAGGACTTTACCTAAAAAGGTCTATTCCTCTATGATTCCCTGTGGAATAGGCTTATTCTACCTGGCTTGCTTGTGGGGCCTACCATGGTGTGTGTACAGCATGCGACCTATCCATGAAGGTCACTCCAACATCAAAGCTCGATGCGACAAAAATAGGGTTGATCCAAATATTACGTGGGCCACCACATGAATTTGGAGGTTTTTAGGTGGTTGTCCATTGTTTTCTACGGTGTAACCCATCCTAATGATTCGATAAGCCAGATTTTTAAGGCATCTTATCATCATGGTGGACTCACTTAATGCGCAGGTTGGATGGCATACACACGATATGGTGGGCTCCATGAGAAGGTAAATAAGCAGGTGAATAACTTATTACACGCAGGTGAATCCCTTAATGGCCTATGGTTCAAAAATAACAATAACGGGTGATCTTCAGCCATCTCAGCAAATGCCCTTCAAAGCCCCACCCACCATTTAATTTCACACAACTGTCAGTTTGGGGAGACTCCCACAGTTTTTTAATTTTTCTTCAGTTTTTTTTTTTTTTTTTTTACATCTATTGATGGTTCTCTAGAAAATTGGAAGTAGATCTAAGCCATTCTGATCGACATCTGAGATCTGATTTCTCCTGTTCTAGATATGAATCGTGTGGTTTGTTGCATTGCATATCCTTGGTCTAAGGGCCTGTATATTGTGTCCTTGGCTATCCAATTTGTACCAGTGGCCTCATGGATGGATCTTGCTTTGAAGTCTCAATTGGATGATCATGACACCTAGATTGGTCATCCTGATGGTCAAGCCAGGGTCATAGGATGTGACAGGTACTTGAAAACCTGATCAAATTCGGGTCTAAGTCATCAAAGGATGGTACTCATTGTTCGGAGTATCCCCGATATTATCGAAATATCCCCGATATTAATTGTATCTCTAGCTCGGTGAGACAAATTACACTGGTAGTGATATTGATAACACTGGTAGTATAAAAAATTTTAGGTATCGGCAATGTATCACTAAGTATCGCCAATATTTTCAATTGTGTAAATTTCATGTGTCACTTGTATTGCCAATGTATCGATATCGCCAATGTTTTCGACTGTGTAAATTTCAGGTGTCACTTGTATTTCAAGTGTATCAACGATATTTCGATAATATTGCCAATGTATCGATATCGCCAAAAATCTGTTTATTAAAAAAAATTTCATTCAATTTTTATTTTTATTTTATGGGTGCATGGTTTTATGCAATGTACAAA
Organism: Liriodendron chinense; assembly: GCA_003013855.2. NCBI lineage: Eukaryota > Viridiplantae > Streptophyta > Magnoliopsida > Magnoliales > Magnoliaceae > Liriodendron > Liriodendron chinense. The sequence continues at coordinate 815,264 of PVNU02000695.1, read as the reverse complement.
TTCTTGACGATAATATCGCGATATTATTGTTATCGCAACATGGGCAATATCGAGACCATAGTCCTTCGTTTCCTTTCCAGTTGTTAATGATTTCTTGACGAAATATCATGTGTTGTCGATATTTTGAAATATCGGTGGATGTTTGGATTGAAGGTTGGATGATTGAATGGATATGTTGGTTGGACTGATTTCTTATGACGACACATGCTTTTGGGCCCACATTAAATGGAAACTAAAAATGTATGCATTTTTTTTTGCAAATTTTTTATTCCCAAATATGCAAATATATGTATTTTAGCATCTCCTGAAGTTTCACTGATAAACTCCACCATTTTCCCCATGTTTCCCCAATGTTCCCTCGCATTTCTAGTTATTAGCGATATCATCGGCACTATCAATATTGTTTCTATACCTCCCGCCAGCGAAACTTGTAAGGATATTGATTCTTCGAACACTGATGGTACCTGAACCTGAAATGGGTACCGATAGGGACCCTAACCCACCCCCTCGACAATCCTATTCTTATTGAATTATCTTCTTCATAAGATAGGTGACCCTTTTCTTAAAGTGGACCACTAGCAAAGTTATGCATATGTAGTCCACTGGTTTGAACAATTAAAATCACTCAATAGAAGCGATTCTTGTAGTAGAGCCTACTCATGATGGCCCACCATATTAGTGAAAGGTAGGTCAAACCTACATGTTTTTCTTGATCAAGAATCATATGATACTTGCATTTGGAGGGTTTTGGGACGAGTGAATGTTCAGTAACCTATAGCTCTCTAATTGTACAAGTGTGGACCATGGTTTGTGATTAAGAACCATGATTTTGGCCAGCTATGATTGGACCATGCTCCAAATATCTTCAGGATGAGACCATTCCAACTCTTCAATATGTGGCCTGTGAGTAGTCAGTAATGAAAAAAATGCAGCAAGCACCCTACTCAATAGGAAAACAACTAAATGTTGTATTGATATGATTTTCTAATCTTAGGGCATGTTTCATTCACTGTGAAGCCCCTGATCTCCTTGTCCTTGAAAACCAAATCATGCTTCTCGCTTGCTCAAATAATTAAACAAGGAAACTGTGATATAATTATAATGGAACCCAGGTCAGATCAAAAGCAAACAAATAAGTAGACAAGAATTTGGTTTTTTTTTTTTTTTTTTTTTCTGAACATGAATATACAAATTGTTGTTCTTGAGCTTCTTAAGCATAACAACGCTTCTTTTGTTTTGAATTTTCAGTTCATTACAACACACCCAAATGATGTCTACGAACAGGGTGCGGGTACTCAGAGATTTGGGGCAACTTCATTTGGTAATCAAATAAGGTTTATTGCAAGGGTGGCACGAAACGCATTGATCATGTCGATTGAGCGATTGATTACCTCAATCTTTTATCCGAATTGCAATTCCATGCACTTTGGATAAAAGATTGAGGTAATTGATTGCTTGATTGTTAAAAAAAGTGTAAGTTGACCGACGTTATCATCATCAAATACAAATATCTTGGTCTAGATTTGGATTCACTTGTGTCAATTGAGAATGATGACGACGTATCCAACATGATGGAGGCATTTCCTCAAAGCAGCGAGCCTACACCTATATGTTTTTGGTGACCAAAACCTTTCAATCCCCATCCAATTCGTAGGTAGTACTTCAATACTAATTTGTTTGTGTTTTTAGTTATGTAGTTCGCCAAATATTTCTCACTTGTTTCTGTGTTTCTTTCTTCAGTAATCTGATGCAGATTGCTGATATTGAAAATGTTCAAGCATCATTGCAGGGTTTACGGGAAATAATGAAACGCTTTCACCTTGCTCACATAATATGACGTTCCGAGTGCATCAAATGACTTGTGTAAAATGAATTGCTTGTTGATGGATAGTTGTGTCAATGACATGCCGAAAATGATGCTGATTTTAAAAGAAGGCCAATAATTTGAAGATGCAAATGCTTTCTACAAGGCTTTAAGGGAGTACGCCGTATGTTCGAATTTCCAGTACAAGTGAACTAGGTCAGGTGGTGGTCATTATCAGGTGAAATGCATTAAAGATGATTGCTCATGGCGAATACATGCATGTAAGCCTCCTGACAAGCTTGCATTCAAGACAAAATCCTTAAAGGGAAACCATACTTATGACGTTGTGAATGAGTCAACAATGTCAAACACAACAACGCATTGATAAACTGGTAGGAAATGGATAGCTGCTTTGGAGAAGGATCGACTCCAGAAAAATTTGTGTCGTACACTCAATTATATTGTCAATGAGATTAGTCGAGAATACAAGATCAAAGTAATGATAAAGCTTGGAGGGGTAAAGAATTGGCACTAAAAGAGATGCACTATGAATCACCCATTGTAACTCTTACGACGATTTGGGAAAAAATACAAACAACAAATCCAGGAAGCATGGCAAAGCTAGACGACTCCTTGAGACTTTTTTGGTGCATATAACACTGCCATTTGTGGTTTCGAGCAAGCATGCCGATCACCTGTGATGCTTGATTGAATAAAGATAGAAGGAAATTGCCCGGGTGTGTGGTTCTTTGCCATGGCCTTTGATGCAGAAGGCAATGGGTTCCTAGTCTCATGTGCATTTGTTGAATTGAAGAATGTAGGAAGTTGGAAATGTTTCTGTGGTGAGTTGGTTCAAGTCTTGGGATTGAATACCTAATTAACAAATTTACAGTAGACAGGCAAGAAGGGATTCTTGAAGTGGTTAGTGGTATCTTTCCATATGCACGTCATCAATATATATGGTTGGGCATGTTTGTTGAAATGCCTGGCTGTGAGGGTGTAATTTAGCATTCCACATTAGAGCCAACTCACCACAGATTGTGGTTGTCCGCTTCCTTTGATTTTTCCCCTTCCCATTAGAGCTTGAGTTACTGATGCAATCCGATTTTTGTTTTGTTTTGTTTAGTTTTAAGGTAACATAGACTTCTATTGAGAAGAAAAAAGAAGCGCTAAGATGGTGCTAGTTACAACCCAAATAGAAACGTAAACAACCCAGGTCCACAATCCATTAATGACCCACTCCTCCCGATTGCTTTCACTTCGGAAGCACCTTCCATTTCTTTTTCTGCAAATTGTTCATAAGCCAACCAATAATATCTCTCTCTAAAAAAAAGCCAACCAATAAGCTAAGTTTTCATACAACTTTTATTTCCTTGTGAAAAGCCATGCCATGCCATGCCAAGCCAAGCCAAGAAAAAGATTTCTGATATCAAAAGGCATCAACCAAGCTAAATTGAATCTACTAAGGATAGCGGACCACACTCGGCTTGCGAAAGGATAATGGATGAATAGATGATCGATTGATTCAGTGTCAGACATGCACATGAGGCAGATAGGACAATGGATGAATAGATGATCATTTGATTCAATGTTAGACGTGCACATGATGCAATCGGATTCTTGAGTTGTCTTTCAAAAAAAAAAAAAAAACTGATTCAATTAGATCTTAGTGCCCAAGTTCGAGGTCCACGCGACCATGTGAAGCATGAATCGGTTAGTGAATTATCTGATAGATGTCCCTACATAAATCATATTCAAGGAAATGACCAACGTGCTGCTACATATGGGTTAGGTGTAAATTAGTATACGACTATTTTTGGGATTTCCTTTTGCTTTCGAGGCTCTTTTTTTATATTATTTATTGCTATTATTTTTTCAAAGAATCAAAGGCTTTTTTATTAGATGGATGATTAGTTATCAATTAATGATGTCTAGGGCCCCTCATGTGGAAGATGCGCTCTCCTGGGTTCTTCAAGGTATAGCAGCAGATATAATTAAAGGATGGAAATCAAGTCCATTTAAGAAGCATGGAAAGACACTCTTGAAGGTGCTTCTCATGGCGGTCTTATGGGATTTATGAAAAGAAAAGAAGTTGCATCTTTGAGGAAAAGCATTGTGAAGTCTCTTGAGACCAGTGTTTTAAATAGCGAATAGTGTGTAGCATAGCCTTCACCCCTCTGAAGCATGAGGCGTAAGCTACATAGCGTGTAGCGTAAGCTACACACTACTTAGATTTTTAATCAAGGTTGCACTTGGTTGCACCAAATTAGATGATTAATAATAAAATTTCATGATATTTGGCTGCAACCAAATGCAACCTAAGGTAACAGCAATGGGTAATGATTAAGTAGAAAAGTGAAGAAAGAGCAACAAAACTTATTTAAAACTATTACTTATATTATTTTACTAAAAGCATTGAAAAGACTAATGAATTTTCATTGAAATAGAAAAATGTAACAAATCATTAAAAACCTTATTGATTTTGTAGTGAAAAATGACTTTTAATGTGAGCTATGTAGCATGTAGCGTAGTCTATGAAGCATGTCGCGTATCCAAATTAATCATATAGCGTAGGCTACACACTACTTAAGCTATTTTCATGAGCTACGTAGCGTTTAGACTAAGCTACGCTACGTAGCGTAAGCTACACGCTACATAGTGTAGCTATTTAAAACACTGCTTGAGACTTCGGTGGAGAACATTGGGGGGCGATGTAGCCACTGGGCACTCATTCGCAAGGAGTTAACTGACCTTTTGATCATGTAAATCTGTCAAAGTGGTAGTAGCGGCCTTTTGAGGATCTTGATGTATCTTCTTACTTTGGGCTCAATGTTTTTTTTTTTTTTTTTTTTAATTTTTTTTTTATGGCCTTTGGATCCCCTTGAGGTTTAGCAGTTAATTGTTCTCAAGGCTTGAGCTGGTGCAACCAGAGACATTCATCAGCAACACTATGATGATCAATTTTTCTTGTGATTCTTGCTTGTGACTCTTGTCGATTTAATTTTTGGTGAATCCGGTGTTGTAAATCTGGTACATATTTGTTAATACTCCTGCAACTAGTTTGCATCAGATCCTAATTTCCGTTGTTGCGGAGGAAGAGAGAATATGGAAGAGGTCATTTTAAGAGATTGGGCCCTCCTGGTATAGTGGCAGATATAGTTAAAGGATGGAAGCTAAGAAGCATGGAAAGATACTCCAGATAAAGCTGCCCATGGTGGTCTTATGGGATTTATGAAAAGACTAGAAAGCCATACCTTTGAAGACAAGTGAAGTCTTTGGAAGCTTTGGTGGAGAACATTAGGGGGCTATATAGCTGTTGGGCCCACTGGTATTTTGACCATGGACATTCTATCAAAGTGATAGTAGTGGCTTTTTCGCTTTGTTGATACATGCTCTTACTTCGGGCTTGGGGTATTGTTGATCCTTTTGGGTGGCTCTTTGGATCCCCTTTAGGCGTAGCAATCTGTTGTCCTCAAGGTGTTATATTGTTTTGGTCTTTCATGTCCTTGGTCATTGTGTTCTATTGTCTTTGTGCAATTTCTAATCCTTTCTGGTATTTTCTTTTAACGAATTTTAATCATCCATAAAAAGTCTTTTATATTCTCTTAATTCTCCGTAGATTCATTATCCACTATGATGAAAATACATATTTAATGGCGCATCACTTTTCGTTATTTTTTTAATATTCAGTTTTCTCTAGCATCTTTACCCAATCATGGATGAGAACATATCTAGGTATTTAACCAACCTTGTGAGCATTTTGATTCAATGTTAGTTTTACTTTCACTATTTGTTTCCCATTTTAAAGGCTGATAATGACTTCATATTTCAAATTTTAGGAACTTCTGGTTTGCGCTATGTTCTTTTTGTATTCAATCTATTTTCTGATACACTGACTACTTTTAAAATTTCAGTATTGATGAGCCTTTTAAAGATGTTATCTATCCAAAAGGAGATCCTGATGTTGTTTCAATTAGTAAGGGAGATGTTGAGCTATTGCAACCATAGGCATTCATGAATGACACTATCATCGACTTTTATCTTAAGTACGTTGAAATGCAGAAACTTCCATGGTTCTCTTTTGTTCCTTGAAGTTTTCTAATCATACCCATCTTTATATGCATACTATTGCTTTTATTTACTTTTTAATTTTTAATTATTACATGAGTACTTTCAATTCCAGTTTCCAGAGATGTTGCTTATGATAGTGTACTTGAATGACAGATAGTTAAAGAATAAACTTCAACTTGAGGACAATCATATGTTCCATTTTTTGCAATAGTTTTTTCTTCCGCAAGCTAGCGATTCTAGACAAGGATCTAGGAAGTGCAAAAGAAGGGAGGGGAACTTTCTTATGTGTTCGCATCTTCATACCTATAAATTTCAAGTAAGAAAAATCTTGCTTGATGCATATTTTATGCTTATGAATAAGTTAACTCTGACATTCCAAATTGTGCATTGGTGCATATTGGATGACAATCTTCATTGGAGTTTGATGGTTATTTGTCATGCTGGAGAAATAGCTTATTTTAAAGGAAAGCGTTCAGTATTTGCAGAATCTTCATTTCTTTGTCAAGTATGAATGTCTCTCTTTTGCTCATGCTATACTTCTGTCTTTCTGATTTAGAAATTGAAAAGGCACCAAAGGGAGTAAGTTTCATCTTCTCAAATGGGAAGAGGTGTGCAAGCCCATTTCAGAGGGCAAGAATCAAGCCGTTACATCTATTGAACATGACTCTATTGGGAAAGTCGATTTGGAGATTCAGTCGGGAAGAGGGAGGCCTTTGGAGAAGTGTGATAGCCGCAAAATATGGGGTGCATGAGTGTGGTTGATTTGTTAAAGCTTCGTCGGTGTATAGAGCGTCGGGTGCTTGGAAGGCCATTATGGCCACACAACATTTTGTGAGTCGGGGCATCTCTTTTAAGGTTGGAAAAGGATCTCGAATCAGATTCTGGATTGATCAATGGTGCGGTTCTCAAGATCTTCAGAGCGTGTTCCCTGGACTGGCTTCACTCGCCCCAGACAAGTTTATTCGTGTTGTGGGCTGCTACTCTTTTGAGAGAGACAGGTGCGTTTGGTCTCCTCCCTGCAGAAGGAACATGAAGGATGCGCAGTTCGATGAGTTCCTTGCTTTATTGGATTTCCTCAAATCGGTTCTACCAGTCCCCTCTCGGGAAGATAGTATTGTGTGGGTGGGTGGTAGTTCATGGAATTTTTCGGTAAAAGCCTTTTACAGCCTCATTTCCAGGATGCCTTCTTGTGCAGCCCCAGCCCATCCTTTTCATCATTGGTTCTATGCCCCCCCCTGGGATAGCGGCTTTCGTCTGGCTAGTTGGGCAGAAGAGAGTTCTAACCTTCGATAATCTTCAAAGGTGAGTGCTAGTGCTGCTCAACATTTGCTGCTCAACATTTGCCGCATGTGCATGCGGAATGAGGAGACAATTGAACACCTGTTCATCCATTGCCCCTTTACATCCCGAATCTGGGACCACTTCCTTTCGTCTCTTTACGTGGCCTGGGTTATGCCACGGTTGCTGGAGGATTTGTTGTGGGCTTGGCAAGGCGAAGGGGGCGGTAAGGCTTGGAAAGCAATTTGGCGGCTTCTTATTGTGGCAATCCTTTGGGTCATATGGGGCACTAGGAACAATCGTTGTTTTCGCAATATTATCGAAGGAGAGAGTGTCATCATCTCTAGGGTCAATAGGCTGGTCGCAGATTGGGCAGTATATGTTAAGACGGCTTCTGCTGCCATTGCTTTTTAGTTTACTTGGTGTTTGTGGGTTTGTATTCTTTATGCTTCGGCGTGTTTTAATAAAATTTCAGTTACCTTTAAAAAAAAATTAAAAATAAAATTGATAAGACACCTTGAGTACCATGCATATTGCACATGGATTCTATCAAAGCAAGTCACAAAGGTTTAAAGAATCTTATTCTAAGGTGAATGGTCTCCTTCAATTTCTGACCTAGTTTTTGTAGGTTCCTTATCCTTTTAAGGATGGGTTTTTTAATCTGTTGCCTTGATGGATACTTGTAATCTTTAAGCTTGTTCTAATAAAGTTACTTTTGTCGATCACCATCACCATCACCATCACAGCCTTATATGTTTTCCTGAACAATAGGTTCCTAAAAAGTTTTTCTGTAGAAACACACCTATTTCCACTTAAAAAATGCAGCATATATTTTCCATGTATAAAGAATGTTTTAGAAAGTAAATGCATATGAAACTTTCCAGTATTTACTTTTTCTCCCTATGTTTTCTCATCCATGTCTTTATTCCAGCATAAATGCTTAGAAGGCCATATCCAAAACAGTTTGTTAGATTATGATTTCTTTATGTTATGGAGGTTTCTCCTTCCTAGCATTTGTGAATTTTACCTTGTAAGCAGTTCGATGTTACATGCAATAGTGATTCTCTTTCCATGCCACATGATTCATTTAGTTTATATCATTTTAACTAATGCCTGAAAATTCAATTTCCATTTGCTCGGGCATATTTATTCTGGATTGGAAATAGATCTTCATGTTGTTCGTCATTTTGTACTTGTACAAAGTGAAGTTGTAGCAAGGTTTCTAGTATCACCACCCTGTAGACTGAATGGTAACCAGCATTTCCATCCAGCTTGTGTTTTCATGCTAGATTTGGTCCCATTTTCATATCAACTTTCACATCTCTAGTGATTTTCAGCAGTCAACCTTCTGATTTTGCTCTATGCTACAGTATCCAGATATGATGTGAGAACATAATTGGAAGGTCATTATTATGGATTTTACATGAAGTTAAAGTGTTGGACACAGTATTATATGAATATGTTAACCATTTTGAAGTATTTGTATTGTGGGTTATATGACATGCATCCTCTTTTTCATGATTGACGATCACCATTTTTGTTCTAAAGATAAATCTTGTTTATAAATTAAATATTTTATTGTGTTTAAAGTTTCTAAGAGCTATGGTTGACTTTCACTTCTTTATCTCAAGAGGATACTTATGTATAGGTCCTCTTTTACATGATTGACGATCACCATTTTTGTTCTAAAGATAAATCTTGTTTATTAATTGTATCTTTTGTGGTGTTTTAAGTTTCTAAGAATTACGGTTGACTTTCACTTCTTTATCTTGGGAGGATAGTTATCTTTGGGACTGGAATGAATGTCGTGGGGAGTCATCTAAAGATGTTTCTTTAAAATTCTCAAACCTGCAATTTGTCCCTCTAGAGGTTTGTGTCTCTTTTTTGTCAGTACGTTCTTATAATTATATTCGTTGATAAGGGAGAATCGCCATATGAGTTCATTGTAACTATTTACTTTTCCTTTTTCTATGCTCTTTTTTTTTTTTAAAAAGGAAATGAACGACAATAGAAAACATATTACAAATGCAGGGATTGGCCAATATTGATTGAACCTCTTGTTTCTTTGATTTTGGCCCGGGAATGCCATATGCTTCTTTTGAAACAATGTAGCATTGATTTCCAAAGTTGTCCAACAAGAGCTTCAATTTAGCTATACAAGGAGCTAGGCACCAAGGGCCTTGCCAAGACTCCGTTGCTTACTGAAAAATTGCTTGATAATCTTCCACCACAGTAAGATTCCCAGAGAAAAAAAATATGGGGACCTCTAAGAGTGTTTATATCCGCAGACATTGAATCCCCTGCACTATAAGGGCCTGAGAAGGCCAGTACTAAACCCTCGTCATTTCTCACCACTCCAATCTAAGCTGGACCATGACTATCAAAGACAACTACCATGTTCAGCTTTAGTTGTGCCTACAACAACAGGTTTCATGCAACCCTTAGTTTTTTTCAGCCCTTCCTTCCTAAACTTAGATATGGAGTCTGAGACTTCAACTCAGCTATGATACTCAAACACAACATTCCATTGAATTCCAATCTAGTGGTAGTCCATTCTGTCATCATGGTGGTAATTTGCCAGATAATCAGATTTATCAAGGCATTTTTTTGTGGTATCTCGTGTCTACCATTTTCTTTGGACGTGCGTGTGAGTCCTGTCATTGATAATTTGTGATCTCAAAACTGTGGTAATCTTGTCCTAGCTTTTTTAGACCCATTTGGAGACCAGTAGGGTTTTTTTCATTATCTTGTTGAGAAGATCCATGGGGGGCCAATATCATTTTTATTTCTACATCAACCTGTGGGTAGGGTTGACAAGCCACACATAAATTCTCTATAAATGCATTCCAAAATGTTGGCATGCGAACCAATATAGAAGTTTATTCAGTTTTATGGTGAGAGAACTCCTTGAGGGTTATCAAAGTCAGTCACAGAGCATAATGATTAAATATTGGGATATTTTCTTTGTTCTGGAAAGTCAAACTTGGGAAATTTTGGATTTTTGTTTTTCATGGATTGAGAAAAAGTTGGCTACTTCATCATCATAATCATCATCTAAGCCTTATCCCAACTAGTTGGGGTTGGCTACGTAAATCATGTTCCTTCGACTTGTTGATTGTAATGAACCTATGCAATAGACTATTAGGCACTTGATGGTAATCAATCTATGTAATAGTCTACTACACAGCGCCTGTGGGAGTTTTGCGCTCTCACTATTGATCCAAACCTGGATAAAAGAGGGTTCCATCAGGTTGGCAGCTGACATCATAGTTTTGCCATATCTTTCTAGTACATAGGCCTATTTGACCGATGAACCTTTTCTTTAATGTACGAGAACCCCACATCTTATCGAAATTCGTTCCGTCGTGGCAACTTAGAAAACTAGATGATAGAGAGAGAAGGTTTACGGATACCGTCACCGATTTTTTTAACTCACTAACGTTTCTTTGAAGGAAGTCCTTCCTTCCCCATTGACGGACTACGTCCTACGGGATTAATACTACGTACGAGTACTTGTGTATATTAGGTCGCCTTTATTTTCTGTTATTATTAGATTTTGAAGTTGTAGTTGGTAGTATTTGATTCTTTTGGTGTTTCTCTGTACGTTACCTCGCCCGGTAGTAGTGTTGGTGCTTCATTCTTTAAGTTTATTACGTATCCAAAGATCCGGCGAGGGATAGAACCTCCCGTTCTTGCATGGTCATACCCAAATATCCAATGTGAATCACTAGTCCAAGAGATCAAGGATTTTCTCGGATTAGGGATTTGAAAATCTGAGAAATTGGAATTTTGATTCGATTATCAAATTTAGGATTCAAGGATTGGGAATAATGGAGATAGAGAAGGAAGATGGATTGAGAAGAAACCTTAGGGAGGAAGAGAATGGGGATTTTACCTCCCTTCCTGCCTTGGTTGAAAGTGTTTTCATACCCAGGGGTGGCACCGATAGATGTAAATTGGCCTTAGAGATGCATGAAGAATTCTTGTTGAGATCTTTCTATGCTCTACTTGAGGGTTCATGCTTCGATGTGAGTCATACAACAAGAATCTGGAAGATTATGGAGCTTTCTATGGGACTGGTTTTCTGTTTGATGGCAGTCCTTGGCACAATCCTAGCCATTGATTATCTTCATAACAAAAACAACTTTATCGTATATGGTTGCTATTGTATATCTAAGTGATGCAGAAACAATCAATCTTCTATTTACTCACTGAAATTTTAGCCATGCGTTGGTCAAAGATCATGTGCTAGTTTATCCTTAAAAAAGGATCATGGGCTGGTTTGGGATAGATTAGGTCCTGCCAACTTTGATTGTTGAAATGTTGGAAGCATGGAGATTCGGGTTTCTGGGTAGCCACTCTTTGGTCTCTCAGAAAGAATGCAACTGTGCATTCAAGCTCGAAGCAAAACGAAGTTGCCTGTAGTGGAGAAAATTTGAACCAATGAACTTTCATGGATTGAGACGTGATGAATTTTCAGGTATCAGAAGTGGAGATCTAATGAGATGTTGGTCAGAATTTGTTGTGGATCTGAATCACAAAACTTGCACACCAATCCAATGGAATCCTCCTCCTAAGGATATGCTCAGACTAAATTTTGATGGTGCTCAAGGGAACCTGGGACTTGCTGCTGTAAAGGCCTTGTTTGTGAGATCGGTGAGCTCAATTATTTGCAGAGTCCCAAGGTTGATTCATTGGATGTTACCCAATGGGTGGGCTCTCTTGTTGTCTTATCTTGGAGACTGGCCGATTGGTTTGAGGAAATTGGGGAGATTGTTTCTGTTTCTTCTTTGCAGTTCTCTTATATTCGTGGAGAAGGGAATTCAAAAGCAGACTCCTAGGCATGCTTAAAGTAAAAGATGATCCCCTAACTATGGAGTCCTTGGATCCTCTCCTTGGAGGTTCAGCCTCCCCCTGTATGTAGTTTCCTATGCTTTTTTAATAAATAAAAGTGTAGTCTTTCATAAACATCCGTGGAATCTTTGACCCTGCAATGCACTTTTGTCAATGTTTTTAATATTGCTATTGTTGAGAATTGGAAGTGTCATGGGATACATCGGAAAATATCATGTAAAGTTTCGTAGTGTAAATGAAATCTTAGGAAAATGGGGGAGTTTTTTGGTGAAATTTCAGGAGATGTTAAAAGAGACAAGATTACACACTTGAATGAATCAAAACTTGCCTGATTTGCATAGCCCCTGAAGAGGCTCATTTTCATCAAGCAGCAATTGTCTATGCTTTATTGTAGATATTGAAGCAGTCGAGTCAGGCAGACTCCAGATTCTGTGATTTCTTCTGTTGTCAACATATTCCTTATTTCAGTTTTTGCATTTTGGTTGAAACAGTGAATTCTCTGTGCAACTCGGGCCAGACTCAAACAAAGGATCAGCATTTTTACACGACCGCTGTGGCGCATGCTTATTGGTCCTTTGGTAGCCCTTTGGAAAGCCAAACAAAAAGGCAGATTTAAAATGACAACATCTGCCATACATTTTACATTTCTGAAAGTTAAAAATTACTTGTGATTTTGTTTCCTTATTACTTTGCCCGCATCTGGTGTTTGCTCCAACCGGAAGATGCTGAAACTGGCCAGCAGTTTGTAAACTCTACTTCAGATGGAGTTGGTTATAAGCTGCAGGCTGAACTTACAGTCGAAGCATGTCCGCCCCATATTCCTCAATGACTGTTACAACACTTGAGGCATCATGTTCCCAAGAGATATCAATGCAACCAAGCAACAGGAGGCTGGGGATGCCTCATCCAAGTCATTGAGTTGTGTCCCAGAATTCAATTGGTGCTGGAGCAGACAATCATGCCATACGCCTTAAAAGTATAGATTTTGCTGGTTCCAATGAGTAGGTAGTGGAAACAGAGGAAAGCTGAGGTTAGTTTTGCCGGAGACTTTTGGTGGTGACCTGATAACCCAGCTTCAGCTTCTGATGAGAGGCTGGAGACTCGCACGGTTGAAGATACTCAGGAAGAGGTTGCTGTTGTTGAGCAAGGATAGGATTCGTTTATCCCCTGCCAACAAAACCATCCTCTCGTCAGGATGTTGAAACAACATAAAAACAAGGGTGAATGACGATGGTGTGCAATTGAGTGGCGAAGGTTTGGAGGGATGGAAACAGCAGGCCCACAAACACTTGAAGTTCACACCTCCTGAGGAGAGAGGCAACACATGCGGAGGATGGCAAGGTATTGCAAGTCATGAATTTGGCTCCAGTCTCTGAACTTGCAGCCCCGCTGACTACTGACTTGAGTTAATTTCCCATGCTGTTCATATTGTCATGGCTTTTCCATTATGTGGTTTGAGGTCTGTAGCCAAACTCAAGAAGGCAGTTCACTCAAGTGCTTTCCTAGAACGATTCTCTTTCTCATTGTCTTCCTCTCTGGTGCTTTTTTTTTTTTTTTTTTAAAATTACCTTTTTCTTTTCATTTTTCCTTGTTTCCATCTCTGATGCTGATGCCATATATAAAATATCATTTCAAACACTTTTTAATTTCAGGTTAGCGTGCAACTCCATCAATGGTGTGATTAAATTAGTAGATGGCAAATCCAAGTCTGTTGTGCTTCTTCCCCAACTGATAATGATTGCGTTGTTTGGTGCAAATGGTTTTTGCAGGCTCTATGGTCTAACAAAATAGATTCCATTGTCGATGGTGGACATCTTGTTGAACATAACAGGAATGCATTGGACCCTAGCTGAATAGTCTGAGAATTTAGGCCCAAGTGCAGGATCAGCTTTGTTTTAGTATCAGTGATTTGGTTGATTAGATCAATGGTACAAACGACTTTGCTTACAATAAAGTATCATTTAGGATACGTGTTTGGAAGCACAGTTGAATTGTATTGCAATCATTGGTATTAATGAAATGAAATAACCAAATTGTAGTTTTTTCTTTTCAAAGCATTCATATTCAGGTTCTGAACCATAGTTCTGAAACCTGGTGACTTGACTTGAAACTCACCAGAGTCAACTCGACTCAACAAGATCTAGAGCTAAGTCACTGACAAACTCACTGACAAGAAAGACTCAGTTGGGTCTTTGCAAGATTCGTTGATTTGGCTCGACAACTCATTTGGCACATCTCAACACGATTGGAACTGAGTCAATTGCTGAGTGAATGGCTTTTTAAGTTGTTCATGGTGAAGGATTCAAGTTGTTCAGCAAGTGGGTTCTGCCATGTAGATTAGGTGCCCAAAATCAAGCTGTCCATTGCTCCTAACCTTATGGCCCTCTAGATGAAAGGAGTGGCCCAAATTTCAGTTTCGGACATCAAAATTACATAATGGACCAACTGATGGACGGTTTGTATTTGATGTCGAAGGAGCATGTCGGCACATCTGGTGGCTTGTGGAAGGCCCACCTTTGTACATGCACCCTAGATGGACATCAAAATTACATAATGGACCAACTGATGGATGGTTTGTATTTGATATCGAAGGAGCATGTCGGCACATCTGGTGGCTTGTGGAAGGCCCACCTTTGTACATGCACCCTAGATGGACAATACATTTGATTTTCTGATAGCACAAGAGACCCACCATTAGGCCATCCAAACCTGTTGGTATGATTCAAGAGGCATAAGAACATTTCGTATTTCCTGGACCTGAGTAGGATGAACATTACGCTGCTGTGGTGGTACTGGCGCCAGATTCTCACAACGTTAACCTTAGCATTTAGAACATTCGATTGATGTGCCACTTGTACCGCTTGCGCTCTTTCAACGATGAGAGCCATCAACCGATTTATGCTCTCGGTCTATTTGACCATCCATCTGTTAAAATTCAATCCGAGCTTGCTCAGCTCAGGTGAGTGATAGCTCGGCTTGAATTCTCTCTTGATATTTCATATATTGAATTTCCATTTTCGGGTCCCACTAGGTGTGTAAAAAATTGTTGTTCACAATTTTCGGTTGCACATGCTAGAAGTGTGCGGGCGTCCTAAAACTGATAGCGCTACTCGATTCCAATAGAACAACTTTGACTCAAGTGCCAAGATACGCAAATACGTCAAAATTGACTATATATGACCGAGATCTCTGAAGATCGACCACCTATTCAACAACTCACAATATGTTATTCATGTTAATTAGGAAATTATTGGAGGGTAGGGTTTGTTTTCCGAGAATGAGTTGCACATTTGCCTTCCGTACAAAAGTACTTCTAAAATAAATAAACAAAAGAGAAATTATACTTAGAGTCGGCCTTACGGAACAACCGTAGAACATTTTTTTTTGAATGAAGAATTTGCTTGATATTAAACTAAGTCCATCGTATGAGCATAAACTTAAATTATAGCTATTCCTAGCTACATGATTAAATTATGGATTACGCTAAAGAATGCAAAGTACCGATTACGTTGAGGAATGTAAAAAAATTGGTTACACTAGGAAATGTAAAAGACGAATTTATACTAAGGAATATAGAGTAATTTGAAAGATTTGATTTGGTTTTGTTGGTATGAGACCCGCTGCTTTATTGAAATCCTTGCTATTTATATGCTCTTCTTAGAGAGCAAGGACACTTTAGATGCCCCACATTTGAACCATTCGAGCATTACTACCTTCCAGACACTTGTCCTGGTTACCCCTGATCGACCACATTTCCGCTCGGTCGCTACCCTTTAGCTGCAAACTCGCTCGGCCACTATCATCTTTGGTTGCAAACTCTCTGCTTTAATGTGTTCAGGAACATGTGTCCTCTTCTTGGTTGGCTCTTTCAAGATTGGTCATAAATACACGCTAACACATGTGCATGACTAATCACAATTAGATGATCAAATCCAACTAGCTAATATCAAAGCTTTATGGGCCCCACCATGATGTATGTGTTATATGCATGCGGTCCATTTACTTTTTTTTTTCAGCTCATTTTAGGGAATGATCTAAGAAATGTGGTAGATCCAAAGCTCAAGTGGACCACACTACAGGAAACTAGTAGGATTTAAACTTTACCATTGAAAACTTCTTACTAGGACACGGAAGTTTTGGATCAAACTGGTATTTGTGTTTTCCCTTCACCCAGATCTTGTAACTTTATGAACAAATTAGATGACGAATAAACATCACTGTGGACCCAAGAAAGGTTTCAACGATGGACATAATTCTCCCCACTGTTTCCTATGATGTGGACCACCTGAGCATTGGATCTGCCTCATTTTTGGCATTATAACCTAAAATGAGATGGAAAAATGAATGGACGGCATGGATAAAACACAAACATCATGGTGGGGTCCAAAGAGCTTTGTCACGGCCAAACCGCGTCTCCCCTGCTTGACTATTTATCGAGATGGAGACTGCATTGACTATTTCTGGAGCGGCTGATAACTCGTAGCAAATAAACCATCTTGCGAGCTAAGGTCGAAAATATTTTGAATCGCAAGAATTTCCTCTCCAACACCGTCTCTCTAGTCCATCCGAAAGGATTACATGATTTACATCTCCATGGGCAAAGGTACGAACGTTTCTTTTCTCCCCTTTCCCTTCTTTACTATTACATATTCCCTCCTACTTTATTCCAAGATGAGTTCTTCTTACTGACATGGGCCAAATGATATGATAGAAATGAAATATAAAAAATAACAATAACGGATGATCTTAATCCATCCCAGCAATGACCTTCAAAGTTCCCGCTCCCCCGTTTAATTTCACGGAACTGTCAGCTTAGGGAGACTTCCACAATTTTTTAATCTCTCTCTGTTTTTAGGTCTATTGATAGTTCTCTGGAAAATTGGAACTAGACCTAAAGCCATTCTGATCAAGATTCGTGATCTGATTTCTCCCATTCTAGATCTAAATTGTGCGGTTTCTTATCTTGCATATCCTTTCTCTAAGGACATGTGTATTGTATCCTTGGTTCTTCAATTTGTACAAGTGGCATCGTTGAATGATCATGACCCCCCTTGATTGGTGATCCTGATGGTGAAGCCAAGGTCCTAATATGTGATAGGTACTCGATAACCTGATCAAATTCAGCTCCCGGTCATCAAAAGATGGTAACTGAACCTGAAATGGGTCCCAATAGGACCCTAACCCGCCTCCTTGACAATCCTACCCCCATTGAATTATCTATCTTGTTCATAAGATAGGTGAACCTATTCTTAACGTGGACCATTGGCAAATTGATGCATCTGGAGTCTACTGTTTTGAACAATTAAAATCTTTCTATAGAGAAGTGATTGTTGAAGCAGAGCCTACTCATGATGGCCCGCCATATTAGTGAAAGGCAGGCTGAACCTGCATGTTTTGCTTGGTCGATAATCATATGATACTTGCATTTGGAGAGTTTTGAGAGGAGAATGTGTGGAAACCTGGAGCTCTCTGATTGTACAAGCAGGGACCATGCTTTTTGTTATTAAGACCTGTGATTTTGGCTAGCTATGATTGGACCATGCTCCAAATATCTATACGACTGGATAATTCTAACTCTTCAATATGTAGCCTGTGAGTAGATAGTAAAAAAAAACAGAGAAAGAAAAAAGAAAACAACGACAACGCAGCAAGCACCCTACTCAACAGGAAAACAGCTAAACATTGGATTGATAGGATTTTCTAATCTGGGCAAATTTTAGGGCATATTTCATCCACTGTGGGGCTCATGAGGTCCTTGTCCTCAAAAACCAAATCACGCTCCTTGCTCGTTCAAATAAGTACACAAGAAATGGTGATATAATTAAAATGGACCTGAGGTTAGACCAAAAGTGTACAAATAAGCAGACAAGAATTTGGGTCTTTTTTTCTTCTTCTAAACATGCATATAAAAGTTGTTCTTAAGCCTCTTAAGCATAACAACATTTCTCTTGTTATGAATTTTCAGTTCATTAATTACAACACAACCAAATGATGTCCACGAACAAGGTGCCATTGCTCTGTAGATTTGGGGGCGACTTCATTGGGGAATCAAATAATGTTTATTACAAAGGAGGCACAAACCGCATTGTTCATGTCGATCGAGCAATCAATTTTCTCAATCTTGTATCCAAAGTGCTTGGGATTTGCAAGTTTACCGACATTAGCAGCATCAAGTACAAATATCCTGGTCTAGATTTGGATTCACTTGTGTTGATTGAGAATGATGACGACGTATCCAATATGATGGAAGCATTTCTTCAAAGCAGCGAGCCTATTCAGCTCTTTGTTTTTGGTGCCCAAAATTTTTCCACCCCTATTGCGATTCCCAGGTACTTGAAATACAAATTTGTTTGTGTTTGCAGTTATGCAGTTCACTGATTCTCTCTCTCTCTCTCTCTCTCTCTCTCTCTCTCTCTCTCTTGTTTCTAACCATCTTTGTTTCTCAAGTTTTCTAATGCAGAATGCTGATAATGGCAATGATCAAGCACCGTTGCGGGATTTACATGGAAGTAATGAAACACTTGCACCTCCCTCACATAATACTAATGTCAATAACAATGATGTTCCAAGTGCATCAAATGATTTGCGTAAACTGGACTGCTTGTTGATCGATAATCAAGAATTACCATACGGGGTGGTTGATAATTGTGTTAATGACATGCCGAAAATGATGTCGGTTTTAAAAGAAGGTCAAGAATTTGAAGATGCAAATGCTTTCCACAAGGCTTTAAGGGATTACGCCATACGTTCAAATTTTGAATACAAGCGAATAAGGTCGGGATTTGGCCGTTATCAGGCGAAATGCATTAAAGACGATTGCTCATGGCGCATACATGCATGTAAGTTTCCTGACGAGCCTACATTCAAGATAAAATCCCTAAAGGGAAACCATACTTGTTGTGCTACGAATGAGTCAACAATGTCAAATACAAGAACACATCGACAAGCCAGTAGGAAATGGATTGCTACTTTGGTCAAGGATCGACTCCATAAACGTTTGAGTTGTACACCCAAAGATATTGTCGATGAGATAAGGCAAGAATATGGGATCAAAGTAAGTTATGATAAAGCTTGGAGGGGTAAAGAGTTGGCCCTAAAAGAGATGTCACTTGAAGAAAAATATGTTCCAAATCTTAGTAGTATGATTTGTGAAGACATTAAGAAGACAAATTCAGGAAGCACGGCAAAGCTTAGCAGGTCATCAGACAACTCCTCAAGACGTTTTGTTGCATATGAGGCTGTGATTGATGTTTTCAAGAAAGCATGCCGACCACTTGTGATGCTTGATTTTATTAAGATGGAAGGAAAATGCCGAGGTGTGTGGCTGTTTGCTGTGGCCATTGATGCAAAAGACGATGTGTTCCCAGTCTCATGTGCATTTGTTGAATCAAAGAACGTAGGGAGTTGGAAATGGTTCTGTGGTGAGTTGGCTCAAGTCCTAGGATGCATACCGAAATTAACATTTATTATATCAGATAGAAAGGAAGGGATTCTTGAAGTGGTTAGGGGTATCTTTCCAGATGCATGTCATCGATACTCTCAGGAGAGGCTAATTGAAGAAATTCAGCAGAAGTTCAGACATATGGATTTGGTTGGACTTTTTAAGGGTGCAGTTTATGCAGGGGTACATTCTGAATTTGATGCTTGCATGCGTGAAATTCAGGATAAATATAAAGAAGCATGGAATTTTGTAAAGGATATTAATCCTAAGCACTGGGCCATATCTCACTTTGAAGAGAAGTTTTATGTTCGGGAAGATAAATATTTTTATGCCATAGGGAAATGGTGGGATAAGTTGGAGGGATGGAGAGACCTGCCTATCACTTCGGTGTTGGTAAACTTGCACGTTTATATGATAGAGATATTTAAAGAAAGGTATGAAGAAAGTTCAAAATGGGAAACAGTATTTGTTCCCGGAGTTGAAGCTTCTAATTCTGAATCAAAGATGGTTAAAGAAAATTATTCTGTATCAAGTAGTGCAGCAAAGTTAGAGGTTCCTTCCGTGAAGTATGCAGATGCAAATCCAAAGAAGGTGGATCAGCATGACTATGTTGATGAGCACTACAGGAGGGTTAACAAATACAGGGAGACATATTCAGTGGTTATTCTTCCATTGCATTTTCCGGAGACATATTCAGAGTTTATTCATCCATTGCATTTGCCTAACACAAGCCTAAGCCAACGGAAGAAGAGAAAAACACGTTGTTGATTTTGAAGAGAGACGCCTTCTCTAATCCATTGGTACAACCAGGATGATGATGATGATGATGATGATGATGACGACGACGACGATGACGACGTTGTTGTTGTTGTTTTGCAGCCGTTGGAAAGAGGATGTCAAACACAACACGGTGGTTACTATAGTACTTGAGCGTTGTACCCCTAGCCTATAACATCTCTGTACACGATGGATGGGCCATGTGTCCTAGCCTCCGTTTTGCTTGTATCATGGCATTATGTAGATAATCTTGATAGGGGTATTTTATGACGATAATGTTTTTTTTTTTTTTAACACACTCACACCACATGGGACCCTTATGATGATAATGCTTATTTAGCGTTTGGCAGTGAAAGAAATATCGGTTGTTTAAGATCACCTAACCATGTGATTTTTAGGCTGCCATACATGCATTATGGTGCCCACAATTTGGACGGTATGGCTTGAACTAAACATATTAAATAATCATTTGACCAATGGCATTTAATATGCTCAGTTCAAGTGGCGCTTTAAGTGGGCACCACACACAACCCTACTAGTATATGGAAATTGCCCCTCCCAATACAAGACTGGTACAGACGTGGCAGGACATGATTGAACACCATCTCTCTCGTAGAATAAACAACCCGAATCTACAGATCTATCGAGCAAAGCCATCCAATCGTTCTTGATTTCTCTCAAAGGGCTACTCAAGAAGCACGAGCAAGAGAGAATTCTATAGGAAAAGCTGTATTAGGGTTTCAATAATTATCCAAAATGAAAATAAAACAGTACTTATATGTTCTCAAGGAGCAAAGCACACAGCCTAGGTGTCTTAATTTGAAAAGGAAACAAAACAATTACAAAACGGCAAACAGAAAATCAAAATAGCAAGTTCGCGCGATATTTTTGCGTGTTGGCCGACCGGTCGGATAGAGGTCCACAACTAGTCGGATATGACCCAAAACAGTCCAGAGAGTTCAGATTGTTTTGGCCATGAAATTCGACCAGTCGGGGTCGGTCGTCACTCATCATGACCGGTCGAACAACCAGTCGGGAAGGGTGCAAAACTGTCCAGAGACTTATTATGGAAATTCGACCGGATGACAAACCGGTCAGGCAAGTCCTTTTCTGCACAGTCTTCTCTAGTTTCAGCCCCTTCTTTGTGGTCTTCCGCTGGTCCTTTCGTTGGTCCATTTTCGTCACGTAGAGGTCGGCTACACCCTCTACATCAGTCCCCCCTCCTTGGAAAGAACTCGACCTCGAGTTCGTGCTGTCTTCTGGTTCATGATACTCGTAAAGGTCAGCGACATTGAATGTCCGGGAGATCTCAAACTCTTTAGGAAGATCAACAAATAGGCATTGTCATTGATCTTTTGGAGGATTGGTACAGGCCTAATCTTCTTATATTTGAGCTTGTAGGTGCCAGCCGGAAAACACTCCTTACGCAGGTGAACCATAACTTGATCTTCGACCTCGAAAACCTTGGCACGACGATGCTTGTCGGCGTCCAACTTGTATTTTTTGTTTGCCTCTGCCAACTTGTTTCGGACCTCAGCATGCATCTTCGTGATCTTCTCCGCTATGTGCTCGGCGGCTATACTCTTCCTTGGGACCTTGGGCAGGGGAACCAAGTCAAGCATGTGACGTGGAGTTCGCCCATACATAATCTAGAATGGAGACTTCCTTGTGGATCAGTTTGCCATGTTATTGAATGCGAACTCAGCCTGAGATAGGGCTAAGTCCCATTGTTTTGGCTTGTTCCTTGATATTCTCCGGATGAGATTACCCAACGTTATGTTTACAACTTCAGTCTGACCGTCCGTCTGAGGATATAAGTGTGACGCCCCAAATTCGATTTTCAGCGAACAATCGCCGTAATCCGAACTTAGAGTTGACAACTTCCGTAGTACCCTCGGTTTCGGCACCTAGCGTTACGCCAAGTCTCAAAAACGGAATCTTACAAAGAGGATTTTATTTAGAATGATTTTTTTAATAATAATAGCATAACCACAAGTTTACCAAATCAAAAGCATTACATCACATATCCATTAATCAATCTTTTAAAGTACAATGCTTATAACGTAAATACAGAATTTCTCAAAAACATAAATAAGGAGTGTACTCCAGCATCGCCAACAGCTACCTTTCTCTGTAACCTGCACGTTAAACAACGTGCTAAGCTTTTTATGAAGCTTAGTAGAGCATGTATGTGTGTGCAATGCGTGAGACAAATATAGTATATCAGAGTAAGTGGCAATAATAAAGCTCAATCATACAATTAATCGTACCAAGGCTACACAATATATATTTGTGAGATAATGTAAGCGAGACATTTTATCATCATAAACATGATACAAGAACATAAAAGTATATGATGAGTGAATGAGTTGTAGTACATAGTATCGTGTGTCGGTGGGGCCTCGCATCCAGGGTTACAATACATGTTAGTCCTATAACCTAACATGTAAAGTAATCAGAGAATGATAAACTCCTGATCCTAAATAGTCATTGTACCTATTGGGGACTGTGACTCATGATTGTATGTCACTTAGAATGTATTTACGTATCCACAAACCCGTATGTATGAATGTATGATTAACATATGTCACAAGTCAACCCTAATGCTTGTCCACATCTTAATATGGTTCTCATTTGGGATCACTGGGGTCTCGTACACTTCTGACTCTGGTTGCCACCCATCATGCGCATAACCAACGAGTGGAGGAGACCTCACTATTTGTCTCATTAATGGTATATCAAAATCCACTTGGCTCAACAATAGCGGACCCATTCATCACAAGCTAGTCGGACTCAACCTAGTATATAGCCCCCTTCGCACTGGGCAAGTAAAGTCACACCTCCTTCCAACCGACCTTGACACAGTGGGAGACGCAGCCTACATTGTCCAGCCCTCATGCGTTCATGTGTCCACTCGGTCCAGCCATTGGAGCATCTCGTTGCCACAAGGTTTAGGGATTTTCACCTAAGGACATCATTGGCGCCCAAGTGCTAGAACCAATCTCCGTTGTCCATACAACTGTTAACCATAATATCCTATGATGGTCACAAGCCTGATGTTTTTAGGGTGTGCATGCAAATGCAATATGTAAATGCGTGAATGCCAGAGTTCATAATCCGAACCATGTAACCATGTCATGCAAGCTATGCATACATGCAGGGTAGCCCTTTCTCATACGGGTTCCTTGAAAAGTCCCACATCATATGGTTATTAACACATCTCTGTCGTACACCGGCAAGCCAATGTCCATGGCCCGAGTACCAACCACAATCCCGAGATGTATGTCATGTTACATTCATATCCATAGTCAAACATACAACAGATAAGTAGAAGCATGTGAATAGGTATAATATAAATCATATTATCAGTGTCGACCTCATCAGGCCAGGTATACTAGTAGGTTGCCAATCCTAGCACATACATATATATTTGTACATACAAGGTAGGGCACACAATTTATGTGATACTCATCTTAACTAGCTCAATATAAAGAGAGTGGGAGATCCGAATGATAGGTCCCATTTACCCCAAGGATAGGTCCCATGATGGGCCAGTGTGGGGATAGTATACATATGTCGTAATGATCCAAGGAGTGGGCACAATACATACATCAAGTAGGCCAAGGGTGTATAACAAAGACGGCCCATGGATTACTTGAATTCAATTCATACATTGGCGGCTACATGGTGCGACCACAAACATACATCATCGTGGGCTCTACGATGCGGCTCACATCTCATAAAACAGAGTGATTCTACGGTGCGGCCAAATCGTATACACTACAGTAGACCTATGAGGATTCCAATGGTGGCCATCATCTGCCTCGTGACCCCCGGGCGTGGTCTACTAGGTATGCCACACAAGTGGGCCCATGGTGAGTACATACCAGAAGGTTGGGCCAAGCATGAATACAACACATGCAACAGGTTGGGCGCACGTCAAGGTTAGCCCATAGACCGTGCGCATACAGTATATGCAGCAAGGTAGGTCCACAGGCATCTACATCGTACAACAAAGTTTGGCCCACAATGCGGCCGCATACATGCATCAAGGTAGGCTATATGCAATTGCCAGATATACATTGAGGTAGGCCCAAGGCGCGATCATAATACATACAAGTAAGTGGGCCCATGGTGTGTGCATAACACATCAAAGTAGGCACCATGACCAAGTTGGGTCTTAACTAAATATCACCGTGGTCCCCATTTTTAGGTGGGACCCAAACAGCTGGAGGGCAAGCTAACATAGCACTACGCCCTAAAAGAGTTCCAACGGTAGCCTTTACTACAACCATACCTCACATGGAGTGGTCCATTTGCGACTGAAATCTGCCCCATAGGTGGGCCAATGCATAGAAAATAATACAGAAAACAGATGGGTGAAGTGGCATAAAACACATATCATGACAGACCCCACTGTGAGACACGTTGTACGGGGCAATGTGCTTGCACTTGCTGTTCCCACAGCCTGGCCCACACCTGTGCGCCCTACAAGGTAACACAGTGGGCCCCAGGGAAGGATTTAATGGTGGTGTCAGGCGATGCGGTGCACTTGACCCTCGAATCCACCTCATTTTCCGGCCCAAGCTCTAAAATGAGCTTTAAAAAAAAAAAAAAAAAATCGATGGGCGGCAGGGATATACAACACATCATCAAGGTGGGCTGCCACAGCCAACCTCACCCACTAGACCCCTGCCAATGGCGATAAAACACATAAATCATGGTGAGCCTCCCCGGTGGACGGCCTGGATAAAGCATATACATCATTGCGCAGAAAACAGCAGGCCACGCACCAGTGTCCTGAGGAAAATTCAATAGTGGCCATTTAAACGAAACTGTCTAGGGTGCGGTCCAACTGAGGTTTGGATCTGCTTTGTTTTGATGGACTGGAATAGTAGGTAGACGACTGTATTTGCACATGCTTCACGTGGGCTCCACTGCATGGCGGGCCCACTCCCAAAATGGGCTGGAAAAATGGATAGACAACATGGACAACATACCTTCAGCATGGGGACCAGGTCCCATCGGGCAGTTCTTCAATACCAATTGATCAAGATGGTGAAGCCCTCTAAAAGATCAGCATCAAGTTGTTATTAAATGTATGTTATATTAAATCTGATTTTATTGTTTTGTCTTGATCCAGGTCTGTGTGCAACGTGCCACCAGTTAGATGGCAAGCATCCAAAATGGTGGGCCCTTTGGATGGTTTCCACAGTTGGTCATCAAATCACTGTTGTTTCCTATAGGGGCCCCACTTAAACTTTAGATCTGATTCACACGAGGCCCCACTATAACACCAAATGTGGGGTCTTTATGGTTGCAATGGCTTGCCATGTACAGGTCTAAGCTTCAGTCTCAAAAAAGTTGGTGGGCCAGACTCAAGCTGACCTCCATGGTTTCCCATTGATAACCCCAATCCTTTTCAACTTTTTCTCTTTCATTCCTTTTTTTTTTTACCTTGCTCGGAGAGTTGTGGGATCTGTTTTTGTACTTCCCCTAAAAGTGGTCCTTACCCAAAGCTGTCCTTGTAATAACTGTTATCAGTTTCATATTCAATTTTGACCATTATTTACAAGGTTTGGATTCAGGAAGAACTTTGTAAACTTTGTGAAGCCATTAGTCAGGATTTATGACAATTTCTAAAAATGATATTTTTTAAATAAAAACAAATGAAAATTTTCATGAGTTTTCGCAATTTTTTCAAATTACTGAATAGTTAACGAACAGTTTCAACAAGGAATTTTGAATTATTCAATAAAATGACTGAATAATCCATGAACAACAGAAGTGTGGTAAAGCCAATCCCAGGTACTGTGTCAACTGTCAAGGCTGTGTTGATAATTCAATAATTAGCAGGTTATTGGGAAAACATCCTTTATGAAAAAACCCACAAAATAAGGAATGGTGCGTATTTGTGGAATGGAAGAAAAGTATTGGTGTAGCCGACCCAATTAATTGGTATAAGGCTTAGATGATGATCATGATGAAGAAGAATTAAGTTGTACCCTTGGTCAGAGGTGCTGTTTGGTAAACTGAAAAATTAAGCCTGAAAATTAATTTAAAGTACTAAGAACTTAAAGTGCTGAATTTAAGTACTTACAAGAACTGAAAAATCTGTTTGGTAATTTGTCTGAAAACTACCATTAAAAACTTATTACGGCCACAAAAGTTTTGAATCAAGCTAATATTTGTGTTTTCCCTTAATCTAGGTCTTTGTGTTCTTATGAACAGGGTTGATGGTAAATAAACATCATGGTGGGCCCTAGGAAGGTTTCAATGGTGGGCATCATTGTCCCCATGCTTTCAGTGGTGTGGTCCACCTAAGGTTTGGACTTGTCTCATTTTTGGGCTCATGTCTTAAAATGATCTCTCCAAATGGATAGACCATGTAGATATAATACATACATTATGCTGGGGCTTATAGAATTTGGTGACTTCAAGGACTTGCGTGGGATGGTGTCATAGATAGGAAAGTAAACAAAGAAGGGTAATCCTTGCCATTATCAAATGTTAATAGGGATACTTTTGTTAATTTTGATCTAAAAATTTAAAGAGGAACCACTTACCGCATTCAGATATAAGTTTTAAGTCAAGGTGTCATAGATATAAGTTTTTAGGTCTTCTATATTGTCTTCTGCTCTTGAGATGTACTTGTCCCTATTAGATTCTGGATTTCTTTAGCATCTCTTTATGACTTGTTCTTTTATGTATTGTTTGTGATGGGGGATATCTCCCGCTTGCATCTTTAACCATTTTGAGGTGATGTTGCTTTGTTCGGTGAGTAGTGTAATCACCAAATCAGTTTCGTATAAATTTCTTGTGGCAGACTGAGTAGTGTAATCACCAAATCAGTTTTGTATAAATTACTTGTGGCAGGATTGGCATCGCTGTTATTTCTTCCCTCTACAGATACTCTCTTGGGCACAGGCACAGCTAGATATTGCCAGGTAAACAGCCAGAAGAGGGATTCAGACGCTACCATGTTTGACAGGCAAGACTAATAGAATTGCTGAGGACCACAGGACTTGCTCTGATGATTCAAAACCATGGGAGGTTTCCAATTCAATCGAGTCAAATGGTAAGGATGGTTCTGTTGAGCACACAGCCCTGTCCAACTTGAAAACATCCAAGCGACATGATCTAGCCATGGTCTTCACTTGCAAGGTCTGCAAAACGAGATCTGTGAAGATGGCCTGTCATGAATCATATGAGAAGGGAGTGGTGGTGGTCTGTTGCGGTGGGTGTAATATGTTGGGATAGTCTTCAAACTATGCTCGAATGGGTGCTCCGACCGGCCGGACAGCGTGACCCAGATGCAGTGAAGACCCCCCCCCCCCCCCAAATGGATGTTTTCCTAATGCCCCAGACCAGTCGGCCGACCTGTCTGCAGGGGGCTCCGGCCGGTGGTGAGGCAGCAAGTGTATTTTTCTCCCTGGACTGTTTGTGCACTGGCCAGCCGGTCGGCTGTGCGCGCGGATTTCTTGCGCAGTTGCGGACTGCGCAAGGTGTTTCTAATTTCGGATTTTTTTCTTATTTAAAGAGTTGTAATCCGACCTATATTAGTATCCTAAGGTGTCCAAGGTTTCCTATTCGTACTAGGAAGAGGGGAGAGGTGTGTGTGAGAGAGAACTTGGAGTTTTTCTCTGTTTTTCCTTGCTTATGGGCTGTCAATCTCTGTAATCTTCTGATATTCATAGTGGATCGCTTTGTGCCATGGTTTTTTACCCGTTGAGGGGTTTTTCCACGCAAATTCGGAGTCTCTTGTGGTGAGTGCTTGTGTTTGCTTGATTGTATCTTGTTTACTTGTTTGATTTTGCATTGCTTCACGTGTTCGGCGTTCCGCTTCTGTTGCCGGCTTTCCCAACATAATAATCTACACCTGATTGCTGATCGACTTGGGTGGTTTGGAGAGCCAGGGAGCATCGAGGAGCTTTTGGCACTCTGAGGGGAAGAAGTGAAGAAAGGATCTGTCCATTCTCCAAATCTAACTGTAGAAGATTTGGTTAGGGCAAGATCTTCATGATTTGAACACTGACAAAAAATTTGTGTTGTCAATTGAGATATGCATTGTATAACTACCCTTTATTTATTAAGAACACAAAAGATTAGAAATTGATAAGGGTCAAGGGTAAAGCCATTTTACTTTTGTTATTTAGTTACCGATCATCATCTTCTTCTTTATTCTTAGTTATTCATCTTCTTCTTCTTTATTCTACCTTTGTTATTTACCAACTGATCATCATCATCTTCTTCTTTTTTCTACCTTCGTTATTTACCAATCGATCTTCTTCTTCTTTATTTTCCTCCTCCTGCTTCTCCTTCTCCTCTTGATTCTCCTCCTACTTCTCCTTCGTCTTCATCTTCTACTTCTTCTTTGACATCTTCGTCCTCTTCTTATTCATCTCTCTTCTTCCTTGATGTAGGCTTCTATTGGCGCTTTTTTTTTTTAATGTGATTCCTCTTTGATGTCATCTCTTGGGGCTGCTTCTTCTTCTCCTCTTTCTTTGATATGGGCTCTAGATGGTATTCCTGTTTGATGTGGTTTCTTTCATCTTCTTGGCCTTTTAGATTGTCTTCTTCCTTAATGTGGGCTATTGGGACAAGCAAGCAATTAAGAGCGGTCATGGACTGTCCAGTTGCCGGGCGAACTGCCATCCATAGAGAACCCTCGATGTGCAAACTGCATCCATGGAGCATTCTTGGGGCATATCCCTTGCAGTTGCAGCTTATGGATACAAATTCTATCCTCTGAACACAGCAATTGATGTTGGGATTGAACAATTTGGGCAGGGCTGTGTATAGAACAAGGTGCTCTAGCTCTTGAATTTGGGCCTTTTCAATGACACAAACTGTTTACCTCATGGGCTACCCTTGGATGGCGATGCTTGGAAAAAAAAAAAAAAAATCTCTGATTGAGTACTTCAACTCATTGATTATCTAATGGTTATGGTGACTATTCATATTCAAAGCAAAAGAGGCAGATTATCAAAGTATTGAAATAATCAAATTGAGAGCTTTTATTTGTTGTTTGTACATCATAAAAGGCAATAATAAGTCAAGCTGACCTCCTTGCAGGTTACTAGTGGGACTTTTCATTCAAATTCAATGGTTTGGATGATTGACCTTTGCCTGAGGGATGCTGTTTGATTAAAAAGATGGCTAAGCTTGAGCCCGGAACCCGGTCTGAGATGCTTATTAGGGGCCAAGTCCGACTAATCGATGATATGCATAAGACAAGCTCCACAGAGTGTTGAATGTAGCATTGAAACAAATAAGAAATAATCGAATTTTGATTAGGAAAAAAACAATAAGACTCCAAAAAAAAAAAAGTTGGTTGAATCTATATTGAAACAAATCGAATATTACAATAGAGAAAAAAATAAAAAAATAATAAAAATGTATTTTCAGATTTGCATTCTACACAGCGGGCACGATTCGCTCTCTTCCAACCATCTCTTCATGCACCTCTCATGAAATGGATGTGAACAGGGCAGAACACTAACCTCCTCTGTCTCACCATCACCCAACTCATCCAAACATATCCCACAATTCTCCCTCGCATCCCAGCTATTAACTTCACATGTCTCCACCAAAGTCTCCATCTCAGCAGATGATCTCGACCCTTGAACCTCGGCACGCCCATCACCAATATCCATCAAGACATCGTAGGATCCTGTCGACAGAAGCTTTATATGAATGACAATCTCCATTACATTAACCCCCATACGGATAACCTCTTCGACCTTCTTTCGGCTGTAAGTGGAAATGATAGAATTGAAATCCTCAGCGATGGCCTGTTCGTTGATTCCCATCCAGGAAAGCATGTGGAGGACTCCATGGTGGGAAGTTGAGAAGGCGGACATGTTAGTAAGAAAAGAGGCGGTGGAGAGGGTAGAGGGCATGATGAGAGGAGGTAGGCTTCTGTCGGAATTGAAGAAGACAAGGTACTCGTTCTTCATCTCAACTCGAAAAGTGAGCGAGGGTTCTTCAATTTCAGATTCTTGTCTTGCTTTACAGCTCAATGATATTTTGGCTCGAGTGATTCTGGGATGAATAAACAAGGAAGACATTTCTCTCTCTATTCTATCAGAGACTGGACAGCAGAAAAACAAGGAAGAAAGACGGTGAAAGAGGCGGAGCTTCTCTCTCAGAGAGGAGAAATCAAATACAAAAAGGAAAGAAAGTTAACGGTTATTTTATCTGGTGCAATTTGGGTTTTATTTATAGAAAGCTTCTTCTCGTATTTGGAAATTTTCTTCGTATTTGGAAATCCACGTGTATAGCCGTTCCCCTCGGATTAGCTGCGAAAACCCTTTGTTCCTGCGATCAGAAGCTAGGTGGGACCCACCTTGATGTTTGTGAGAAATCCACTCCGTCCATCCGTTTTGCAAGATCATGTCAGGATACGAGCCCAAAACTGAGGCAGACCCAGAACTCAAGTGGGCCGCACCACGGGAAAAAGTGGTTAGGGAAATGCGTACCGTTGAAACCTTCCTGGGTCCACCGTGGTGTTTGTAAGCCATCCAAGCTGTTCATAAGGTTATTACTACTGGGATGAACTGAAAACACAAAAACAAAATAGCCTGATTCAAAATTTCTGTGGCCCAACTAATGTTTAAACGGTGGACGTTCAATCCTTAATGTTTTCTACGGTGCGGCCCACTTTAGTTTTGGATCTACCTCATTTTTGGGCTAATTTACTAACATGATCCGGCAGCCTAACAGTGGAGCCCACCTAACTTGAACCTCGTGCGGAAGGGCTTCTCACATGCGGATTGCGTGCGACAGCCTAGCTAGCTTGAACATCACGGTGGGCCCCACCTAACTTGAAAGCTGGCAGATGCAACCCACCTAATTTGAACCTCCCTGCGGAGGAAACAGATGGCTGGTGTGACCCCGCCAGTAGCTACTGGCCAGATATTTGTGTTATGTGGGACCCACCATGATTTATGTGTTTCATCCAAGCCATTCATCTATTTTTCCATATCATTTTATAGTATGAGCCCAAAAATGAGGTATATCCCAAAAATGAGGTATATCCAAATCTAAAGTGGAACACATCACATGAAATAGTGTTGATTGAGCGTTTTTCGGGGTCACAAAAGTTCTGGATCAAGATAATGGTTTTTTTTTTGGCTTCATCCAGGTCTATATGACCTAATAAATAGGTTGGTTTTAAAATAAACATTACAGTGGGCCTTAATAGGTTTTTAAAATAAATAGAAGTAAACATAAGCAGTGGAAACAGCATTCAATCACTACTGTTTTCCTATGGTCTGGTCCACCTGAGATTTAGATGTCTCAATTTTGGGTAAAGATCTAAAAAGATCTGAAGTTTGGCCGATGACTCCCCCAACAGCCAGCTAGCTGGTGTCAAAGGATGCCAATTGCGTCCAAACTCAGTATGGACGCAAAGAGTCCAAACAGAGCTGTGGAGGGGCCTACTGTGATGTATTTGTTTATCTACTCTTGTCCATTCCTTTTCTAAAACCATTTTATGGCATGAGACCAATGAGGCAGATTCAACTCTCAGGTCAGCCATACAAGAGATGACCCATGCATTTAGTGCTTGGATCTACTCTCATTCTTGGTCTGGCTGACCTTAGCGTTGGATCTGCCTCATTCTTGGTCTCATGTGGTCTGCCTGATCTTAGATGGGGAATGGATGGAGTGGATAAACAGATACATCACGGTGGGCCCCTCCACAGCCCGGTTTGGACGCAATCCGAGTTCGGCATCAAATCTCTGTGGTCCCCACCATGATGTATATATTTTATCTACAATGTTCATCTGTTTTGCCTTAGGGCTCATGCCCAAAATTGGTTGGGGGAGGGAGGGGGGTCTGTGTACAGACCATTCGTTGGTTGGACGGATTCTATGGATGTCTACCAAATTTTTTTTACAGATTGGAAGATCCCCACATCCAATTTTGGCCCATTTGCCTTGCAAGTAACTCTTTGTTATCTAGTGAGATTTACTTTAATGAATTCGAATCGTCTGCTTTAACCGAGCAGGAAAATCTTGCTTCCCAACTCTGTGATTGGTCCAGCTCACACTGACATTGTCAGAGCTCAGCAGCTCTAACAGTGTCCGTGTGAGCTGGACCAATCACAGAGGCAGCAGCAGAGGTTCTCTGCTCAATTAAAGCATACGATCCGGATTCTACTTTAATACATACCTCCTAATGTATTACAAGGCTCAACTATTGGATTTGTGCCTTTCTCAATGACACGAACTGTATCTCACAGGGCTCTCCTTGGATAGAGTTGCTTGGAAAAATATCAGATTGAATAATTGAATGCATTGATTATACAATCATTATCGGTGATCATCTATATTTAAAAGCAAAAGAAACAGATTATCAAAGGGCTGAAATAATCAAATTGAGAACTTTTAATTGTTTTGTACACCAGACAAGCAGACCTCCTTGCAGGCTACTAGTGGAACTTTTTATTCATGTTCAATGGTTTGGATGATTGACCTTTGCCTGAGGATTGCTGTCTGATGTTCAAATTTTTTATGTTCCTAAACTAATTAGAAATCAAACACTTGTAAAGAAGAGATACCATGTTTATTCATGCAATGATTAAAAAGATAAACTACAGGGGCACGTACATTACCGTTAATCAGGCCAATCCACTAACTAGGTGGACCACACATGTAAGGTGAAAAGTGGACATTCGATAAGAAAAGAACGAACTACCTATCTTTCTTTTTTTTGTTTTTTAGAGGTAATTCTTTATTGTGTTAGTCATGCAACTCACACACCCTGTTAGTACCGCAACACACCCACCCGGTTAATCACACAAAACATCCACTGATGCTGTTGGCATGTCTCGAACCTGAGACCTGGCTGGAGAGGCCGTGGCATGTCAACCAGCCTGGATAACAGGTAGGAGACATGTTCATGCTGAGCCCATGAAGGGACATGATTTTAAAACCAATGTGAATAGTGGGAATATTAAGGCAAATGCCGGGCTAATATCTGTCCAACCTCCAACCAAAAACTAGAACCTCTGTCGGCTATACCTTTCAGGGTTAAGCCTGAGCCCGGCCCGATATGTTTATTTGGAGCAAGTCCAATTAAGAGATGGTGTAGATATGACAAGCTCCACAGAGAGTAATGTTGAATGCAGCATTGAAACAAATAAGAAATAAATCAAATGTTTGATTAAAGGAAAAACAACAAAACTCCAAAACAAAAAGCTTCTTGAATCTATATTGAAACAAATCGAATGTTTGATTACAAAGGAGCAAAATAAAAATGAAAATAACAAATTATTTTCAGATATGCATTCTACACAGCGGGCAAGAATTGCTTTCTTCCAACCATCTCTTCATGCAACTCACATGAAACGGATGTGAGCAGGGCAGAACACTAACTTCCTTTGTCTCACTATCACCCAACTCATCCAAACATGTCCCACAATTCTCCCTTGCATCCCAGCTTTTAACTTCATATTTCTCCAGCAAAGACTCAATCTCAGCTAGACCTGGCAAAATTCAACCCGACCTGAATTGACTTGGTTTTTTCCAATTTAGGGTTGGAAAATTTGACCTGAATTCAATTTTTGGGTTGACCCGACCTGACCCGAATCATATAGGAGTTAAGTAGACTATTATATATTAATTTTCTTATTAGTTAAATAATACATAGTTTTTTTTTCTCACACACCCTGCTTGGAACAGTCCACATGTCTGTCAATTTAATAAACATACGCACACCAATGATCACATTTTATGACATGTAGAACTAAAATATCATGAGACTTTTTTTTCTGGTGCTCATTTATTGGAGAACTTAAATGGTAGCTAATGGTCCATAAAATAAATTAATAAAATTATCTTAATAGTTATATTTATTTGATTGTTGATAGGAATTTATTGGACAGTTAAAATGAGAGGATCAAATGGTTCCATTTCAGTAATGGTGTCCACAATTTAACTATTTAAAAAATTAAATATCAAATGGTCTTGTTGATTTGATCCAATGGTCAAAAAATAAAAATAGAATTGTTGAATATTAATTGGATGGTTCAAATAAAATATTAATTGTTAATTTCAAAAAGTTTTACGTGCAGGAGTATCAAGCACCATTCTTTGTTGATGCATTTAAAAAACCATTATAAATTCTCTTTCGAAAACCCTAATCGTAGGTTGCAAAGAGAGGGCTTTTTCAGCCACACGAGATAGAGAGGAAGCTAGTACGGAGGAGGGAAGGAGAGAGAGAGAGAGAGAGAGAGAGAGAGAGAGAGAGAGCTGCTACTCCGTGCTACTAAATTGCTAATCCCCTTTACAAACCCTCTTCTAATCTCCCACTCAAGTAAAGGTATTCAAAAGAAAAAGACGAAAGACTAGGCCCCTGTTAAACCAATGGTCTGGATCAATTTTTGCGCTTCACTTGTTTGAACTAAAGGTCTGAGGTTGCTATTCATAATATGAGGCTGAGGATTATAATTTATATGATTCCTTTATGGCTAAGATTCTTTTAAAAATGTAATGAGGCGTGCATTTAGCTCGATCAAAAGGCTAAACTATGGAACCCCACTTCACTTGGTTACTATCCCAAGATCAGGTTGATTGAAAAAATCTAACATCTGATTGGGACACTTGTTTGTTGAATTAATTAAAACCATTGATTTTTTTTTCCAGTTTTAATCTTCTAATATTGATATGTATACCATTCAATACTCGGATAATCTAGTTAAGTATAGCTTTTTGTTCATGATGCATCTCTGTTAATATCTGCTTAAACTTCTCTAGAGGATTTATTTTTTATGTTTACACCCAACACACACCACTTGTTAGTGTGTCATGGAGTTCATTCAAATGTTAATTTTATTGTTGTGGAAATATATAGCTTTTAACAATGAATTTTAATTTATCTTGCAGTGGTCTACTCTTGTCAGTTTCACTAGATGGTGATAATAATGATATTGAGGTTATTGAAAAAAATTCTATAACTCAAGCAACATCTAAATGATTAAGAAAAAAACCGTTCAAGTGTTTGGGATAAATTTGAAGTGATTCTGATTGAACAAGATGGCAAGAAAAGAGCAAAATGTAATTATTGTGGTCAGCAATATATAGCCGAGGGTACCTATGAAACTACCAACCTAAAACGGCATTTGAAATATTGTGTACGACAGACAAATAAAGATGTGCGACAAATGTTCTTGTCATATACAAGTGGGCAAGCAAATAACTCTTCAATTTTGAAATCCTCCAACCTTGATCAAGACGTGTTTCGTGCGTTAATGTCGAAAGTTATAGTAAAACACAACTATCCATTTTAGACAGTGAAGCATGATGGGATGATAGACATTTTTACTTATCTTAACCATGATATCAAGAATATAATTCGCAACACGACAAAAGTAGAGCATTAGCTGAAACTGCAAGTAGAGCATTGTATGTTCAAGTTCCTATATAATGTGGTGTCTGAACATTGCCCTTGGTAATTATCTCTTGTCCATGAACAACAAACATAAAATACTGTTTTCTTTAAACGTAAAGTAGTATTTCCTTCCAATTGCATAGGCCATGCATTCTAGCATGTGTCATTCAATCCACATGTTGCCATATTTTGGCATTTTCAAATTTCTCTAATGCACCAATTACGTTCAGTTTTGTGGTGTACAAATGCCCTTCCATGTCTTCTTTGAATCTTATATAGTGCCTACGTCTGTCACATCAAAACGAGACATCTTCAACCCAATGTCATGCCATACATATATAGAAAAATTATTCATGTCAGGAAATAGTTGTTCTGAACCATTAATCTATGAGACCCACCATATTAATGAGGTTGGACAATCCTAGTCATCATGATCTTTTAAAATGAGGCCCCCATTAAAAAACCCCAATTTGGATTGTTAATTATGATACTCAAACTGATGCGGACATCAGTGGTGCACCCTTTAGAGTGTACCAGAGGAGGCGACGTCGCAGATCGAATGTTGGGGCAAATAAGCTGATGTGGATGGATGCTGGGCCCATTAGACTCATTTTCTGACACGTTACAAGTACGCGAGCTGCAAGATCTCGCAGGAGCATGATGACTGCAGGACCATGGAGCGGATTTACTTTTAGGCGCTTTTCTATTCATTTTCTTATTTCTAGGCGTTTTAGTGTCATTGTTTAGTTCTAGGCATTTTTATGTTATTTTCTTTTATTTTCAGGCACTTTAGTGCACTTTTTATTTTAATAGCTTATATATAGTGTGAGAAACCCTATTTCAAAATCATTGAATGAATAGAAATTCCGACTGCTTGTCTTCTTCTCATTTCAAGAAATTAGGGTTTCAGGATTGGCCCTTGGGTGTTGAGGATTCCATCCCGATTTTTATTTTTTTTCTTATCTCTAGTTCTTGAAAGTGCAAGAAAGGTATAACTTTTCTATTTTTATAATTTGTGTTATCCTTCATCTCAAACCTGTTACTTCCCCATCAAATTCGTTCTTCCTGAATCCACCCCTTTGGTAAGATTGGAAAAGAGGGATACCTAACCATGAAAACCGAATCCAAACTTGACTGTGGACTGGTCTATACTAGATATGGGATATCCTCATATTCCTAGATCCTCCCTATTTTACGATTTTACATGATTCCTACGTTAAGGAGCATGATCCGGATGGACGGATCTCATCTCTGTGTTGAGATTTGTTAGTTTTCCTCCGAGTGAAAACAGTTAGTTGTTAATTTTATTATTTGAATATCTTCCAACTGAATATACATGCATCTAGGGTTAGGTCATCTCATGCCCCTGCATCATAAACTGATCCGTATATTGTATTCAACATATAGACCCTTGTTTTTCTCCAACCTGAATCACCATAGCCACGAGTGTCTTAGATCTTACACATTTGTCCCACTCATGCAAGTGGGCATAAGCCAAGGCCGAGCTAATCATGAGCACAGGAATTGCCATTTGGGCTACCTTGACAATACATAGGATGGGTTTTGGGCTAGCCCGAATAATATTGGATTGGGCTTGGATAGTATGAAAACTGGCCCCACAAGGGTGGTTTGAATCATCTGATTTTTTTTAAGGAAGTCTATCAACAGTTGGTCAACCAAAATGAAAGGTCCTAGATTGATGTACAGGTTATCCATGTCAAAATTTTCACCTAGGTAATGGGAAGGCTTTCATACAACCCACTTGATCATTTCTCTAGAATAATTGAAGTGAGTGGATATTCGTATGTGTTCGCCTGCAAAAGCATGTGCACGGTTGGCATTTTAACTGTTGATTCTTTGATTGGAGTATTGTTCTGTCCTGCTCAAGACAAGTAGATAAGAATTTTGTTGATGAAGAGACGATAGGAGATTTCATGTCATAGAAGAATGATTACTGAAGCATCATGACAAGGAACACTGATGAGACCCTAACTCCGTGCAAGTGGGCCCTATAGGTCGATGATCCAGACTGTTATTACAATGAGCACCAATGTAAGATCTTGTTTGGTCCTCCAATTACAACCAATGGGTGTAAATGTGTCATGATTATTTACCTTTGTAATTTGGTGGTCACATCACATGCATTTTATTGTAACGGTGATTTTGTTACACAATTTGTTTCACCCTGAAATCACCCTAAAAGTGGTGGTTTTGTAATATAGCAATACAACAATTACATTTTCCTTTACCTCTTCTTTCAAAGTGTATTTGACTCTTGATGTACCAAGCCTTAATTCCTTTGTCAACAAACACGTAGAAATATAATGATGGCTCATTTACTTGGCATGAAATTGGAAAATCAAACTGTGACACCCCGGATGTTAAGGGTCGAGGGCATCCTCGGGCCCCCCACTTGATGCAAATCATGCAATGAGATAGGCAAATTTCTGGAATCAGATTAATACTCAGCTAGAAGCAAACACACGAGATATTAATATCTAAAAGAAGAAGTTAGCATATATATATAAGCCAAAAGAATGAATTAACATCGACAACTCACTCGACGGGACCTACCAGGGGCCCCGATCACCAGTCTCCAAAAACTATAGTAAAAATCTATACATTACGCCAAACCCGACGCTATCCCACATAACAAGGATCCCTTATAATCATCTATATTGGTTGTCTGCATACTGAATGTAAAAAGTCCTCGCCAACGGCTAACTCCTCGTATTCTGCCGCTTCACTCTTCTCCTATAAACCTAGGTCACATGCGGCGTCTGGGTGGTGTTTTATAACCCGTCCCCAGAATGGGGAGTGAGTGGCCAATTCAGTGGTAACATTACATATAAGTTATTAATGCACAAATGAAAGCATACATAAATAATGGATTTTATTGCACATTATTCCTAATTGAGATATGCATATCAACAAAACACAGTTATATAAGTGCATGAGTGCATGAAATGCATATGCATGTCCCAAGCACCAGTTTGTCACAGCGAACGATGTGTGGCACCACCACATCACTCGCATAGACTGGGTCGCCGTGACGGGGCACCACCCCAATCACCCGCCCAAAATGAATGTCATGCCGAACCATGAATGATTACCCAAGCCCTTAATTATAACAGTTTAACATCCAGTCGATTGGCAAAGCCATCATACCATTACTGTATCACTCGGCCCATCAGGGATCATTTGGCTCCCTGCGGGCGAGTACATGTCATTGCCAGTAACCCCAAGGATCCCAGCTCGAGTAGATAATCCGAGCGTCCGATTCGGCCATGACTCGTTAGTCATGTTCGACTC
Source organism: Liriodendron chinense (assembly GCA_003013855.2). Taxonomy (NCBI): domain Eukaryota; kingdom Viridiplantae; phylum Streptophyta; class Magnoliopsida; order Magnoliales; family Magnoliaceae; genus Liriodendron; species Liriodendron chinense. The sequence goes on along the minus strand of PVNU02000695.1, from coordinate 776,330 downwards.
AGACGCGGGTGGATCAATCATGCCATTTCCCCATAGTCAAACAAGTGGATGGCTCACTGCCTCCATGGGTGCTCAAAAGACACTCCGGAGGGGCACCACCCTGACATAGGCTGACAACACGGGCATAGGTCTCATACCACCATGCCCGACCCATGAGTCTTTAAGGATCGTTCGCCATGTAATTATTAGTAGGCCTATCCAATGGTCGTACTAGTATGTGGATTTGAATATAAGTGTTTTAAATCAACATTATGCCTGGACCGGGTTGTTGAGCCGGTGGTCCTTAGGCAAGGGGATAACGGGAAGCTAACCTTGGGCACTATGTCCCCTGTGGTTCACGAACCACAGACAGCACCCGAATTCCACCAAGCTTGAGGATTCCAACTCTAAGGACACGACCAACCTGTGTGGCCCCCTCAACTCTATGAATTTTCCGATCCGGCAACATAGAAAAACATGGGACTATGCAAAGAACTAAACCTGAACTTACTCTACTACATATATTGTATACACAGGTGATAATATTTCAGAATTCCAAACAAATGACAAGAAATCACCAATTTCCCCAAAGATGCAATAGTAGCATTCACATGCATCTCAGGGAACAATAACAGTGCACGATCAATTGGCAATTCTTTCCAATTTAAGATAAATATATGAATACTAAGAAATACTCATGTAGTATTAAACATACATGATGATAAAACAATATAAACATGGAATTCCTAGTCTTAAAGACCTCTAGAGAACTAACCCCTAAGAATTTTTACCTCTACCTAGAAAATAGAATTCAAGACATTATTCATGTGGGCTTGCATTTGATGCAAGACAACCTATAGGGAATGATACACACCTCATCCTCTTGAGATTTCTTGAAATTCCTGCAAGAGAGGGGGGTCGCATGTTAGGGGAAGTGATGAATTCAGCTGTAATTCATATAATTCTTGGTGTGAGATTTATTTCAGCTACCTGGGAGATGTATTGAGCGGAATTCAGGCACACTCCCTTCCCACGCAACGGAGATGGCGAAGGAATTGCTCCGGAGTGACATGCACAAGCCCCTTTTGGAGTGATCTCCTTCTTCCCCAATTCTCTCTCTCTCTCTCTCTCTCTCTCTCTCTCTCTCTCTTTTCTTAGCTCGTTGTAGAGAGAATGAGAATGACTGAGAGAAAAGCGCTTTTTATAACTTTGGGCAATTAGGATATATAACCCTCAACTATTTAAGTGGCTAAAAGTAGCCTTTTTGAGCTTGCTTGTAATGGTGTGGGGCCCAATGGACCCATCTAACCTGATCTGGACCGAGGGATAGTCCTCCTAGCCCAGGATATGGCCACATGCGTGATCCTACAAGAATATGATGCCGCAATTGAGAGATATGACAACAGATCTATCCGACGGTGATCAACCGTCGATCAGGGGTAGCAAGTCTAGGATTATGGTCAATGTTATATTTAAATTCTGGGTTTTTTTATCTCAAAGCCATTCAAGGGTGCTGAAGGGCCACACAAGAAAAGTATTTGTTGTAATTATTGGTTCACTTAATGTTGGTGAGAGTATACTCGCGCCTAGGGTGTAATCGCAATGCGGTGCAATTTTACGGTTTCGAGTACCAATTTCAATCGTGTGGATCCAACAGAGGCACTAGGCCCGGCATGGGGGTCGACTAATTCGAGTCTCAAACCCACCCGACTTGGATTAGGTAGCACAATGACCTGACGGGTGTGCACGCAATGCCTTAATTTGTGAAGCTTTTATTTAAATAGTCTACTATAGGCCAATTAAACGCCCTAGGATGACATAAGCATGACATGGCCCGAGGACATGTTTGGGTTTTAGGGCAGGTTGTTTTACGGGGCGTTATAATCTCCCCCCCTAAGAAAAATAATTTCGTCCTCGAAATTGTACCTAATCATGATCTTTTAAAAGGTGAGTGTAGTTCTTGCGTATATCCGCTTCAGTTTCCCAGGTGGCCTGTTCCTCAAAATTGTGAGTCCAAAGCACCTTTACTAATGGAATCTTCTTGTTACGAAAGACTTATTCCTTCTGTCTACGACGCGGGTAGGTTGAAACACGCAAGTGGCGTTCTCTCGGAGTTTAACGTGCTCCCACTTTATAACGTGGGACGAGTCCGGCACATATTTCTTCCGCATAGAAACATGGAACATGTTGTGAACTCCTACAAGTGGCGTTGACAAGGCAAGGTGGTAGGCTACTATGCCTACACGCTTCAAGATCTGAAACGGGCCAATATAGCGTGGGGCTAACTTGCCCTTCTTGCCAAAATGTAAAATTCCCTTCATCGGTGATATTTTCAAGAAAAAATGAGCTCCTTCTTCGAATTCCAAGGGTCGTGACGTCTGTCAGCATAACTTTTCTGACAGCTTTGGGCCGTTTGCAAACGCCTTTGGATAATGTCGATTTTCTGGGACGTTTGTTGCACGAGTTCCGGCCCAAGCATTTTCCTTTCTCCCACTTCAGTCTAGCAATGAGGAGCTCGGCAAGGATGACCGTATAGAGCCTCATACGAGGCCATGCCGATACTTGCCTGATAGCTATTGTTATATGCAAACTCGGCATAGGGAAGGTAGTCATCCCAACTATCTTTAAAATCTAGGGTGCAGGCCCGCAGCATATCTTCCAACACCCGATTTACGCGTTCTGTTTGCCCATCAGTTTGAGGATGGAAAGCTGTGCTATAGGTCAATTTTGCTCTCATAGCTTGCTAATTCGAGACCATATCTGACACTATCTCACAAGGCAATCCATGCAGCCTCACGATTTCCTTAATGTATAGTTTCGCCAGATCTTCAAAGGTCTGGGAGGAGCGCATAGGTAGGAAGTGGGCGAATTTAGTTAGGCGATCAACTATGACCCAGATGAAGTCATGGCCTTTCTTAGTTCGAGGTAGGCCCGCGATGAAGTCCATCGAAATCAAATCCCATTTCCATTCGGCTATTGGCATAGGTTATAATAGGCTAGGAGGTTGCCGATGTTCGGCCTTGGCTTGTTGGCAAGTGAAACACCGGGATACATATTTTGTGATCTCGCGCTTCATGTTATCCCACCAATAACTTCTCTTCATATCCTGATACATCTTGGTGCCCCCTGGATGCATTGCAAGCTTAGATTTATGGGCCAGATCTATAACTTCGATTCTCAGCCTTTACACATTCGGGACACACAGGCGGACCTGAAAAGGTAGGCCGCCATCGCTCCCAATATGCCATCCTGGCAATCTTCCTCTTATGACTTGCTCTTTCTTCTTGCGCAACGCTTCATCCTGGTCTTGGGCTGCCAGAATTTTGTAATCTATCTCGGGTTCTACCCGAAGGTGGGTGATCATGGCGTAAGGCTCCTTTACAGTGAGTTTTTACTCAAAGTCTCACACAAACTCAACCATATTCCATTCTCATACCATGAGAGGGGCTGCAAATTCTATCGCCCTTTTGCGACTCAACGCATCGGCCACTAAGTTTGCCTTACCTGGATGGTACGATACTTCAAAATTGAAGTCTTTGAGTGTTTCCATCCATCGTCGTTGTCTCAAGTTTAAATCACGCTGAGTGAAGATATATTTTAGGCTCTTATGGTCACAGAACAATTCAAATTCCTCCCCATATAGGTAGTGTCTCTACAATTTCAGGGCGAAAATGATGGCGGCTAACTCTAAGTCATGAGTGGGGTAATTTTCTTCGTGCTTCCATAATTGATGAGACGCGTAAGCAATTACGCTGCCGTTCTGCATCAACACACATCACAACCCCACTTGTGATGCGTCTGTGTATACGGTGTACTTGACACCTTGCTCGGGCAAGATTATGACAGGGGTGGATGTGAGCTTATCTTTGAGTTCCTGAAATGTAACTTATGCCTTTTTATTCCATTCGAACTTGATATCTTTGCAGGTCAATTGAGTCAACGGCCTAGCGATTTTGGAGAAATCCTTAATGAAGCGGCGATAATACCCAGCTAGCCCCAGGAAGCTTCTCACCTCTGTTGCTGACTTCGGTTGTTCCCAGTCTTATACTGCCGCGACTTTGGTTCGGTCCACTGCGATACCTTCCTTAGTGACCACGTGCCCAAGGAACTTTACTTCATCTTTCCAAAAGGAGCATTTTCTAAAGCTGGCGTACAACTGATGTTGTTTTAACGTTTCTAGGATGGCCCTCAAGTGTTCTTCATGCTCTTCACGGCTCTTAGAATAGAAGAGGATTTCATCAATAAATACGATGACGCACCGATATAAAAATTTCCTGAAGACTCAGTTCATCAAGTCCATGAACATCGCTGGGGCGTTCGTAAGGCCAAAGGGCATTACGAAGAATTCGTAGTGCCCAAAGCTTGTCATGAACACGGTCTTGGGTATGTCTTCTTCTCTAACCCGTAGTTGGTGGTAACCTAACTGCAAATCTATCTTTGAGAAGTATTGGGCACCACGCAGTTGATTGAACAAGTCGTCGATCCTGGGAAGGGGATATTTATTTTTAACAGTTACTTTATTTAGCCTCCAATAGTCTATGCATAGTCGCCGATCTCCATCCTTCTTTGGCACAAACAGTACAGGGGCTCCCCATAGAGACACATTAGGCCAAATGAACCCTAAACCTAGAAGATCATCGATCTGAATTCTTAACTCCTCCATTTCACACGGAGGCATTCGGTATGTAGTAAATGCAATCGGTGCGATGTCAGGCACCAAATCTACGGTAAACTCTATCTCTCGTTGTGATGGAAGGTCGGGTATTGCCGAAAACACCATACAAAAATCTTTAACTACTGGGGTATCGTCAACTTCTATTTTATCACTACTATCTACGTCCCTCATGGCATACAGTTCAGCACGATACCTGTAGCTGACCATGATGGGGATCGAGATGGGATCTTCCTCTGGTAAGTGAATAGTGATCATTCTGGTTTCACAATCTAATTCTGCTGACACGGAGGTTAGTCAGTCCATGCCGATAATGATGTCGTAGTAGTACAGGCGGATGGCAACCAAGTCAATGTGGACCTCCTTGTCCCCTAGGACGATGGGGCACTGAAGACGGGCTTTGGTGGTGTCAGAGAATGCTCCTGATGCCGTCGCGATGGCCCAGTTTGGGTGTTTCAGTAGTCTTTAATCCTAGTCATTTGATTAAAGAGTACGAGATGCAGGAGACAGATGCGCCAATGTCGATCAAACAATAAACTGGAGAGTTAAGGATGCAAGCGGTACCTTTGAAAGCACAAGGAAAGTAATCAGGCCTTTGGATCTCCTCTGAATCAATGCATTCATGCGTGCCTGTTGGACCCTATTAGCTCCCGTTGTTACCAGTGCTAAGTAGGGGCAGACCGCCTGAGATGTAGGTTAGCCTATCTGTGTGGACTGCTTAGCCGGGCTTGAGGATGTGACGTTTGAGCGGTTCTGCGGGCGGGCCGACGACGTTGAAGGCTTGAGATTAAGATCCTTGATCTTAGTATAACAATAGGGTTCAGTATGGCCATTTCTCTTGCAATATGTGCAGTTTCGAGTCGGGTTGGAGCTCAGTGGAGGCGGTAGGGCATGTAATGGCATTGGTTCGACCCGAGTCTTTTTACTTGAAGGAACATATGTGGAGAACTCTGGCCTCTCTCTTGGATTGGCCTAAAGGCGAGCTCGAGAGAGACAAATGGCGTCTTGCTCAAATTCAAGCGCCTTAGCAAAGGCAGCCGCATGTGTTGAGATCTCGGAGCAGCACATTTTTGTGAGAATCCCAAGTCGTAACCCTTTCAAAAAGTGACACAGCTTCGCCCCTTCATCCGTGGCTGTGGCCGGCGCATATCATAATGGCTCTGAAAATCGGGTTTCATTTTCTCCAACACTCATGCTCCCCTGTTGTAATTTATGGAATTGGGCCTCCTGTGCGTGATAGTAAGTGATCAGGAAATACTTCTCATAAAAAGATCCTTGAACCCTTGCTAGGTCCACACATGGTCTTTCGAAACCATGCGACGAACACTCTTCCACCATAAATTCGCGTCTTTTCCAGAGAAAACGCGATGAGTTCGACTTGTTCAGCCTCAGAACAGTGAAAAGGCTCCACCTTTTTGACCATTCGATCTAACCAATGTTCGGCATCAGCCGGGTTGTGGGTTTCGGTGAAGGTTGGGGGGCGCATTTTCTATAAACGTTCAAAGATGCCCTCTCTATACACTGGAGTGGCCCTCACGGGTGCAGGTGGCTGACGGAGGTGTCGCCTGAGTGTTAACAGGGTTCGGAGGGGGTGATATATGGCGTTACCTAAGTTTTGTACAATCGACCCCATGATCATTGTCAGAGTTTGTTGCTACTGTTGCAGTGCAAATAGTAATTGCTGCTTAACATCTTGATTTAGCCAGGCTTGAGGCAGCGGTGGCGGAGGCGGTAATGGTGGCCCTGGGTTCGTCATGAGTATGTGTTCTTGGGCTGAGGTCTGGAAGTCTCCCAAAGTGACGGGAGGCTTGGTACTAGAGCTAGGGTTGTTAGGGCCTCTCGCTGGTTCGGGCGGATTATCACGCCCTTCATTCCGGTTCCCTCGTGTGTAGACTATGTCTACCCATTGTAGCCTGTCACTGAATAGGCAAGGGAACTAGAGTTAGTACCCCACTAGACTCTTGTCTAGACGTACATTCAACTTTCGTAATTACTCGTCAATCACCCATGCAATCGTAGGAAATAAAGCAGTAACTATTAAGCAAATAACTATCACAAATACAGATTTCATCTTAGTTGTAAAAAGAGGCATTTCATTGATATTTCCATCATTTAGGCAGGACTGCCACATACATTGCATGTTAATTTACTTTAAACAAAACCCTACAACTGACTATACTAGTTCAATACTTGCCACGAATGGCACAAAATTTTCTATTACTTATCCTACTTGGGGAGACACGCCTCACCCAAGGCCCCAAACACTAACTTTTGACTTGACTCAATTACTTAGATCACATCCTCGTCCTGCTCCTGAGGAGGAGGGGGAGGAGGAGGTGCATTTTCTTCCTTCTCTTCCTTTTCCAAACAACAGACAATCCTCTTTAGAAGACTATACATCTTCTTTGTTTGATTATCTATCTTTTCCACCCTCCGCTTGAGGGCAGCATGGTCGACCTCATAGTTGGGAGGCGTACAGTACTCTTCATCTTGTCCTTCTTCTTCCTCGTTCTCTTCTTCTTCTTCATCTTCATCAACTTCTACAACGTCCTGTTCGTCGGACGCTTCCACATTTAGAGTCAGCCTTTACAGAGGGCCCAGATTGAAAGGGTTTATCGGTTCGAGGTCTTCCCTAGGCCTCGAAAGCCGGTACCTCTTTGCCAATCTATAAATGAGCCGCCTGTAAGGAAGAGTGGGGGGAGGATGGCGAAGATTGGCAGCGGCCTTAATGATGTGGTGCAATATGACGGTCGGAAGGCACAAATCCTTGTCATCCGGTGGTGTGCCCACTACAGTCATCCTCGTTAATGTAAACCATTCCCATTGGGATTCTAAGGGTTTCTGCTATGATTTTTGCGTCAATATGATACACTTGGTTGCCGCAATCCAAGTCAAAGCCTAATGGGTTCGTTCGGGTCCCCCAGATTTTTTAGTAGAAGAGACGCACAAAACCCGCACTAACTAGATCGTTGATCTCAAAGACCGGGCCCCATCCCCTATTCCTCAAAGTTCGCAAGCCTTCATACCTTTCAAAGACTTCTTCGCTACCTGTCGCTCGCAGACGACGGATTGACCGGCAAACCTTCCTAGGGGTGAACTCGAGGTGAAAGCCTTGGAATCGCCCTTTTTCTTCTTCAGAGCCCCTCGGCTCATGCTAGCGGCAGCCCTCTTGCTCCCGGTAAGAGCCACAAGGAGGGAATGGCAAAGAAGGAAGCCACGGCAGAGAGGAAGGCTACCATTGATGGGTTCTTGAAGTTGGAGAAGAAAGGGGGTAGAGGTCTTCTAGGATTTAAAGGGGGTGTGCCCCATGGTGGAATTCAGGTGGCACCTGAGCATGCTGGATTTTTTTTTTTTTTTTTGTAGTAGTGTTTGCAGTGGCACCGTGGCATTCACGGTGTCACTTGAGCTTGCTAGAGGAAAAATACTTTGGCAAGGTGATGTACTCACAGTGGGACCTGAGATTATATGGGGTCACCTATGCACTCTGGACAGAATTTACTGGGATGGGGCAACCTCCAATGGTGGAACCTGAAGTTCCACGGTGGAACCTGAGCCATCTGGACAGATTGTTACATAAATCCAGGGGTTCTCACAGTGGCACCATGGGTGTCACGGTGGCACCTGAGCAATCTGGACTGTTTTGGACATTTTGTGGCACTATCCTAAGGTGGCACCTGAACAACCTGGACTGTTTTAGACATTTTTTGGCATTATCCTAAGGTGGCACCTGAGGTTTTATGGTGGCACTTGAACAATCTGGAGAAAATTTCCAAGTTTCTGATTTTTTACCCTTGGCCAATTCTCTCACTCCCATGACTCCTCAGCCCTTTCCAAAGCTGACCACTCATCACTTCTAATTCTAGTCCCTCTCATGTACACGCTCTTAAGTGACCACAATCTATTCTCACACAATGGCCGTTCGTACGGCCGAGTCCTAAGCCCGAGTCTCTGGTTTGGCACTTATATAGCCCATGTTGTGAAGGTCTCAAATATGCAAAGACAGAGTCCATCAACCGGTCGTCCTACCGGTCGGCTAGTGGACAAAGTGGTGCAGTTTGAAGCCCAAACTCTCTGGAAGTTTTTTGGTGTTTTGAGACCGGTCACTAGACCGGTTGCAGGATGCTCAGACCGATCGCCAGACAGGTCTGAGTTGAGGCAACAAGGTTGGAGTTTTGGTGAAAACTCTCTCGACAGTTCACGACCGGTCGTCCGACCGGTCTGCGGTCATGCAGGATTTGATTGTGTTGCGCAATTTCGCACTACAAGTTTCTAATTTTGGGTTTCCTCTTATATATATGTTTCCTAATCGTGTTATGGTTGATGCTAAGCAATACCAAGGAGTCCTAATACGAGATTAGGGTTTGGGGTGAGAGGATTGAGAGGTTTTGAGAGCTTATGTTTCATCTTTGGGATCTACTTGGGTAGTTTTAGCTCTGTAATCATTTGAATTCATAGTGGAAGGTGTCACTTTGTGCCGTGGTTTTTTCTCACAAGGGGTTTCCACATAAAATTCATTTGTTTTTGCGTCATGTGCTTGTGTGGCTGTGTGGTGATTGTTTGATCTTCTTCGTTGCTTCCACTGACCGGATTTCCAACAAGTGGTATCAAAGCGATCGTTGGAGGGTTGAAGAAGAAGTTTTCTAAAACGATATCATGGTTTCACGTACAAAGTTCGACGTTGAGAAGTTCTCGAGAAAAAACAACTTTGAGTTGTGGAAGGTGAAGATGTGTGCTGTCCTAACTCAGCAAGGGGTAGTGAACGCCCTTGTAAAGAGACCTGCCGAGATGAAAGATGATGAGTGGACGAAGATGGATGAGAAGGCAATGGCCTCAATCCAATTGTACCTTATTGATAACGTCCTCTATAACATCACAAAGGAGAAGACGGCTGTAGAGACATGGACCAAGCTAGAGAACATCTATGCGAAGAAGTCTCTAGAAAATTGCATGTATCTAATTATGCAACTCTTCTCTTTGAAGATGGCAGAGGGGACAGATGTGGAGGATCACATTAGCACGTTCAACAAACTAACTTACAAGTTGCTCGATTTTGGTGAGCAGATGAAGGACGAGTATCAAGCCTTGATCTTGTTGAACTCGCTTCCTAGTTCATATGAGTCACTCAGGGACTCGTTGTGCACGGGTAGGGACACTATTAGTGTCGAGACCGTTGTCTCAGCCCTTCAATCGAAGGCCATGAGACAGAAAAGCAGTGATACTAATTCCTCCTCCGAAGCACTATTTATGAGAGGAAGGAATTCTGAGCGAGGTGAAGGATCATCGCGATCTCGATCCAAATCGAAGGGCAAGGGCAAAGGCAAGTTGAAGTGTTGGGGATGTGGCCAAGTTGGGCACATGAAAAAGGACTGCAAGAGTCCTAAATATAAGAAGGAGAAGTCAGGTGACCATTCTAGGGAAGCCAATACCGCTGAAGCTGAGGAAGGTAGTAGTAATGTGTGTGAGGTCTTAACGGTGTCAAAGGCTGGATCTCTCTGCAATGAGTAGATCATGGACTCCGGGGATTCGTATCACATGTGCCCAGATAGGAGCGTCTTTACTTCCTACAGGCAGTATGAGGTTGGCTCGGTATTTCTAGGCGATGACTACGCCTGCAAGGTTGTGGGGATTGGTACTGTGCGGATCAAGATGTTCGATGGGATCGAATGGACCTTGACGGAAGCGAGGCACGTTCCTAGGTTGAGGAAGAATCTGATTTTCCTTGGTGCACTCGAAGCATTGGGGTGCAAGTTCACTGGTTTTGACCGGTTCTGCAAAGTTTCAAAGGGGGCCCTTGTAATTATGAAGGGACAGAGGCATGGTAACATTTACAGGATGATTGGGAGTACTTCAGTAGGTAGAGCTGCAACGACTGTAGCCGATTCCATGTCTGCACGTATGTGGCATGCACGCTTAGGCCACATGAGCGAGCGGGGGCATGAAGGTACTCTTTGAACGATCTTTGATTCCTTCCTTTAAATCTGTAGACTTTAGTATATGTGAACATTGCATGTATGGGAAACATTCTAAATTGTCATTTAAAGGAGGGAAACATGTATGTAAAAGGGTGCTTGATTATGTCCATTCCGATGTATGGGGGCCGTCGCCCGTTATTTCTGTTAGGGATTCATCGTGGTTCGTGTCGTTTATTGATGACTATAGTAGAAAGGTTTGGGTTTATTTTCTGAAAAATAAATCAGATGTCTTCATGACCTTCAAGTATTGGAAGGTGATGGTGGAGAATCAGTCAGGGCAGAAATTGAAAATTTTGAGAACCAATAATGGAGGTGAGTTCACTTCCAGGGAATTTAACATGTATTGTAAAGAGGAGGGGATCATGAGGCACAACACAGTGCGCCACACGCTAGAGCAGAATGGTGTGGCAGAGCGGATGAATCAAACTCTATTGGAGAGAGCTCAATCCATGATTAGTAATGTTGGGTTGGGCAAAGAGCTATGGACTGAGACCGTAACACGGCTTGTTACTTGATAAACCGGTCACCCTCTATGGCAATTGAATGTAAAATCCCTGAGGAAGTGTGGAGTGGTTGTACGCTAGACTACTCAAGTTTGCGGGTCTTTAGTTATGAGGCTTACTCTCATGTACCATCAGTTGAGAGAGATAAGCTAGACTATAGAGCCAGAAAAGGGATCTTTGTGGGCTATGGTGATGGTGTGAAGGGATATCGAATATATGACCCTGTCATACGGAAGATCACCCGAAGCTGTGATGTCAAGTTTGATGAGGGTTCTTTGTTCCATAAGGATGCTACAAAGGAACCAGAAACATCAGAACAGGTTGATACTCATGAGGACAAAGATGAGACACGGGCCATCACTGAGGCACAGACAGAGGTACAGGATCAGGTAGAGCAGCCACCTATGCGAATAAATCCACCTAGGAATTGCAGGTTACCGGCAAGGTACAGGGATGACTTGAACGTTGCATTCGCTCTCATTACAGATGAGGGGGATCCGTCTAACTTTAAGGAAGCACTACAAGATGTAGATGCTGAGAAGTGGAAGACGGCAATGCAAAACGAGATGTACTCCTTGTACAAGAACGAGATTTGGGAGCTTGTGGAGCTTCCAGTGGGCCGAAAAGCGATAGGGTGTAAGTGGATTTTTCGGAAGAAACAGGATAGATACAAGGCAAGGTTGGTAGCGAAAGGGTATGCTCAATGTGAAGGCGTGGACTTCAGTGAGATTTTTGCGTCAGTTGTGAAGCAAGTATCTATCAGGTTCGTGTTGGGGCTGGTTGCCCAATACGACCTCGAGCTGGAACAGATGGATGTGAAGACTACTTTCCTGCATGAAAAATTGGAAAAGCATATATAAATGGAGCAACCAAAAGGTTATACAGTGCAAGGGGTCGAGAACAAAGTTTGTAGGTTAAGTAGATCGTTGTATGGTCTTAAACAGTCGCCTAAGCAGTGGTTCAAGAAATTTGATTCCTTCATGATGAGTCAGGGCTTTACTAGGAGTGGGTACGATCATTGTGTCTATTTCAAGACACTGAATGATGAGAAGTTTCTCATACTAGTGTTGTACATCGATGACATGCTTGTTGCCAGTCACAGCATGTCTGACATCGATGTGTTGAAGGCTCGGCTTTCAGGGACATTCGAGATGAAGGATCTAGGGGCTGCAAAGAGGTTCTTGGCATAGATATTCATAGAGACAGGAAGAGGAGCAGATTGTGGTTATCTCAGGAAGAATACCTTGAGAAGGTATTGAAAAAGTACGAGATAGACAAGTCCAAACCGATTAGCGTTCACCACGCAGCTCACTTCAAACTTTCTTCTGAACATTGTCCCAAAACGGATGAAGAAAAGCATATTATGTCTCATGTGCCCTATTCAAGTGTTGTGGGTAGTTTAATGTATGCCATGGTCTATACAAGACCAGATATGTCACATGCTATGGGTGTTGTAAGCCGATTCATGTCAAACCCGGGCAAACAACATTGGGAAACTGTGAAATGGCTACTTCGATACATTCGGGGTACGCAGGACTACGTCTTGACGTTTGAAAAGTCAAAGGACAAGTTGGTTGGTTACGTCGATTCTGACTACGCAAGTAGTGTGGACAGTAGGAGGTCGACATCAGGGTACTCGTTTGTATTAGTAGGTGGAGCGATTAGTTGGATGTCTAAGCTTCAGTCTGCGATGGCTCTTTCCACTACTGAAGCTGAGTATATGGCAGTGACAGAAGCTTTCAAGGAAGCTATTTGGTTGAAAGGATGATAAATCAGTTGGGGCTTCAGCAGAAGCCGTGCCGGTTAATTGTGATAGCTCAAGTGCTATAAATTTGGCTAAAATTCTGTTTATCACTCACGTACTAAACACATTGATGTGCGTCACCATTTTATTCGACAGATGCTTGAGGAAGGAGATGTGACTCTGGACAAGATTCACACTAGCGTGAATCCAGTGGATGGTGAAGGCTTAACGAAGATGCAGTGATGCATGAGAAGCGGCGACTATGATTGATGAGGAGCTTATTTGAAGAGTAGAGAAGGTGGTTTGGTGTTCTTTGATGCCTTGGTGGAGTTTGTTGTGAAGACCTTAAATATGCAAAGACAGAGTCCATCGACTGGTCGGCCAGTGGACAGAGTGGTGCAGTTTGAAGCCCAAACTCTCTGGACGTTTTTTGGTGTTCTGAAACCGGTCGCCAGACCGGTCGCAGGATGCTCAAACTGGTCGCCAGACAAGTCTGAGTTGAGGCAGCAAGGTTGGAGTTTTGGTGAAAACTCTCTTGACAATTCACGACTGGTCGGCCGACTGGTCTGCGGTCGTGCGGGATTTGATTATGTTGCGCGGTTTTGCGCTACAAGTTTCTAATTCTGGGTTTCCTCTTATACATATGTTTCCTAATCGTGTTAGGGTTGATGTTAAGCAATACCAAGGAGTCCTAATACGAGATTAGGGTTTTGGGTGAGAGGATTGAGAGGTTTTGAGAGCTTGTGTTTCATCTTTAGGATCTACTCGAGTAGTTCTATCTCTGTAATCATCTGAATTCATAGTGGAAGGTGTCACTTTGTGCCGTGGTTTTTTCCCGAAAGGGTTTTCACATAAAATTCGTTTGCTTTTTGTCGTGTGATTGTGTGGCTGTGTGGTGATTGTTTAATCTTCTTCATTGTTTCCACTGACCGGATTTCCAACAGCCCATCCTTCTTCATTTTGGTGGGTCCATATCCCACGTCCTAGTTGTTTCTACAGCTGGGTGCTCTGATACCAACTTTTGTGACACCCTGGATGTTAAGGGTCGAGGGCATCCTCGGCCCCCAATATCTCAGGCCCCACTCGATGCAAATCATGCAATGAGATAGGCAAATTTCTGGAATCAAATTAATACTCAACTAGAAGCAAACACACGAGATATTCATATCCAAAAGAAGAAGTGAGCCTATAGATATAAGTCAAAAGAATGAATTGACATCAATGACTCACTCGACGGGACCCGCCAGGGGCCCCGATTACCAATCTCCAAAAACTATAGCAAAAATCTATACATTGCGCCGAACCCGACGCAATCCCACATAACAAGGATCCCCTATCAACCTCTATACTGGTTGTCTGCATACTGAATGTACGAGTCCTTGCCAGCGGCTAACTCCTCGTATTCTGCCACTTCACTCTCATCCTGTAAACCTGGGTCACATGCGATGTCTGGGTGGTTTTTTATAACACCGTCCCTAAAATGGGGAGTGAGTGGCCAACTCAATGGTAACATTACATATAAGTTATTAATGCACAAATGAAAGCATACATAAATAATGGATTTTATTTTACATTATTCCTAACTGAGATATCCATATCAGCAAAACACAGTTATATAAGTGTATGAGTGCATGAAATGCATATGCATGCCCCAAGCACCAGTTTGCCACAACGAACGGTATGTGGCACCACCACATCACTCGCACAGATTGGGTTGCCGTGACAAGGGCACCACCCTAATCATCCGCCCGAAATGAATGTCATGCCGAACCATGAATGATTATCCAAGCCCTTAATTATACCAGTTTAACATCCAGCCGATTGGCGAATCCATCATACCATTACTATATCACTCAGCCGATCAAGGATCATCTGGCTCCCTGCGGGCGAGTACATGTCATCGCCAGTAACCCTAAGGATCCCAGCTCGGGTAGATAGTTTGAGCGTCCAATTCGGCCATGACTTGTCAGCCATGTCTGACTCAGACTGGGGTGTCTCAGTCATGCCCTTCCACATAATCAAATAAGTGAATGGCTCACTGTTGTTCGCTCGCCTCAAGTGTAAGGCTGCGATGTAGTAATAAATCTCGGTAAGACCGAGGTCGATCCACAGGGAAAGAGTAACAGCTTCCTAATTACTCCAGCAACTCAGTTTAATAGAACAAATTCAATTTCAATGGGATGTTTAATTAAAACAGTAACTTAATGAAAAATCAGAGATATAATGTACTAAGGCTTTCAAGGATCCACTTGTAGCAATCCTATGTTAATTCAGTCAATCCAAGTAGAGAACACAACTAGATTTGAAGTCCTATCTCTCATCTAGTTGGAAAATAAAGCATTCACACACATTCATCCAATTCAAGTTGAACTTCCAAGTTCAAGTCCATTCAATCAATGTAGAATTCAAATTCATAGCCTGCGGAGTAACAACCATGCCTATGGACTATGGCCTGCTCAAGGATTACTATAATTTGAATCTAAACAAGCAACCTGTGATAATCTCAGAGAATTAAAAGGAATTCATGTCCGGAGCACATGAACTCAGATAAGACATCTCAAACTACCATCTTTTGGACTGAACATAAGAAAATTCTAACCTTGAATTAAAAAATACTTGAATCAAACTGAAATTAACATAGAACTGGCTACAAGCTTCACCTCTCAGCCTTAGCTGAGAGGTTTTAGCCGAGCATAGTCATGCTACAACTAAAAACTCAAAAATAAAGCATAAAACTAGAAAAACCCGAAAATAGATGTTGCAGACGCTCCACAGTCGCCTTCGGCCTCCAAACTCACGTTCCTTCTCCTCTCTGATCCCTTAGGGAGAGCCCCTAGGTGGCCTTTTATAGCAACAATCCTCCCTTGCGTCGGATTCTGCGAAATCCTACGCCTTGCGCAGCAATTTTCGGAGTCCCGAATTAGAAAGGACTCCTTCTTACGCAGGGCCGACCGGTCGTGACCGGTCGGCCTGGCTTTTCAAATACTCCAGAGAGCTCAGCCGACCGGTCATGACCGGTCGGCGTGGATTGTCCATTGTTCCAGCGTGCATGCCCGACCGGTCATGATCGGTCGGGCTTTTATATCCTTCATCCAGTGCCTATGGCCGACCGGTCATGACCGGTCGGCCCCAATGCAATGTGTCCAGCCTTCCTGGCCGACCGGTCAAGACCGGTCGGCCTCCTTCCATTTACATCTTTTATGTGGCTGACCGGTCGGACGACCGGTCAGCCTTGGTTTTTCTTCCACTTTTTCTTCTTTTCTTCATTCTCTTTTCTCCCTTTTTCTTCTTCTTTCTTTGATCCATCCTAGGACTTCATGCAATGCCTTCAAATACATTCTTTTGGCTCCAATTTGATGAAATCCACTCTCATCCCTACAATCACAGAAACACGTGTTAGGTGGGCCTTTAAACCATGAAAATCATGCAAATTATGTAGTGTAATGGGCAATGCAATGTATAAATTGGAGGTTCAACACACCCCCCAACCAGCTTTTTGCTAGTCCCGAGCAAAACATGCGTGAAAATAATTTCAACCCTCCAAATCCAACTCCCCTTTAGAACCCATGATTCTATCCATCCCAAGATGTATAAGTGAAAAATTTGGCAAAATTAGGTGCTAGAAGTTGAACCTTGGACTCTCAAGACATAAGGAGTGTCTACATGTAATTCTCGCTGATTGATTGATAAATAGAAAAACTCGAACAAATTCCACCTAATGTGCATAGTGAAAGATCATCTCATGAGTTCCTGGAATCATCTTCTTCATAGATTAAGTAGACTAAGGATTTTAAGGTGTACAGAGCAACAGCAAGCCTATGACAGGAATTTGCCTTACCGTCCTTCCGACGGCTTTCACACTACGTACCATTTCCGGCTTTGGTTACGGTTCGACCATCCCCCGGTTGGTAATAGGTAGCCCTTTTCGGAATTTTCCACCATTTTTCTTTCCTTCCCGATTTCATCCTTTCCTTCCTTTCTCTTTTAAATTAGATAGGATTTTTAGAAATCCATATCTTCTGTTATTTTCCCATGGACAAGGATGGACAAAATACCCCGGCTTGGCTGCTCAACACTTCTAAACCAAAGTCTAGCTAATCCACAAATCACATAAACCTGTTACTCATGAAAATCGTGTAATGTGCTTGATGTAAAGGTGCTCAAATTTTCTATCAATCATAACAATAGGGGAATTAACATATAAAACCATTATGTTGGAAGAAATTCAAGACTACAACATCACACACTTCGTTTCTCCTCCTCTTCTACTCATAGCCTCTCAAATGTATAGAAACAAAATTTTCTAAAAGAGTTTTGAAATGTTAGAAAATTCGAAAAAAATTTGTGCATATGAAGCTCGAAATGTTGCAATATGCTAGATGAGGAAGCTCATCTCACCCCCCAACCAAATCTTGCATTGTCCTCAATGTAAAAAGATCGTCAATTAGCATGAACATGAGAGCAATGGTAAACAATGAGAGAGTGAGAACAATAGTACCTGATAGAGCGATCATGGAATTCTCCAACCCAACAACTAAAACCTATTAAAACAGTAAAACAAAACTAAACCTACCTATGCTATACCTCCATCAGACTAGGAGATCAAAAATCCTGATAGACAGGATCATTCAGGGAGATGGACATGTCCTCTGAATCAAATTTCTCAACAAATGGTTTAAGGCGTTGTCCATTAACTTTGAAACAGTCACCATTTGCTGCATTCTCAATCTCAACAGCCCCATGAGGAAAAACTTCTTTAACAATATATGGGCCGGTCCATCGAGATCGTAATTTTCCCGGAAATAGATGAAGTCGGGCATTATACAAGAGCACTTTCTGTCCTTCATGGAAGGATTTCCTTAAGATGTGCTTGTCATGAAAGGCCTTCATCTTGCTCTTGTAAATCCTCGAATTCTCATATGCATCGTTCCGGATCTCTTCAAGCTCATTTAATTGAAGTTTGCGAAGCGAGCTAGCCTTGTCTATGTCAAAATTTAGGGCCCGAATTGCCCAATAGGCTTTGTGTTCTATCTCCACAGGCAAGTGGCAAGCTTTCCCATAGACAAGTCTATAAGGGGACATTCCAATGGGTGTCTTGTAGGCAGTACGGTGAGCCCAAAGTGCATCATCTAATCGTAGGGACCAATCCTTGCGATCCGGTCTCACCGTCTTTTCTAAAATCTGTTTGATTTCCCTATTGGAGATTTCAGCTTGCCCACTTGTTTGTGGGTGGTATGGGGTACTCACTTTGTGCCTAATACCATATTTCTTCATCAAAGTTTCAAAAGGTCTATTGCAAAAGTGAGAACCACCATCACTAATAATGGCTCGAGGTGTCCCAAATCTAGAAAGTATATTTTCTTTGAGAAACTTGAGAACCGTACGATGATCGTTGGTTCTA
Organism: Liriodendron chinense; assembly: GCA_003013855.2. Lineage (NCBI taxonomy): Eukaryota > Viridiplantae > Streptophyta > Magnoliopsida > Magnoliales > Magnoliaceae > Liriodendron > Liriodendron chinense. The sequence continues at coordinate 758,059 of PVNU02000695.1, read as the reverse complement.
CATGGGATAGCCTCTATCCATTTAGACACATAGTCTACGGCCAATAGAATATAGACATGTCCAAAAGATGAAGGGAATGGTCCCATGAAATCGATGCCCCAACAGTCAAAGACTTCAAGATGTTGAATTGGGGTGAGGGGCATCATATTTCGACGGGATAATCCCCCTAACTTCTGGCAGCGCTCGCAAGCTTTGCAAAACTCGTGGGTATCTTTAAATAATGTGGGCCAATAAAAACCACACTGCAGAATTTTTGCAGTTGTTTTCTTGGCTGAAAAATGACCCCCACATGCTTGATCATGACAAAAGGAGATGACTGAATTGTGTTCATCATCGGGGACGCATCTCCTTATAATTTGGTCTGGGCAATATTTAAACAATAAAGGTTCATCCCAGAAAAATCTGCACACTTCCCTTAGAAATTTACGTTTGTCTTGCGCAGTCCAATGAGTCGGCATCGCACCTGTGGAAAGATAGTTGGCTATATCAGCGTACCATGGTGGATGCATAGCAACAAAGAGTTGCTCATCAGGGAATGAGTCCTCAATAGGTGACTCATCAATGGAATTTGGTAGGACTAGGCGAGATAGATGATCCGCCACCACATTTTCTACCCCCTTCTTATCTTTGATCTCCAGGTCGAATTCTTGAAGGAGTAGGATCCATCTTAGCAAACGGGGCTTAGTATCCTTCTTAGAAAGAAGGTATTTCAGCGCCGCATGATCCGTATAAACAATAACTTTGGATCCTATTAAGTATGGCCTGAATTTGTCCAAGGCAAAGATGACAGCTAGGAGCTCTTTCTCCGTAGTTGAATAATTAACTTGGGCAGGATTCAAGGTCCTACTTGCGTAGTAGATGACATGGGGCTTTTTATCTTTCTTCTGGCCTAACACCGCCTCAATAGCAAAATCGCTAGCATCGCACATCAACTCAAAAGGCATGGACCAATCTGGTGGTTGCATGATAGGAGCGGTTGTCAACATGTCTTTTAGCTTTGAAAAAGCTAATTGACATTCGGCACTCCACTCAAATTGGGTCTCCTTTTGTAGAAGGTTGCATAAAGGCCTTGAGATGTGACTAAAGTCCTTTATAAACCTTCGATAAAAGCCGGCGTGTCCAAGGAAGGACCGCACATCGCGTATGCTTTTGGGTGGTGGTAGATTGGAAATTATGTCAATTTTCGCCCGGTCTACCTCTATTCCATTGGACGAGATGATGTGTCCAAGGACTATTCCTCTTTGTACCATGAAATGGCATTTTTCCCAGTTTAATACAAGCTGTTTTTCCTCACACCTTATCAAGACCAACTTCAAGTGCTCGAGACACTCATCAAATGTACTACCAAAAACAGAGAAATCATCCATGAACACCTCAAGAAACTCACCCACCATGTCTGAGAAAATACTCAACATGCATCGTTGGAATGTGGCGGGTGCATTACATAATCCGAATGGCATCCTTCGGTAAGCGAAGGTACCAAACGGGCATGTAAATGTGGTTTTCTCTTGGTCTTCCGGAGCTATCTCGATTTGGTTGTATCCGGAATAGCCATCTAGGAAGCAATAATAGGGATGGCCTGCCAATCTCTCCAAAATTTGATCCATAAATGGGAGAGGGAAGTGGTCTTTCCTAGTGACCGTATTGAGCTTCCTATAATCAATGCACATACGCCAACCGGTGGTCACCCTAGTCGGTATAAGCTCGTTGTTGGCGTTTTCAATGATGGTAATTCCGGATTTCTTGGGAACAACTTGGGTAGGACTCACCCATTGGCTATCTGAGATGGGGTAGATGATACCCACATCCAATAGCTTTAACACCTCGGCTTTGACAACCTCCATCATGTTTGGATTTAACCGTCTTTGAGGTTGTCTAGTCGTTTTTGCGTTTTCTTCAAGGTGTATACGGTGAGTGCAAACCGAAGGATCTATCCCTTTGAGATCTCTATTGTCCAACCTAAGGCTTCCCGATGTTCTTTGAGTAGCTCAATCAACTTGAGCTCTTGGTCTTTCTCTAGGTGAGAGGCAATGACAACTGGGAACGTTTCCTCTTGACCCAAATATACGTATTTAAGCTCGGATGGCAATGGTTTGAGGTCAAGCTTCGGTGGTTTGATGCTAGACGGTAGAGGCCTTGATGTGGTTGGTGGCAATTTTTCAAAATGGGGCCTCCACCGGCTAGTATCAACTACCGGTCTTTCTATATTTAATGCCTGCACAATCTCACTACTGATGGGATCTTCGGAATCCATGATATGTGCTAAGCATGTCTCCAAGCTTTCTAGTGGTTCAAGTTGGAGGAGTTCTTCTTCTTCAAAAGTTTCGAGCATGTTCACATCGAAGAACTCATCATCATCAACATCCCTATGTCTTTTGCCCAAATGAAACACATTTACCTCTAGTGTCATGTTTCCAAAAGATATTTGCATCACCCCATTCCGGCAATTGATGATTGCGTTTGATGTGGCAAGGAATGGGCGGCCTAATATCACCGGTATTTGGGTGCTAGCATCCAAAACCGGTTGTGTGTCCAAGACTATAAAATCTACCGGGTAGTAGAATTTGTCAACTTGGACTAGAACATCCTCAACTATCCCCCTCGGTACACGGATAGATCTATCTGCGAGTTGCAATGTGGTTTTGGTGGGTTTTAATTCACCAAGGCCCAATTGCTCATATACCGAGTATGGGATCAAGTTCACACTCGCCCCCAAGTCTAACAAGGCACGTTCAATCCGGTAGTCTCCAATGATACATGAAACTGTGGGACTACCGGGATCTTTGAATTTTGGGGGAGTCTTTTGAGTGAGGATGGCACTCACTTGCTCAGTTAAGAAGGCCTTTTGCTGCACATTATATTTGCGTTTTGTTGTACATAGGTCTTTTAGAAACTTGGCATAAGAGGGAATTTGTTTGATGGCATCAAGCAAAGGGATATTGATCTTGACTTGTCTGAAAATCTCTAGAATATCTTGGGAATTTGGGAGAGATTTTGGGGCAACCAATCTCGATGGGAATGGTGCTGTGGGCTGGTAAATGCGTTCCGGTTGTTGTGGGGCTAAGTTAGATCCATTTTCATCCTCAGAACTTACCGGATCATTAGGCTCATCGGCCTTCACCGGAATAGTTTTGTCAATTTGTTTACCACTTCTAAGGGTGGTAATGGATTTAGCTTGCTCCATGTTTTGGTTGGAAAGATTAGGGATGCTTACTTCATGTACTTGCTTAGGATTGGGCTGAGGTTGGGCCGGAAAGGTCCCTTCCCTAGCATTCAAGCGTCCCTTAATCTCATCAACCGAGACTTTCAGCTCTTGGAACAATTGCTGATTTGATTCATTTATTTGCGCTTGCCCTTGCATAAACGCTCTCAAAGTATCCTCCAATGAGACTTGAGGTGGGGCCATATTTTGCATGGGTGGCCCTCTTTGGGAGTTGGTAGGATTGCCCGTTGGGGCATTCTTCCAACTGAAATTCGGGTGGTTCTTCCAACTCTCATTGTATGTATTACCTACCGGTCCATTGAAGGGCCGTTGATAACCATATGTGGCATTGGCTGTCTCTTGCAACACTTCCTTAAATGCAGGAATTGTGAGACAATCTTGCGTAGCGTGTAAGTCGGTGAGACAAATCCCACATGTGGTTTCAACAGCTTCCTTGGACTTGGAAACTCCATTTTTGCTAAGTTCCATGGCCTCAACCTTCCTTGTGAGGTTGGCTATCCTTGCATTTACGTCGTCTTCCTCTTTAAGGACATATATCCCTCCTTTCTCTTGAGTAGGCTTGGGGTTCTTGGGTTTATCCGAGGTGTCCCAAGATTGGGCATTTTCAGCCAACATGTCCAAGTAACTCCAAGCATCATCTGGATTTTTACTCATAAACTCGCCATTGCACATCATTTCCACAAATTGGCGCATATTAGGACTTAATCCATCATTGAAAAAATTTATAATTCGCCAACTCTCATAGCCATGATGTGGGCAAGCAAGCAGGAGTTCCTTAAATCTTTCCCAACATTGAAAGAATGATTCACCCTCTTTTGCTGAGAAATTCATTATGGCCCTTCGAAGAGTGTTTGTCTTATGAGCTGGGAAGAACTTTTTCAAGAATTCCCGGTTCATCTCAACCCATGACCCAATCGAATATGGTCTAAGAGAGTGAAGCCAATCTTTGGCTCTTTCTTTCAAGGTGAAGGGAAAAAGTTTAAGTCTGATTGTATCCCCAGAAACATTGGGATAATGCAAGGTGGCCAACACTTCTTCGAATTCTTGCAAGTGTAAGTATAGGCGGTCAGAGTCTAGCCCATGGAATTTAGGTAAAAGTTGGATTACTCCCGGTTTTATGTCAAGGGTCCCACCGTTAGCTGGTAGAACTATGCAAGAAGGTGTAATTGTACGAGCAGGTTGTAGGTAATCCCGTAGTGATCTCATTGGAGGAACATTATGTACCTCATTCTCTCCTACTCCTTCCTGATTTGCGTTTGTGGTTGGAGTAGGGGGTGGAGGATTCCTTAAGGGTGTTTGCTCCATACTCCCCAAACTTTCACAATGCTCTTGATAATTCCGGACTCGTCTATGGACTGACAATGGTCCAACTAAACCACCTTCAGATTGGAGACGATTTGAATGGTTACGTTCCCAACGGGACATAAACCACTCAATCAGAAATCAAAACTAATCCTAACCTAGAAAACTGCAATCTGAAAATTCTAAAAACTAAGTTAGAAAGGTATCACCTGATGCGCTTGAACTGAAAGAAGAATTCCTACAAAACAGAAAACTTTGTTAGTTCTAAGAAAAATCAGAAAAACCTATCTACTTCTACAGCCACTGAAACTATTTGAAAACTATTATCTAATTTCCCCGGCAACGGCGCCAAAAACTTGTTCGCTCGCCTCAAGTGTAAGGCTGCGATGTAGTAATAAATCTCGGTAAGACCGAGGTCGATCCACAGGGAAAGAGTAACAGCTTCCTAATTACTCCAGCAACTCAGTTTAATAGAACAAATTCAATTTCAATGGGATGTTTAATTAAAACAGTAACTTAATGAAAAATCAGAGATATAATGTACTAAGGCTTTCAAGGATCCACTTGTAGCAATCCTATGTTAATTCAGTCAATCCAAGTAGAGAACACAACTAGATTTGAAGTCCTATCTCTCATCTAGTTGGAAAATAAAGCATTCACACACATTCATCCAATTCAAGTTGAACTTCCAAGTTCAAGTCCATTCAATCAATGTAGAATTTAAATTCATAGCCTGCGGAGTAACAGCCATGCCTATGGACTATGGCCTGCTCAAGGATTACTATAATTCGAATCTAAACAAGCAACCTGTGATAATCTCAGAGAATTAAAAGGAATTCATGTCCGGAGCACATGAACTCAGATAAGACATCTCAAACTACCATCTTTTGGACTGAACATAAGAAAATTCTAACCTTGAATTAAAAAATACTTGAATCAAACTGAAATTAACATAGAACTGGCTACAAGCTTCACCTCTCAGCCTTAGCTGAGAGGTTTTAGCCGAGCATAGTCATGCTACAACTAAAAACTCAAAAATAAAGCATAAAACTAGAAAAACCCGAAAATAGATGTTGCAGACGCTCCACAGTCGCCTTCAGCCTCCAAACTCACGTTCCTTCTCCTCTCTGATCCCTTAGGGAGAGCCCCTAGGTGGCCTTTTATAGCAACAATCCTCCCTTGCGTCGGATTCTGCGAAATCCTACGCCTTGCGCAGCAATTTTCGGAGTCCCGAATTAGAAAGGACTCCTTCTTACGCAGGGCCGACCGGTCGTGACCGGTCGGCCTGGCTTTTCAAATACTCCAGAGAGCTCAGCCGACCGGTCATGACCGGTCGGCGTGGATTGTCCATTGTTCCAGCGTGCATGCCCGACCGGTCATGACCGGTCGGGCTTTTATATCCTTCATCCAGTGCCTATGGCCGACCGGTCATGACCGGTCGGCCCCAATGCAATGTGTCCAGCCTTCCTGGCCGACCGGTCAAGACCGGTCGGCCTCCTTCCATTTACATCTTTTATGTGGCTGACCGGTCGGACGACCGGTCAGCCTTGGTTTTTCTTCCACTTTTTCTTCTTTTCTTCATTCTCTTTTCTCCCCTTTTCTTCTTCTTTCTTTGATCCATCCTAGGACTTCATGCAATGTCTTCAAATACATTCTTTTGGCTCCAATTTGATGAAATCCACTCTCATCCCTACAATCACAGAAACACGTGTTAGGTGGGCCTTTAAACCATGAAAATCATGCAAACTATGTAGTGTAATGGGCAATGCAATGTATAAATTGGAGGTTCAACAACTGCCTCCATGGGTGCTCAAAGAACACTACGGAGGGGCACCACACCGGCATAGGCCGACAGCACAGGCATAGGTCCCATACCACCATGCCTGGCCCATGAGTCTTTAAGGATCGTTCACCATGTAATTATTAGTGGGCCTATCCAATGGTCGCACCGGTATGTGGATTCGAATATAAGCGTTTTAAATAAACATTATGCCTAGACCGGTTGTTGAGCCGGTGGTTCTTAGGCAAGGGATAACGGGAAGCTGACCTTGGGCACTATGTCCTGTGTGGTTCACGAACTATGGACAGCACCCGAATTCTACCACGCTTGAGGATTCCAACTCTGAGGACACGGCCAACCTGTGTGGCCGCCCCAACTCTGCAAATTTCTCGATCCGACAACATAGAAAAACATGGGACTATGCTAGAAACTAAACCTTAACTTACTCTACTACATATATTGTATACACAAGTGATAATATTCCAAAATTCCAAACAAATCAGAAGAATTCACCAATTTCCCCAAAGATGCAACAGCGGCACAAAAATGCATCTCAGGGAACAATAACAGTGCATGATCAATTAGGCAATTCTTTCCAATTTAAGATAAATATATAAATACTAAGAAATACTGATGTAGTATTAAACATGCATGACAATCAAATAACATGAACATGGAATTCCTAGTCTTAGAGACCTCTAGAGAACTAACCCATAAGAATTTTAACCTCTACCTAACAAATCTATCTAGAATTCAAGACATTATTCATGTGGGCTTGCATTTGATGTAAGACAACCTATAGGGAATGATACACACCTCATCCTCTTGAGATTTCTTCAAATTCCTGCAAGAGAGGGGGGTTGCATGTCAGGGGAAGTGCATGAATTCAGCTGGAATTCGGATAATTCTTGGTGAGAGATTTATTTCAGCTACCTGGGAGATGTATTGAGTGGAATTCAAGCACACTCCCTTCCTACGCAGCGGAGATGGCGAAGGAATTGCTTTGGAGTGACATGCAAAAGCCCCTTTTGGGGTGATCTCCTTCTTCCCCAATTTCTCTCTCTCTCTCTCTCTCTCTCTCTCTCTCTCTCTCTCTCTCTCTCTCTCTCTCTCTTCTCAGCTAGTTGTAGAGAGAATGAGAATGGCCGAGAGAAAAGGGCTTTTTATAACTTTGGGCAAATAGGATATATAGCCCTCAACTATTTAAGTGACTAAAAATAGCCTTTTTGGGCTTGCTTGTAATAGTGTGGGGCCCAATGAGCCCATCTAACTTGATCTGGACTGAGGGATAGTACTCCTAGCCTAGGATATGGCCACATGAGCGATCCTATAAGAATATGATGGCTCAATTGCGAGATATGACAACAAATCTGTCCGACGGTAACCGACCGTCGATCGAGGCCACAAGTTTGGTATTATGGTTAATGTTATATTTAAGTTCTGGGTTATTTATCTCAAAGCCATGCAAGGGTGCTGAAGGGCCACACAAGAAAAGTATTTGCGGTAATGATTGGTTCACCTAATGTTGGTGAGAGTATACTTACGCCTAGGGTGTAATCGCAGTGCGGTGCAGTTTTACGGTTTTGGGTACCAATTTCAGTGTGTGGATCCAATAGAGGCACCAGGCTTGGCATGGGGGTCGACTAATTCGACAGACCCACCCGACTCGGATTGGGTAGTGCAATGACCCAACGGGTGTGCACGCAGTGCCTGAATTTGTAAAGCCTTGGTTTAAAGAGGCTACTATCGACCAATTAAATGCCCTGGGATGACATAAGCATGACATGGCCCAAGGACATGTTTGGGTTCGAGGGCAAGTTGTTTTATGGAGCGTTACACAAATAGGCCCTAAAATGAAAGCAATTAAAGGCTAGAAGATCCTAGCCATCCAATATTTGGATTTTTTTTTCCTGGACCATTGCTGTATATGCAGCCTCGGGTATTGTATTGCCCTCTTCTTGGTTTTGTATCATGTATTTCCTTCATTTACATGTCATTGGGAGATTTGAGTTTCCATTTTCAACAGCCCAAGATGGGTTTTGGGGAGAGGGATGGGACCCACTTCTTTGTGGGTGGGTAGGCATTCTATGTGAATGGTTGGAATTCTTACTGGTTGATGGAACAGGCTGTGGAGGAGTTCAGCAGGCCCAAGGTGAGGGCCATGTTTCACGCTGGTGCCAAGATGGGCCTCACTGTTTGCAGGACATGGGCTTTCAATGATGGAGCCTATAATGCTCTTCAGATCTCGCCGGGCCACTTCGACGAGCGTGTCTTTAAGGTTTTTTTTTTTTTTTTTTAATCTTTTGAATGACTAGCACTGTGTTAAGCCATTGAAATTTGAATGCAACTTGGATGTTTTAGATTTTTGAACTTAGCTGGAAAAAATAGGATTGGTAATTGCCAAGAACTGAATTCGAGCAATTTCATGGTTAAAGTGGAGCGGTGATGTATGTGGATTGGCTGAAATGAATTTTTTTCCTTGATGAAAATTGCAGAGTAAATTCAGTCAGTAAAATGCTGACTGGTATTAATGGAAAATTCCAGTAATTTCATAAGGTTGAGATTTAAAGGATCGTGTTGATGACATTGCCATTTTTGTTCTCTTTACCTTTATTCTGTCTTATTTGCTAAATAATTACTGTTGTATTGCAAAAGGAACACTCCATTCATCATCATAATCGCTTTTGGAATTTTGCCATTCCTTTTCCATTTCTTAGTTCCCGTACTATTGCCGCTATAGCAATTCTCCATGAATGATCTCAAGCTTGAAAGCAAAGAAAGATCTGACATCAAAAGATGTGTAAAATTATCTGAAGATTTGAAACAATTGAAGATTAGAACCTGTAAAGATCCATAGTTTGCTTCAATCATTTCTTTTGCTTCTCTAATGTTCTATTTGCCTACACATGTGTCAATGTTGCATATAATGGCATGTTTGTAAATACTATAAGAAACATCTGTATGTGGTGCATTTGTCTGTAATATCATGTGTAAAGAGGTAGAGCGCACAATCGTAGATTACTTTTGTAATTTATAAGGCTGATTAGACCTACTTCAGACCTTATCAACCATATGTAAATATTGTATCTTTTCTTTTTTCTTTTTATTTTCTTTGGGTCTCTCTATTTTGCATTCCATAATCAAAAAGGATGGCAGGCATTGGACTGAGTCATTGCTGGAAGAACACTGACATGGAATCAGGTTGATTCTTAGCTTGGTCAATAACTTACAACCATATAGCGGGAAGATGCAATACGTTAAATGGGCATTGGAAGAGGGCATTGCTTTGAGCTTTTCTAATGATTCTTTCTTATTCGATCCATCGCAATTACTTCAAGAATTACCTCAAGGTAGTTTCTCTGTCCCATCTTAATTAAATGTACTCTGTTTGCGAGATGTATCTTAGCTTTCTCTTCTCATAATAAATCTTGTTAACGCGATCTCATGGCAAAGAAATGAAAAATCATGGCTTTAAAGACCTAATTTAAAAGTCAAGTAGATTTCCCAACTTAAGATGGTTATCGATGCACTGATCATGGCTTGGAAACTGTGGTTCATGACATTTAATAGGAACTCAGATGATTTATTCCATGCGTCATGGTTTATAGAAACTGCTCGAATAAATGTTAACCGTACATGATTTAGCTTCTTTATTAGCTCATGTGCAAGGGTAAGCAGATTCAACCCAGCTGAGGCTTTTCCAGGCCCAGCCAATGAGACAAGGACCTATGTCCAGGGACGGTGCCGCCAGCTGGTTAAGCATCCATGCCCAAGCGCAGCTCAGACTTCAAGCTGACTACCTAGCCCATAGTGTAAAAGAAGTCCAGTCAGCCCAGGCCACTTCACCAGGCCAGACTTAAGCTTGGGTCGACCTGATTGGTAGTCGGGTCCTAAAAAATTGGCCCAAGACCGTCCCTCAGACCTCTAGGCTCAAGCTGAGCATTGCTTAAAGAAGGTTGGGTCCACCCATTTGAAGCCATATTCATGAGTCACGATCTTATGAAATTCTGCATCATGTTAAAGGTAAGACGGCGAGGATGGTCAAAAAAAATTCCTGTCCACATTAGTGTTTGCAATTCCTCAGTATTAACTGTTTCTTTTACATTCGCTTAGGAATTTCAATTGTAAAATATCTGAACAACAGCCCTTAATTCTAATGAGAACAATGAATATCTAAGATGCTGGCAATTAATTGGATTTTCCAATTAAAAAATTATTATGATGAGCTTCTTTTTTAGTAATTACGGAATTTCAGAATTCCTTCGATACTTTTTAAAACATGAAGTAGCACTGTTGCTATACCATCTTTATCTGCTTGGTCTTGCTTCTGCTTTCTGTTTACAGGCTGTACAGACAAGGAGAAACAGCATTACTGGAATGGAATACAGAGATGATCCGACCATCTTCGCATGGGAGCTAATGAATGAGCCCCAATGTATGTCTGATGCTTCCGGCGACACTCTGAAAGTAAGTGGTCTTGCCATCCCTGTTTTGTAGCCAGTATAGGCACTTGAAACATTCATGGTGACTCTCAGATCATCTGATTAATGTAAGATGAGAAGACAAGGAGGAAAAGACATCTAGGTCCCTTAACCATGATATGCGGACGCCACCATGATTATCATTGAACAGATGATGTCAGGTACATTTAGGCTAGTTGGTCTCTTCTTTTGATTGCTTATATTTACAGTCAGATGAAACATAACTCATTTTCTATTTTTTCTTGGGTCGATGGCCACTAATCTGATTGGCTACGCTGTTGATGGAGGATCCAAAAATCTTGCAGATTGGAAGATCCTAATCCTTGGGTCGATGACCTACAATAAACAAACCCAAAAGTCTTGCTGATTGGAAGATCCTACACCTTGGATCAGTTAGGTTTAGGATATTAGTCCAGAGGAATTGCAAGAGAGACAGGTCAGTTAGGTTTTACCAATATTGGTCATTTTTGTCTTTGATTTTGGAGTGCTTTTATAAGGCAAGGATCTATACTAGTGTTTTGTTTTTTACAGGCAAAGGCAATGCAGGATCCAGGAATTCAGAACATTCCATATGACCCCATCATGAGACAGGTATGCTCTTATTCCTCTTGATACACCTGTCCTATAATTTTTGTTAAACATTCCCATGATCCTATCAGATTTTCCTTTAAAGGTCAATTGGCATGCCTCTGAAACTCTACATGCATTGTTTTATGTTACTGTTTTTTAACTCTCCAACATTTGAAATTTATTGGTCAGGCTCTCCCATGGTATTTTTGGAAATTCAGGAACTGTTTATCTGTGGGTATAGTTGAAAGGAAATGAGCTACTCCTAGATTGAATAGACAACCCAAATATGAACCCACCATCAGGTAGGCCACACATTAATTTGGAGGCTCTAAGTGCTGTGCATTATTTTATATGGTGTGGCCCACCAGATTATTGGATCAGCGTGACCTTTGGCATGTCTAATAATCATGATGGAAGCACCTGTTGGACAGGTAGGATGCCTCACACACGCCTTATGGGCTCCGATCTAGGTTGTTCGCCTGGTGAGTGTAGCATCAATCACTCATGGCCTGAAAATTGCTTGAATGGAAAAATCATAACTCTCTAATTAATGGATTTTTTTACGTTTAAAATTGGTTTTGCTAGTATTTTTTTACCTCTTGTTTGTATGGTCAGGATTAATTGATTAGGTAAGAGCTTTCCATCAAGTGGACCACTGTGTACAAACAAATAGCTGTCTAGAAAAATAACTATTTAGCCATTAATTTCTTTTGTATATTGTCCCTGATCTGAGAAGCAAAATTGCCTGATTTTTGTGCAAGAACATCCATTCAATCCTGCTCATCTAATTGAATTATGGAAATCTGGGATCTATTTATGTGGAAACTACAAATCTGCATCTGATGACTGTTTTTATGCTCACTAAATGTAGGATGGGACTGGTCATAGCTACTGGCACCTTCTAACCTTCAAATCTATCAATTCAGTAATGAATTTCTGAGTGAAAAACAACTTGACGTTGAAGATCTAATTCAGCTACCAAATGAACTGAATCCTTCTCATTGTCATAGTAGATTGCTAAGATGTTGGGCAGCTGAAGAAAGTAAATATTGCACTCATCCATCACTGTTTAGAGCAATTTGTTATGCATATGGCTGGCCATATATGTGCCTAGGTCTATTGAAGGTACTCCATTTCTATGATCTGGAATTTTCTTTTCACTAATGGAGCTAGTTTTTACACTACATCCCATTTTCTACTTTCTGTGTTAGATTATTGTACCTCTCGTATGTACTTTACTAGTACCAATGGTAGTAAAAAGGGGGGGTGCATACATTAAAAAGAGAGGCTGTAACTATCGCTTTCCTTTTCAAATATTTTTCTCAGTCTGGTGAGAAGAGGACACCTATAATAATGCATGATTCATACTTCACAACATTGAATGTTGCTTGGAATTTTCTGTTTACGTAATAACTCACTAGTACGTCATTCTTTCTGCACAGGAGTCCGTATTTTGTGGTTGGAATCTTTTAATGGTTAGGAATGACCCACTTTGTGCATTAAATTGGAATTGAGTTCTGGCAGCTTCAAGTCATTAACTTAATTCTCAAATTTTAAAAGCTAGATATCCAAACTTTCAACTTTCTGTATCATGTTTCATGTGATGAGTTACTCGGATTCCCCTAAAGGACATTATGGATGATAAAGGTTTGAGTTTTCCGATGCTTTATACTCTGCCACTCCCAATAAAGATTTGGTATCAAGGTGTCACTTACAGAAGATTAGATGGTATCATCATTGGTCCAGTGGACTATTTCAGTACAATATGTGTGATATTTGTGTGAAGTTTTCATGCCGTTCTTTGTTTCATCTTTCTCCACCTCAACAAATTAGCTTTTTGTTTTTGTTCATGATGATACATCCTTTTTCCTTGAATTCATATAAGTTTAAACAGAGGTCATTTGCATAATCTTCAACTCAATATCCTTATTAATTAACAATTGAAGTAAGCATTTAAAACCGTAGTGTATTTCTTTCTTAGGTTCTGTTGTGCCTGAATATTGTCATGATTTTTAGAAATTATACCTTCCGTGATTTGAGAAAATGACAAACAAGGTGTTTGCTAGAAGATACTCTAGTTCTGGATGTCTTCCTGCAAGGTACCTGAAAGAGGAATTTTGGCATGAAATTGCTTGTGGAAAGACAGAAATTGTTAGCAATCCATGCCTTTACTTCTTAGGATAGATGCACAACTAACTGCCTTGCTTCTTTGACTAATGAGGTACAAGTCCGACAGTGACATTGTCTCTAATGTTAGATGCACAACTAACTGCCTTGCTCCTTTGGCTTAGATCTCTAATTATTGATCATCTTCACATGTTATACTATTTAATTTAAAGGATGGGGCAGAGGTGGAATTCTTTTTGTCTGTCATGTTTCACTTTTGGGGTTGTGTAACCTATGATTGAGATCATGCCCCCACAATGCAACTTTTTAGTCATATGCCAGTGCTTCACAAAGTTCCAGCCAGTAATCAGGAATGACTCATACACTTCTGTATAGGCACCACAACTTAAGATTTTTACATTGCTAGAAGATCTTTTTCTTATTTTTAATGGCCTTCCATTTTAGAACTTTCATATTGGCTACTGTTTTAAACTACATTTAGTCTCATTTTTTCTTAGTTGGGATGTAATTAATTTCTTTTTGTTATTTTGTATGGCAGGTTGTAGGCAGAGACAAGTGAGGGTTGGATGGCTTCTTTTTTTTTTTTTTTTTTTACATATTTGGACCTTTTAACTTATCTTTGTAAATATTATATATTTGTGTTGCATAGTAATACAATTTTTGTTTAATATTCATTTTTAATTGTGCTTTCCAATATTCTTTGGATTTCAAATATAAAAAAAAAATATAGGTTTCAATCAAAATATAAATTAAAAAATCATGTCTTAACAGGCGCTTTCATAGGTTTAAACAGAATTTTGGAAGCTTTCCCTGGCATTTTGAGAGGCCTTTACCAGCCCTTAGTCAGACCTTTCGCGGCAGTTGATTGTCGACTGCAAAACTATGCTCTACAGGCAGGTAGAAAAAACGCCGGGAAAGGGTTCTGTCCACCGGGAAAGGATTCACGACCGGTACTTTTCCGACGCTTATCTAACCGCCGGTAAAGGTTTACCGGCTTTTTTACCTTTTACCGGCAGGTTTGGCCGCCAGTAAAGGTCATTTTTCTTATCCTATAATCATGTTAAGTTAGAACTACGATTCATTGATTCGAACGTTACGATTAGCAATTTGTTTAATATGTATTCAATCCCCCATGTAGATGCAGCTTGTGCCGCTCTTAATCTTAATCTTTCTTGCTCTTAGCTTTGTATTCTTTTCCCGCTTCACGGGCGTTCTAATAAATTGTTGTGTCCTTAAAAAAAAATGAACATGATTGACGACCAACAAAAGAAACATATAATTTCTGATATAATACCAATAATTTCACCTAAGAATAAATTTATCTAAATACAATGACTTAAACACAAACTTAGATTATCCAAATAATAACCAAAACTTAAAAAAAAATACAGACAACTAGTTTCCACACACACACACACACACACACACATTTATGCACAATGATCTTAAACACATGCCCAGCCATCTAAGTGGTTTGGATGTTCTATCATTTATGCACATGATAATACATGTTACACCACATTGGCCACATGCACCCAGCAGTGTCCATCAACTAACAATCACAATGAGTTGTTGTTTATTAGACCTTTAGTGTATGAATATCATGAAAATGAGTCAAGGGCCCAAATTTACCAACCTAGTGTCAATTAGGGTGGATGAATCTAAGGAAGAAAATTTTCAACCAATCCAATATCATGGTGGATGATGACTTGTCTGCATTAGGTGCCACAATTTGTACCATTCAATTTAAGTTGAAGCATGTCATATTGTCACGTGTACAACTGAATGCTCGAGTGACGTAGGACAATGGCCTAATCTAAACATATGCATGTGAAACATATAAAATTCAGCGGAATCATGTAGCAAATCAAGTAAACATCAACCTAACATCATCACAATTAAGAAAAATACATGGGAAACATGCAATAGACGGGCCATCATCACAAAACACATTGTACAAGATTCAAATCACGCGTGGATTGGATCCAGCGAAGAATAGGACCTCCCAATCTTGCATGGTAATGTCCATTCAAACAATAGGATTCACTAGTCCAAGAAATCAAAAGATTTTTAAGTTAGGGAATCATGAAAATCTGAGAAACGGGTATAAATTTGAATTTCTAGATTGTAGGGATGATGGATAATGTGAAAAGAAATATTAGAAGAAATAGCGAAGATAGAAGAATACCTTAGGATGGAAGAGAATTTGAGAAGAAAGAAGAAAAGATGAGAAGGAAGATTAAAAGAGATCCACAAGAAAGGAGGAGAGTAACCACCAAAGTACTTTCTTAATTCTCAAAATAATATCATTATCAGAAAGGTTTAAAGAAACACCCTTATAAAATTCAGAATTAGCATAATTACCAAAATACCCCAACTAACACCCTTATAAAAAAAAGACATTTGCATGAAAAAACGTGTGCACACTGACCCAAAACTCAATTAAGTAAAAGTGCATAAAATAAACTCAAATCTAAGATGCTCGATGGCCTCTAATGATGGCACGATGAAGTGGGTCACGACGAACCAATGGTCCGATCACATCATCCTCGCGATCCAACGGTCCAATCATCTCCTCCAAGAAACTTACACATGTCACGAACACATGTGTAAGTTCTTAACTACGATCTAGGAACTTAGACTGATCCAAGCCCATCATCAAACCATATAGACACGGGATGGCTCGTCTCCTACGCTGGTACACCGTAAAGGGCTTGATGTCTACATCATCAAGTATCAACCATCACAATCTAAGAGTATAACAAGCTCTCCTCTTAGTGCCTACATTGTTAATGCAAGTATAGTCTAGATGTATTTCCAATCATATTATACTAATTAGGCATTAGACCCGACCTGACCCATCCAAACCCGATTGATCCTAGCTAGGGTACCCAATACCCAACCTCACCGGACCCTGTTTTCAAACTGGTCTATAACACTATTCCCAAACTTGACTTGATCTTTAACGGGTATAGGAAAAAAAAAGACCCAAAACTGTCAAAATCAGGTTGGGTACTTAGGGTCAGGTTGGGTACTTGGGTACCCTGTTGACAGCCTAACCGGATATGCTAGACATGATGTATAATGCTGGAATCTTTTTGAAAAATAATTTGAGGGGTGGTTATCATCGAATTAGAATTTAGGCCAGTTAATGAATGAATAAGAACATTCAAGAGAGGCAGGTGTTAGAACTAGAAAATGCAAGCAATGACATTTTCTAGGTATTTTGTTGTTCTGAGGTTCTGAATAATAGAAGCATTCATAGACAATCACAAACATTCACAAAAGTACACAAGAGAAGGGGTATCGCAAGGCGAATTTTATTCCAGAGATTCTGAGATCTTGTACATTCCAGGCCGTGATCTGGCACGAGCCCTTAATTACATCGAATGATCGATGACCCTTAATTAAAAGGCAAAAGACTAGTCAGCAGGGACTATGGTCTTAGAGTTCATGGTCGTAGAGACCTGTACTTATATGGTCGAAGAGACCTGTATTTGTTGTGTTTTTTCATGGACTGATCAATCTTTGTACGAGTCAGATGTCTATGTCCCATGTTTCAACCAGAGATCCGGGCTGAGACTGTCAGGGTTTTTAACCGAGGGGTGCGACTATGGGCCTGCGCATGTTGGCATGTATCAAGCGTGTATCAAGCGTCATACACAGCCAGGGTATAAAATGACTCGTTTACCAAAAAGTATTAATTGCACGTATGCCCATTATCCTAGAGCCTTGAATCTGTGCAAGTTGGGCTGTTTTGGTAATCCAGACTATTTGTTTATACCTTTTACCTTTTCTTGTGTTTATACTGGAGAAAGCCTCCTCTTATATATAGAATACATAAGAGAAATAATGGGGATAAGAAGGTGAAATAAGATAGGGTTTATCCTTATCTCATCTAACTATCTTCGAAATTTGAGTTTCAAATTCCCGAAAGAGAAAAGGATGCCGTAACAACCTATGGGCCCCAATCCACAAGTGGTTGCCCACAAGTGGGCCCAACAGGTCCACTACTAACAAATTTCCCTTGTGAAAAAAAATCACACAGATACGAAATGGTGTGTATTTGTGGAATGGCAGAACAGTACGACACTCCAAATGATAGAGCGGAATCGCGGAACAAGATTCATGTAGCCAACCCCAATTAATTAGTATAAGGCATAGATGATGATGACGATTATGAAGAATTAATTTGTACTCTTGGTCAGTAATGCAATCTGCGTGTTCATACTTTATTCACATTCTTTCTCACTTATTTAGTTCATCTATATTTCTCATTATTTAATGCATGTGTGGCATCCATTTGCTTCCTGCTGCCAAAGTGGTTTGTCAACTGATCCGCAAGCTAATTCCAGCTGTAGTTCTCCTTCATGGCAGAGATAGGAAATAGGATGGATAATAAATGGTACCGAACATGGATAATTAATCAGTTTACTGGTTCACCTTCATGGCATTAGATTGATTTTGTAACGTTAAATGCTGTGGACTGAAAGGAGGGTAATTTCAAATTCCTTCTTTCAAGCCATCATTACAAGCCTTCTATCTTCACAATGCATCTTGATTCATGTATATTTGAAGAGTAGCTTTCTTGTCTGTTGAACCATGAACAAGTCATGGTTTGTTGCTGCTCCATAGTTCACGTGGCTGTACAGCATGTGAATCCTGATCATCCAGCTGGTGGGCCCTACAATGAGTGACCCATGGTACAAAACCGCTATTATTGAATGATACTGGCTTCTGATTAATATAATTTTTCCATTTTGAGTGTAAACAACTGACACCTTTTGATTGTTTTATTGTTTATCGAAGCCCACAAACCAACAGCTAGTGTTGCAGGACTCCAGAATCACCATTGATAAAAAAATAAAAAATAAAAAATAAAAAAAAACCTCTGTACCATGGACTGGCAATGGATCATGGTTGGTACATTGCATGGAGTCAGGGCTTGCCTCATAAATGTAAAATTCAGGAACTAAGCCTTGTAGGTCATCTATATTCCACCCGCATTATGCTGCTGTTCTTGAGTTGTACTTGCCCCTGTTTGATTCGTGATTTCTTTAGCATCTCTTTATGACCTGTCCTTTATCATGTATTGTTTCTGATGAGGGGATATCTCCCGTTTGCATCTTTAACCATTTTGAGGTGATGTTGTTTTGTTCTGTGAGTTGCGTAATCACCAATTTAGTTTCGTATAAATTTCTTTTCTTGTGGCAGGATTGGCATCACTGTTATTTCTTACCTCTACAGACTCTCTTGGGCACAGGTACAGCTAGATATTGCTAGGTAAACACAGCCAGAAAAGGGATCCAGAAGCTACCATGTTTGATAGGCAAGGCTAATGGAATTGCTGACCACAGGACTTGCTCTGATGATTCAAAACCATTGGAGGTTTCTGATCCAATTGAGTCCAATGGTAAGGATGGTTCTGTTGAGAAACAGTTATTTCCAACTTGAAAACACCCGAGTGGCATGATCTGGCCTATGGTCTTCACTTGCAAGGTCTGTGAAATGAGATCTGTGAAGATGGTCTGTCGTGAATCATATGAGAAGGGAGTGGTGGAGGTCTGTTGCAGTGGGTGTAACAATCTACACCTAATTGCTGATCGGCTTGGGTGGTTTGGAGTGCAATGGAGCATTGTGGAGCTCTTGACAGCCCAAGGGGAAAAGGTGAAGAAAGGTTCTGTCGATTCTCTGAACCTAACTGTAGAAGATTTAGTTGGGGCAAGATCTTCATGATTTGAACGCCAACATAAAATTTATGTCGTCAATTGAGATAGGCATTGTATTGCTACCCTTTATTTATACATTATTAGGAATGCGTAAGATTAGAAGTTGATAATTTTTATTTTTTTTCCTTTGAAGGGATGTTTGGCTATGGTAGATTGGGATTCGAAGCAGTTATGGGTAAAGCTATTCTACCTTTGTTATTTACCAACTGTTCATCATTTTCTTCCTTGTTTGTAGTTATTCATCTTCTCTTCTTTATTTTGCCTTTGTTATTTACCAACTGATCTTCAGTTGTCTTCTTTTTTCTACCTTAGTTATTTACTGACCGATCTTCTTCTTTTTCTCCTACTCCTCGTCCTACTTCGTCTTCATCATCTTCTTCTTTGAATTCTTTGTCATTTTCTTCTGTCTCCTCTTCTTCTTTGATGTGGGCTTCTATTGGTGTTATTGATGGTATTCCTCTTTGATGTGGGCTCTTAGGGCTTCTTCTTCTTCTTTCGTATGCTCTAGATGGTAATCCTGTTTGATGTGGGTTCATTGCTCTTCTAGACCTTTTAGATTGTATTCTTCCTTAATGTGGGCTACTGGGGCAAGCCAGCAATTAAGAGTGGTCGTGGATGGCCAATTGCCGGGCAAATTGTCATCCATGGAGAACTCTGGGAGCACAAACTGCCATCCATGGAGCATTCTTGGGGCAAGCAATTAAGGGTGATCATGGAGAGCAAGGTGCCAGTCAAACTGCGATCCATGGAGCACCGGTATCATATCCGTCAATGCTAATAGCTTATTGATACAAACATTATGCTTTGAAGACAGCATTTGATGATGGGATTGAACAATTTGGAGGGCTGTGTACAGACCAGGGTGCTCTAGCTGTTGGATTTGGGCCTTTTCAATGACACAAACCCTTGGATGCTGCTGCTTGGAAAAAAAAAAAAAATCTCTGATTGAATACTTCAACCCATTGATTATCCAATGGTTATGGTGACTGTTCGTATTCAAAGGAAAACAGCTAGATTATCAAAGGGTTGAAATAATTCAATCTAGAGCTTTTATTTGTTGTCTATACACCATAAAAGATAATAATAAGTCGAACAAACCTCCTTGCAGGCAACTTGTGGTACCTTTCATTCAAATTCAATGGTATGGATGATTGACCTTTGCCTGAGGGATGCTGTTTGATATTCAATTTTTTTTTCCTAAACTCAAAAATCAGACACCGGGAAATGCAGGGCACGTGGGTTGTCATAAATCAGGCCAATCCATTAACCAGGCGGACCCAACACGTAAGGGGAAAAATGGACAGTCGACAAGAAAAGAACCAACTACCTATCTTGGAACAGGACATGTTCATGCTGAGCTCTTGAAAGGCCAACCCATGAATTTAAAACCAAAGTGAATAGTGGGAATATTAAGGCAAATGCCAGGCTAATGTCTGTCCAAGCTCCACTCATGAAGCTCAGTGGACTGGATCTTTCATGGGCTAAAGCCTGAACACAGACCAGGCCCGACATGCTTATTCGGATCCAAGTCCAAGTAAGAGATGGTGTACGTATGACAAGCTCCACAAGAGTGTTGAATCTAGATTGAAACAAATAAGAAATAAATTGAATGTTTGATTACAAAAGAGAAAAAAAATATATAAAAAAATAACAATGTAGTTTCAGATACGCATTCTACACAGCGGGCAGGAGTCACTTTCTTCCAACCATCTCTTCATGCAACTCAAATGAAACGGATGTGAACAGGGCAGAACACTAACTTCCTTTGTCTCACTATCACCCAACTCATCCAAACATATCCCACAATTCTCCCTCTCATCCCAGCTGTTAACTTTATATTTCTCCAGCAAAGCCTCGATCTCAGCCAAGGGTCTCGACCCATGAACCTTGGCCCGCCCATCATCAATATCCATCAAGTCATTGTAAGATCCTATTAACAGATGCTCTATATGAATTTCAATCTCCATTCCATTAACCCCCATACGGATAACCTCTTCGACTTTCTTCTGGCTGTAAGTGGAAATGATAGAACTCAAATCCTCGGCGACGCCCTGATCGTCAATTCCCATAGTGGAAAGCATGCGGAGGACTCGATGGTGGGAAGTCTGGGGACATAAGAAGTAGGACATCTTAGTGCGAAAGGTGTTGGTGGAGACAGTAGAAGGCAAGATGAGAGGAGGTCGGGTTGTGTCAGAATTGAAGAAGACAAAGCACTCGTTCTTCAGCTCAACTTGAAATGTGATTGAAGGTTCTTCAATTTCAGAATCTTGTTCTTCTTTCCATGTTGTATTTATCAATTCTATATTGGCTTCAATTCTCGTGGGACGAATAAACGAGGAAGACATCTCTCTCTCTCTCTCTCTCTCTCTCTGGACAGCAGAAGGAAGAAAGAAATAGGGGTTCTCTCTCAGGAAGGAGAATGAAAAGGAAAGAATGCAACAGTTATTTTGTTGGTTGAGGATTTGTGTTTTATTTATAGAAAGCTCCTTCTCGTATTTGGAAAGTCTACTCTCCCTCTCAGTTGCTGATTCACCGTGGATTCTTGTGAGAAATCAACCCGACGCGGAGTGGATTTCCTACAAGAATCCGGATCGTCTGCTTTGAGAATCCGGATTATTACAAACATCGAAGTGGGTCCCACCTAGCTTTCCTGTGAAATGCCATCGGAGCGCATCCGCGTCTGCTCCCCATGAGCTCGGTGCTGGTCGGTAATTATAATGCTCTGTGGCCCAAATATCAGCTTGATCCAAAAATTATGTAGCCCTTGCAGTTTTTAATGGTGGGCATTCAATGGACTCTGTTTCCTGTGATGTGGTCCTCCTGATATTCGGATCTGCCTCAGTTTTATGGCTAATAGCTTAAAATTAAATGAAAAAATGGATGGATGGCATGGATGAAATACATATATATCATGGTTAGGCCCACAAAGCACCGTCTCATTCCGACAGGGATTCCTTACAAAGGGCGGGCTAGTGAACCTGCCATTACCCAATGGCTAGTGGTAGGTGCTCTGGTGGCTCCACCATGATATGTGTTTCATTACGCTGTTTTTCCATATCATAAAAATGATATGAGCCTAAAAATGAGGTAGATCCAAATCTTTAGTGGACCATATCACATAATATAGTGTTGATTGAATGTCCGCCATTAAAAGCTTCCTAAGGGCTACGAAATTTTTGAATCAAGCTGATTTTTTTTTTTTTTTTTTTTTTTTTTGGCTTCATCTAGTTCTTTATGACTTCATCAACCGATTGGATGTCAAAACAATGGCTTTAGGAGGTTTTAATGGTGGACATTCAATCACTACTGTTTTCCATGTCATGTGGTCTACTTCAGATTTAGATCTGCCTCATTTTTGGGATTAAGTCTTACATGATGATGGACAGAATGCATAAAACACATACATCATGGTGGGGCCCATAGAGCATAGACCACTGGCAGCTAGTGGCAGCCGAATGGCTTCCTTGGTTACTACCCTGATCCAATGAGCGAGCAAAGTACATACATGAAGTAGGCCAAGGGTGTATAACGTGGATGGTCCATGGACAACTTGAATTCAATTCATACATTAGCGGCTACACGGTACGATCACAAACATACATCGTGGGCTCACATCTCAAAAAACAGAGTGATTCTATGGTGTGGCCAAATCGTACACACTACAGTAGACCTATGAGGATTCCAATGGTGGCCATCATCTGCCTCGTGACCCCTGGGCGTGATCCACTAGGTATGCCACACAAGTGGGCCCATGGTGAGTACATACCAGAAGGTTAGGCCAAGCATGAATATGACACATGCAACAAGTTGGGCGCACGTCCAGGTTAGCCCATAGACCGTGCGCATACAGTATATGCACCAAGGTAGGTCCACAGGCGTCTAAATCGTACAACAAGGTTTGGCCCACAATGCGGCCGCATACATGCATCAAGGTAGGCTATATGCAATTGCCAGATATACATTGAGGTAGGCCCAAGGGGCGATCATAATACATAAAAGTAGCTGGGCCTATGGTGTGTGCATAACACATCAAAGTAGGGACCATGTGGAGGGGGTTTTGCTACTGGAACCAAGGTTCGAATCTCCACAAGGACGGTGCGAAGCACCGTCCGCGCACGCGCGCGTGGCGTGGGTTGTAGGGCAACTTGGGCACTTTTCGGCACTTTATTAGGCGCACTTTGCACTTGGCACGTACGCATCGTCGCAAGGAGCTAACCTTTTTGGCACTATGTGCAATAAGGAGTGAACCTGGGTTAGGTCAAAGGCTGATTAAGAGAGTGACTAAGACATTCTGTACAAGTGACATTTGTGCCACTTGCCATACATGTGGCGGCAGTTATGCTGACTATGATCTGGATCCCACATGACAACTGTTTTGGGCTGTTGCATAACCACTTTTGTCTGAAAGGATACAGAAATAACTGTTACAAGAGAAAGGGTCGTGTCCTTTCATGACAGAATGTCTCTTGCATATGAAAGGGTATGGATGTTTTAAAGAGGCACATGAGTCTCTCCATAAAAGACACCATAACCCTTCAATTGCTATATATCCTGGATATCATAATCCAGAAGAATCAATGATTCTATCCATTTCCCTGATCACGTCATCCTCTATTCAAAACTCTCAGATCTGACCTCTTACTGTGTTTTTTCTGGACGTACTTGAAGGCATATTGGTGTTATAACTAGAGATCTGTTTAACACTTAAATGTGCAAATTTTTGTGTTAAAATTTGGATTGAGAGTTCATTGTATCCTGAAGACAATTTGCAGATTTCCTTTCTTTGCACTTGCTGGAATTACCAGAAAAAGGGCAGCAAATCTGTCTTCAGAAATTGACTATTCAAGTCAAGCCTTAAACCCGATAGATCTGACTTAGCTGTGTACTAAATATACAGAAGTAATTTTTACAACATTCAAGACAATGGAAGCAATTCATTCCATTCAAGTTATGAACCAAGACTTTGTTCGACTGGATCGTTTCGACGGCCAATTCTTCTCCAGATGGCAGCAGAAGATGCTTTTCTTTCTGACAACTCTTAAGTTGTCCTACATCTTAGATGATGATCTGCATTCTCTGCCCGATCCAAAAGACGACGACTCAGAACAAGTAAAGGCGGAACGGAAGAAAATGAAGGAGGACGATTTTCTGTGCAAAGGTCATATCCTAAATGCCCTCTCTAATTCCATATATAACTCGTACCGTAAAATATCATCTGCCAAAGAACTGTGGATAAAGTTAGATAAAAAATATAAAACTGAAAAAGTCAGTACACAGAAATTTCTGATCGATAACTATATCCATTTCAAGTTTAAAAATGATCAGTCAATTCTCTCCAAGTAACTGAACTACAAAACTTGGTTGATGAATTGAAGATTGGTGGTATAGATCTTCCTGAAGAATTCCTGGTCGGTGTAGTAATTGCAAAATTACCCTCATCTTGGTTTGATTATAAAAAGAAACTGAAACATGATGAGAAGAAGTACACTCTTGAAGGGCTTCAATGACATCTTCGTATAGAAGAAGAGTCTAGAAACCAAGACAAGAGAGAAGATGGTTTAGAAAATCATTCCAAAGCAAATATAGTAGAAGAGGACAAGCCAAAATCTCAGAACTCTAAATCCATTCCTCCAAAGAAGAATACAAATTTTAAGAAAAAGAGAAAGAAAAAAGGCAATTGTCACTTCTGCAACAAGCCAGGATACTACATAAAGGAATGTCGACACAAAAAGAAACAGTTGAAAGCTCAGGCTAATATGGCAGAAGACCAACTTGTAGCAATGGTTACTGAAGCCAACACAGTAATATCCGATGGTGAATGGTGGCTAGACACTGGCGCAACCATTCACATATCGAAGGACCGAAACATTTTCAAGACCTACGAAGGCACATCTAATGGGCAAGAGGTGAAGATGGGTAACAATGTCCGAGCAAATGTTGTTAAAAAAGGAACTGTGGAGCTTCAGTTTACATCAGGCAAAAGATTGATGCTAACAAATGTATTACATGTACCTGATCTATCTAAAAATCTAGTATCAGGGGATCTTCTCAATAAGAGAGGATTCAAGATAGCATATGAGTCTGATAATTATCACCAAGAATGGCATGTTTGTAGGCAAAGGATACTCATGTAATGGTATGATTAAATTGAATATCAATAATAATAATGATATTTCTGTTTATATAGTGGATTCAGTATCTTTATGGCATGCTAGGTTAGGCCATGTTAATTATCATTCAATAAAAAGAATGATGATTTTAGGACTTATACCATAGCCTGAAATAAAACTAGAAGGAAAATGTGATGTATGTGCCCATTCTAAAATAACTTAAAAACCATTTGCAAGTGGCATTAGAAAATCTCAAACCTTAGAATTAATTCATTCTGATATCTGTGATTTAAATAATACATTAACTCGTGGTGGAAAGAGGTATTTTATCACATTTATCGATGATTTCACTAGATTTTCCTACGTGTACTTGATAAAATCTAAAGATCAAGCCTTTGAAATGTTTAAAGTATATAAGGCTGAAGTGGAAAACCAGTTAAATCTTAAAATTAAAGCCCTTAGAAGTGATAGAGGAGGTGAGTACTCCTCTAATGAATTCAATGGCTTCTGTGAATCAAACGGTATAATCCATGAATTTACGGCTCCTTACACACCTCAACAGAATGGTCTAGCAGAACGCAAAAATAGGACATTAGTTGAGATTATCAACTGTATGATATCAAATTCTGGATTACCATTGAATTTGTGGGGGGGAAGCATTGTTAACAGCAAACCTGTATCCTAAATGCTATCCCACACAAAAAATTGGATCTCTCCCCATATGAATTGTGGAAAAAGAAAAAATCAAGTTTTCATTATTTTAAAGTATGGGGAAGTGTAGCAGAAGTCAGAATAATTGATTCTAAAAGACCCAAGTTAGGTCCTAGAGGAATCAAGTGTGCTTTTGTGGGTTATGGGACTCATAGTCCTGTATATAGATTTCTGGTACTAGAACAATCCAATTTTACTGACAAAAATATGATTATAGAATCTAGAAATGCCATATTCTTTGAAAATATAGTATATAGAGACTATATGAATGATCATACAAAAAGTCAGGTGAATGAAAATGAAGTAGAACCAATGATTAAAAAATCTAGTAGCATTCTTGATAAATCTAAAGTTCATCCAGAAGAAAATGAACCAAGAAGATTGAAAAGGGCAAGAAAAGAAACATCTTTTGGTCCAGATTTCTATCTATTTCTTGTAGAAGGTATAGAAATAAAATCAGAAAGGAATTCACTATACCATTAAATATTGAAAGTGATCCTTTAACACTTAGTGAAGCTCTCTCATCTCCTGATACACAGTTTTGGAGGGAAGCCATTGACGATGAAATGGATTCCATAGTCTCAAATAACACTTGGTGTTTAGTCGATCTTCCACCTGGTTCAAAGCCTATCGGATGTAAGTGGATTTTCAAGAGAAAGTTAAATCCTGATGGAACCATAAATAAGTTTTAAAGCTCGATTAGTAGCCAAAGGCTTTAGACAAAAAGAAGGTATTGATTTCTTCGATACATATGCTCCTGTCGCTCGTATATCTACCATTAGGACTTTAATTGCTCTTGCAGCAATTCATGGCCTAGTAATCCATCAAATGGATGTTAAAACGGCATTTTTAAATGGTGATCTAAATGAGGAAGTCTATATGGAACAACCTGAGGGATTTGTTCAACCTGGGCAAGAGAAGAAAGTGTGTAAACTGGTCAAATCTCTCTATGGGCTCAAGCAAGCTCCTAAGTAATGGCATAAGAAGTTTGACCAAGTAGTGCAATCTAATGGTTTTAGAGTAAACCAAGCAGATAAGTGCATATATATCAAAGGCCAAATCATTATCTGCTTATATGTAGATGATATGCTAATATTTGGACCAGATGTGGATTGTGTTAAAGAAACTAAAAAGTTTCTAAGTACCAGCTTCGACATGAAGGATATGGGTAAATTCAATGTCATACTAGGTATTAAGATTTATAATCTTAATGATGGAATAGCCTTGACACAATCTCATTTCCTAGAGAAAGTGTTAAAGAAGTTTAATCACTATGATTATAAATCAGTTTCAACCCCATTTGATTCAAGTATTAAATTGGTTAAAAATACTGGTAGATGTAAAGTACAACAAGAATATGCTAGTATTATTGGGAGCTTAATGTATACAATGAATTGTACTAGACCCGATATAACATTCACAGTAGGAATGTTAAGCAGGTATACCAGTAATCCAGGACAAGAACACTGGAATGCGATTTCCAGGGTTATGAGGTATCTAAAAGGAACTATAGACTATGGACTGTATTATAAGTCATATCCTGCTGTACTTGAAGGGTACAGTGATGCAAGGTGGAATGCAGATAGTATAGAATCAAAATCTACAAGTGGCTAGATATTCACTCTTAGAGGAGGAGCAATATCATGGGCATCTAAGAAACAAACATGCATATCTCACTCTACTATGGAAAGTGAGTTTATAGCACTTGGAGCTGCTTGTAAAAAAGGAGAATGGCTAAGATACCTATTGATGGAACTCCGATATTGGTCAAGACCTACTCCTGTTATATCTATCTTTTGTGATAGTCAGGCTACTCTTTGTCGTGCTATGAGTAAGACTTATAATGGTAAGTCTAGAAATGTAGATTTAAGGTATAACTTTGTTAAAGGATTACTCAGAAATGAAGTAATCACAGTGGAATATGTTAAATCCATCCTGAACTCAGCAGATCCCTTAACAAAAGGTTTATTTAGAGATTAAATAAGGAGAACCACTAAAGGAATGGGACTAAGATCCATAAAGATATAACTTTCATCATTGATAGTAACCCTACCTAAGTTTTGAAATATAGGCTAGGTTCAAAAGGACAAACAAGTCAAGTAAGTGACTGAAACATAACACTAGAAAATTTTGAGTCTCATTCCTAAAAGTCTAGTGTTTGATTTCTGCATTTTATAGGAGGTTGGGTACTCACTCTTAATAGGTCTATAAGCAGACTTTGCTGAGATGAAGCAGAATCATCTTTGATAGATCTATCTATATGAGTAAAGAAGTGAGGCCGCTTTTGGAGAGATTGGGATCGTCTCTAGAATACTCATGAAATAGGATACGCACAAGGCCAAAAATGTGCGAACTTTTAGATCTTCAGTTACATATAAATAGATGTATACTATGTGTCCAGTGAGTCATATAAGGTCTTTAGTTCAAGACTAATGGGTCACTAAGTACCTGACAAAACTTTGATACATATGCACTAAAGTGATGGTTCAAATTCACAAGATACCATTACTTATACTTCTGTTTATACTGATATGCCATACGTCCTAGCCTTTAATTTATTTTTGAAATTGTGGGGGATTGTTGTGTTTTTTATTTTTAAATAATAATAAAAAAATTAATTTCAAAAATAAAAGCTTATTTTTAATAAGTACATAAATATACTTATTATTAAAACTTTCCATAAAAGTTTAAATAGCCAAGTTAGTAAGAGGAGGAGATTTTGCTACTCGAACCAAGGTTCGAATCTCCACAAGGACGGTGCGAAGCACCGTCCGCGCACGCGACGGTGGCGTGGGTTGTAGGCCGCTTTTTGGCGCTTTATTAGGCGCACTTTGCACTTGGCACGTACGCATCGTCGTAAGGAGCTAACCTTTTTGGCACTAGGTGCAATAAGGAGTGAACCTGAGTTAGGTCAGAGGCTGATTAAGAGAGTGACTAAGACATTCTGTACATGTGACATTTGTGTCACGTGTCATACATGTGGCGGCAGTTATGCTGACTATAATCTGGATCCCACATGACAACAGTTTTGGGCTGTTGCATAACCGTTTTTGTCTGAAAGGATACAGAAATAACTGCCACAAGAGAAAGGGTCATATCCTTTCATGGCAGAATGTCTCTTGCATATGAAAGGGTGTGGATGTTTTGAAGAGGCACATGAGTCTCTCCAAAAAAGACACCATGACCCTTCAATTGCTATATATCCTGGATATCATAATCCAGAAGAATCAATGATTCTATCCATTTCCCTGATCACGTCATCCTCTATTCAGAACTCTCAGATCTGACCTCTTATTATGTTTTTTCTGGACGTACTTGAAGGCGTATTGGTGTTATAACTAGAGATCTGTTTAACACTTAAATGTGCAAATTTTTGTGTTAAAATTCGGATTGAGAGTTCATTGTATCCTGAAGACAATTTGCGGATTTCCTTTCTTTGCACTTACTGGAATTACCAGAAAAAGGGCAGCAAATCTGTCTTCAGAAATTGACTATTCAAGTCAAGCCTTGAACCCGATAGATCTGACTTAGTTGTGTACTAAATATACAGAAGTAATTTTTACAACACTATGACCAAGTTGGGTCATAACTAAATATCACTGCAGTCCCCATTTTTAGGTGGGACCCAAACAGTTGGAGGGCAAGCTAACATAGCAGTAGGCCCTAAAAGAGTTCCAACGATAGCCTTTACCACGACCATACCTCACATGGAGTGGTCCATTTGCGACTGAAATCTGCCCCATAGGTGGGCCAATGCATAGAAAATAATACAGGGAACAGATGGGTGATGTGGCATAAAACACATATCATGACAGACCCCATTGTGAGATACATGTTGTGCGGGGCAATGTGCTTGCACTTGCTGTTCCCACAGCCTGGCCCACACCTGTGTGCCCTACAAGGTAACACAGTGGGCCCCAAGGAAGGTTTTAATGGTGGGTATCCAAACGGCCCCTTTGTGTTGGGCCATGTGGTGCACTTGACCGTCGAATCCACCTCATTTTCCAGCCCAAGCTCTAAAATGAGCTATAAAAAAAAAAATATAGATGGGCGGCAGGGATATACAACACATTATCAAGGTGGGCTGCCACAGCCAACCTCACCCATTAGACCCCTGCGGTCCAACTGAGGTTTGGATCTGCTTTGTTTTGATGGACGACTGTATTTGCACATGCTTCCCAAAATGGGCTGGAAAATGGATAGACAACATGGACAACATACCTTCGGCATGGGGACCTTGCTAGGCAGAGGATTGCGCCCAGGTCCCATCGGCGGTTCTCCAGTCCCCATTGATCAAGATGGTGAAGCCCTCTAAAAGATCCGCATCAAGTTGTTATAAATGTATGTTATATTAAATCTGATTTTATTGTTTTCTCTTGATCCAGATGTGCAACGTGCGACCAATTAGATGGCAAGCATCCAAAATGGTGGGCCCTTAGGATGGTTTCCACAGTCGGTCATCTAATCACTGTTGTTTCCTATACCACTTAAACTTTAGATCTGATTCACACGAGGGCCCATGACTTGGTTTGCCAGGCATTCGTTAAGAAATGTTGTCTAAAGTAAGTCTGAATCTGTCCCGTTCACTTGTCAAGCTTGACAAAGAGGCCCATGCTCAGCCAATGGGCTTGAAAACGAGACATAGCCCATGCGGTATAGGGGAAAACCTGGAAGCCTGAGAAGCCAGCCAGGCCAATTGACAGCCCCAAAAAAGGACAGAATGCCATGACACTATTGCATATGCAGATTAGAGTCCAAAACCACAGCAGAACTCAGCACACAGTAGCTTGGGGTAATTCCTATTCACCACTTATCTCTAATCAATTAGTCAAAGGATGATATGTGCTAGATACTTTCAGCTTCATTACCATTTCTGGCCAGAGTATCTTCCAAAAAAGCCTATAAACATTACATCTCGATTTGACACGATAGTCTCAGTAGTCCATGCAAACAAACAACTTCGAGAGGATATTAGCAATTCACAACACATTTGATGTCTATGCAAGGAATAAAGTGGGCCATCTTGGGAAACTGATCGACCACTACATATATAGAATTGTAGCCATGTTGTGTCTCAGGTAAGCGTAGGACAAACTCCAAGATGTCGTCCCACGGAGCATCTGGTACTCGCAATTCTGTGTAGATTCATGTGTTCTCCTTTCATTCTTTCCCAAGCAAACAAGCTTTGCATTGTTGAATAATGGTCCCAACATCTTTCTTCAAGCTAGGCCAATAGAGATGATCCTCGACAAGCTCGATCATCTTGTTTCACACAAAGTGACAACCAAGTCCTAAATGCAACTCTCCAAATGGTTCCAGCACAGTATTCTTAGAAAGACAATCATGCACCACAGAATATAATACCACCATGGAGAACATATCATGGGTAATCAGCATTCCCTTATGATAGGGACGGAAATATCTTGCCAAAATTGGCATCGATGGCATATCTCTAGTGATTTTCTTGAACCCCGCAATGGAAACGGACAAAATATGTCTTGCAGCTAAGCGCATTTGCCACCTTATTTATTTCTCCATGCCTTCTCAATAAAAGATGAGTCTACTCCTGAATATAGGTGCTCATTTAGGGTATGTTTGGATACAACCAAATAAGTTGCTTTCTTTGCTGATGGCAGTAGTTCGGTAACTTATTTGAGATAAGTTAATTTGGTTAATGAATAATTATCATTACTTCAGATTTTTTATTTTTTTTTTTTTATTTTTTTTTTTTATTTTTTTTCTCCCTTGACTACAACGGGAGGTGGTGCCCATCCATAGCTGTAAACAGTGTTGGCTTTTGTGGCAACTGCTGTATTTGATCTGCGCCGTCCATCTAGCCTGGATGTGAGTGGAGCTAGCATGTGAGGCAGATCTAAGCCTCAGGTAGACCCCACATCAGGAAGCAACAGCGATTATGATCACACCGTTGAAACCTCCCTAGGCCCAACATTATGTGTTTTACTCATGTCATTCATCTATTTTTCCAACTAGTTTTGGGTGGCCCACTGGGTAGTGGGGCCACATGCCGTGCACATAAAATCCACACCAGTCCACCCTTGTTGGCCTAGCCCAAAAATGAAACAGGATCCAATCTCAGGTAGACCGCACCTCAGGAAACAATAGTCATTGACGCTCACCATTGGTCAGCCCTAATGATGAGTGGCCCATATCCAAGGCGGGGGCGGCCCACATTAGAGGTGGGCCCCACATTTGGAACGGTCCGCATTAAAGGTGGCTCCACGTGATGGGCAGGTGGATATTGATGGTAGGCGCACTAGATCAAGGATCTACAATCACCACAAAGGGTTAGGATGCTCGCCGAGGGTTCTGACTAATGGCCCTCCAATGCTTAAGTCAGTTGATGATAAAGAGAAAAGCTTGTAAATATGCTAATGGTAGATGATTCGCACCTTGGATTGAAGCAGTGGAAAACTTTTATAAATGCTTATAGAGCCATTAAGGAATGATAATCAGGGTGTAATTTGGAGGCCACGTATGGCCATAATCATGGTCAAGCCGATGGGTAGTGCAATGATCATGACCACGTAATGCTGGGATCGTGGCTGTTCCGAACGATCGCACTGGACAATACGGGAAACTAGCTGTTATACTTAATCTTGCATAAATGCCGAGTGTATATTCCGCATAATTGTGTCCCTAGATACTAGTTGTGCTTCAGTGCCTACTTGGCTAAATGACAAGACAAATACCTACTCGGCTAATGACCAGCTGAGTGCGAACTCATCTTTTTATATAAATGAACACATGTATGTCACGTGGAAAGGCCAAGTGTCTGTCAGAGTTATATAAGAGCTATGATGCTGCCCAGCAGGTAGGACAAAGAGTGATAGCTGGAATGAGATATATGCTGAGTATACACTCGCATGATGTCAACAAGCATACCGTCTCCACTCCTTCGGAATTTCTCTTCAAGCA
This sequence comes from Liriodendron chinense, assembly GCA_003013855.2. Classification (NCBI taxonomy): domain Eukaryota; kingdom Viridiplantae; phylum Streptophyta; class Magnoliopsida; order Magnoliales; family Magnoliaceae; genus Liriodendron; species Liriodendron chinense. The sequence goes on along the minus strand of PVNU02000695.1, from coordinate 725,090 downwards.
CTCAAGTAGTGGCCCAAACAATCATTGATCTCTCTTTCCTTCACATGGCATTTGATGAACCCGAAGGAACCCATAACACACACAAATTTTGAATGAGGCTAATTTTGGTATGTTTTCAGTTCATCCCAATAGTAATAACCTTATGAACAGCTTGTATGGCATGCAAACACGACGATGGACTCAGGGAAGTTTCATCGGTACGCATTTCCCTTACCACCTTTTTCTTGTGGTGCGGCCCACTTGAGTTCTGGGTCTGCCTCAGTTTTGGGCTGGTATCCTAACATGATCTTGCAAAACAGATGGACAGGGTGGATTTCTCACAAACATCACGGTGGGCCCACCTAGCTTCTGAGCGCAGGAACAAAGGGGACGCGGATTGCCTGCGAAAGACTTTGCAGGCTGCTCCTGCGCTCGGAATCTAGGTGGGGCCCACCATGATGTTTGTGAGAAATCTACGCCGTCCAAACGTTCTGGGAGATCATTTTAGGAGTTTCCACAAAAAATGAACGGGACCCAAGACTCAGGTGGGCCGCACTAAAGGAAAAGGTGGATAGGAAAATTCCCACCGTTGAAACCGCTATGGGGTCCACAGTGATGTTTATATGCCATCCATTCCATTCTTAATGTCATTCCTACTGAGATGAACTGAAAACACAAATATTATCCTATTCGAAACTTCTGTGGCCCCGCGAATAGTTCAACTGTGGAAGTTCAATCAGTCACGTTTTCAGCCCACTTGAGAATTGGATCCTGTTCATTTTTGGTCGCAACGCTTAAAATGATCTCACAAAACGTTTGGACGGCGTAGATTTCTCATAAACATCACGGTGGGCCCCACCTAAATTCCGAGAAGCAGGAGATGCCAAAGGCTTTCGCAGGCAATCCGCGTCCGAACAAAGGGCTTTCGCAGCTAATGCGACGGGAACGGCTATGCACGTGGATTTCCAAATACGAAGAAAATTCCCAAACAGGAGAAGAAGCTTTCTATAAATAAAACCCGTGCAACAGATAAAATAACCGTTACTTTCTTTCCTTTTTGTATTTGAATTCTCCTCTCTGAGAGAGAAGCTCCATCTCTTTCAGTGTCTTTCTTCCTTGTTTTTCTGCTGTCCAGTCTCTAATAGAATAGAGAGAGAAATGTCTTCCTTGTTTATTCATCCCAGAATCACTCGAGCCAATGTATCATTGAGCTGTAAAGCAAGACAAGAATCTGAAATTGAAGAAACCCTTGCTCACTTTTCGAGTTGAGATGAAGAACGAGTACCTTGTCTTCTTCAATTCCGACGGAAGCCTACCTCCTCTCATCATGCCCTCTACCCTCTCCACTGCCTCTTTTCTTACTAACATGTCCGCCTTCTCAACTTCCCACCATGGAGTCCTCCACATGCTTTCCTGGATGGGAATCAACGAACAGGCCATCGCTGAGGATTTTAATTCTATCATTTCCACTTACAGCCGACAGAAGGTCGAAGAGGTTATCCGTATGGGGGTTAATGTAATGGAGATTCTCATTCATATAAAGCTTCTGTCGACAGGATCTTACTATGTCTTGATGGATATTGATGATGGGCGTGCCGAGGTTCAAGGGTCGAGATCATCTGCTGAGATGGAGACTTTGGTGGAGACATGTGAAGTTAATAGCTGGGATGCGAGGGAGAATTGTGGGATATGTTTGGATGAGTTGGGTGATGGTGAGACAGAGGAGGTTAGTGTTCTGCCTTGTTCACATCCGTTTCATGAGAGGTGCATGAAGAGATGGTCGGAAGAGAGTGAATCTTGCCCGCTGTGTAGAATGCATATCTGAAAATACATTTTTATTTTTTTCTCTTTTGTAATCAAACATTCGATTTGTTTCAATATAGATTCAACCAACTTTTTATTTTTTCTTGGAGTTTTATTGTTTTTTTCCTAATCAAAATTCTATTCTTTTCTTATTTGTTTCAATGCTACATTCAACACTCTCTGTGGAGCTTGTCATCGATTAATTGGACTTAGGCAAAGGTCAATCATCCAAACCAATGAATTTGAATGAAAAGTCCCACTAGTAACCTGCAAGGAGGTCAGCTTGACTTATTATTACCTTTTATGATGTACAAACAACCAATAAAAGCTCTCAATTTGATTATTTCAATATTTTGATAATCTGCCTCTTTTGCTTTAAATATGAACAGTCACCATAACCATTAGATAATCAATGAGTTGAAGTATTCAATCAGAGATTTTTTTTTTTTTCCAAGCATCACCATCCAAGGGTGGCCCATGAGTAAACAGTTTGTGTCATTTAAAAGGCCCAAATTCAAGAGCTAGAGCGCCTTGTTCTATACACAGCCCTGCCCAAATTGTTCAATCCCAACATCAATTGCTGTGTTCAGAGGATAGAATTTGTATCCATAAGTGCAACCTCAAGGGATATGATGAAGGTGCTCCATGGATCGCAGTTTGCCTGGTAACTGGCTCTCCATGACCGCCCTTAATTGCTTGCCCCAAGAATGCTCCATGGATGCAGTTTGCACATCGACGGTTCTCTATGGATGGCAGTTCACCCAGCAACTGGACGTCCATGACCACTCTTAATTGCTTGCTTGCCCCAATAGCCCACATTAAGGAAGAATACAATCTAAAAGGCCAAGAAGAGGAAAGAAACCACATCAAACAGGAATACCATCTAGAGAGCCCATATCAAAGAAAGAGGAGAAGAAGCAGCCCCAAGAGATGACATCAAAGAGGAATCCCATTAAAAAAAATCGCCAATAGAAGCCTACATCAAGGAAGAAGAGAAAGATGAATAAGAAGAGGACGAAGATGTCAAAGAAGAAGTAGAAGATGAAGACGAAGGAGAAGTAGGAGGAAAATAAAGAAGAAGAAGATCGATTGGTAAATAACAAAGGTAGAAAAAAGAAGATGATGATGATGATCAGTTGGTAAATAACAAAGGTAGAATAAAGAAGAAGAAGATGAATAACTAAGAATAAAGAAGAAGATGATGATCGGTTACTAAATAACAAAAGTAAAATGGCTTTACCTTTGACCCTTAGAATCCCAATCTATCATAGCCAAACACCCCTTAAATGGGAAAGATTATCAACTTAGAATCCCAATCTATCATAGCCAAACATCCCTTAACAGGAAAAAATTATCAATTTCTAATCTCATGTGTTCTTAACAAATAAAGGGTAGCCATACGATGCATATCTCAATTGACAACACGAATTTTATGTCAGTGTTCAAATTATGAAGATCTTGCCCTAACTAAATCTTCTACAGTTAGATTTGGAGAATTGACAGATCCTTTCTTCACTTCTTCCCCTCAGACTGCCAAAAGCTCCTCGACGCTCCCTGGTTCTCCAAGCCACCCAAGTCGATCAGCAATCAGGTGTAGATAATTACACCCACCACAACAGACCACCACCACTCCCTTCTCATATGATTCACAACAGGCCATCTTCACAGATCTCGTTTCGCAGACCTTGCAAGTGAAGACCATGGCTAGATCATTTCGCTTGGATGTTTTCAAGTTGGACATGGCTGTGTGCTCAACAGAACCATCCTTACCATTTGACTCAATTGAATCGGAAACCTCCAATGGTTTTGAATAATCAGAGCAAGTCCTGTGGTCCTCAGCAATTCCATTAGCCTTGCCTGTTAAACATGGTAGCGTCTGGATCCCTCTTCTGGCTGCTTACCTGGCAATATCTAGCTGTGCCTGTGCCCAAGAGAGTATCTGTAGACGGAAGAAATAACAGCGATGCCAATCCTGCCACAAGAAATTTATACAAAACTGATTTGGTGATTACACTACTCAGTCTGCCACAAGAAATTTATACAAAACTGATTTGGCACACTACTCACTGAACAAAACAACATCACCTCAAAATGGTTAAAGATGCAAACAGGAAATATCCCCCATCACAAACAATACATAAAAGAACAAGTCATAAAGAGATGCTAAAGAAATCCAGAATCAAATAGGGACAAGTACATCTCAAGAACAGCAGCCAATATAGAATACCTAGGAGTCTCAGTTGCCGAATTTTACATTTATGAGGTTGGCCCTGACTGCACCATGCACTGTACCCAGCCATGATCCATTGCCAGCCCATGGTACACAGGTTTTAACCGATGGTGATTCTGGGGTCCATCGGGTGGGTACCACTACGGATGTTGACCCACAGTAGGAAAAGTACACAAAACCTGAAATACTAATTGTTGGTTTGTGGCCTTTGATGAACAGTAAGAAAATCAGAAGGTGTCAGTTGTTTACACTCAAAATGGGGAAATTATACTAATCAGAAGCTAGTAGGGCCACATTGTAGGGCCCACCAATTGGATGATCAGGATTCACATATGCCGTACAGCCACATGAACTATGGAGCAGCAACAAACCATGACTTGTTCATTGTGCGACGAACAAGAAAGCTCCTCTTCAATTATACATGAATCAAGATGCAGTTGTGAAGATAGAAGGCTTGTGATGATGGCTTGAAGTAGGAATTTGAAATTACCCCCCTTTCAGTCCACAGTATTTAACGTTACAAAATCAGTCCAATGCCATGAAGGCGAAGCAGCATTCATTATCCATCCTATTTACCATCTCTGCCATAAAGGGAAACTACAGCTGGAATTAGCTTGCAGATCAGTCAACAAACCACTTTGGCAGGAGGAAGCAAAAGGATGCAACACATGCATTAAATGTAAATGAGCAATACAGATGAACTAAGAAAGAATGTGAGTAAAAATGTAAAATATGAATTCTTCTTCATATTCATCATCATCATCATCATCTAAACCTTATACCAATTAATTGGGGCCGGCTACACAAATACCGTTCTGCCATTCCATTCTAACATTGGAATGTCATACTGTTCTACCATTCCACAAATACACACGATTCCTTATTTGTGTGATCTTTTTTCATAAAGGATATTTCCCAATAACCTGCTAATTATTGAATTATCAACACAGCCTTGGCACAGTGCTTGGGATTGGCTTTACCACATTCTGTTGTTCATGGATTATTCAGTCATTTTATTGAATAATTCAAAATTCCTTGTTGAAACTGATTGTGAACTATTCTGTAATTTGAAAAAATCGCGAAAACTCAAGAAAATTTTGATTTGTTTTTATTTAAAAAATATCATTTTTAGAAATTCTCATAAATCCTGACTGATGGCTTCACAAAGTTTACAAAGTTCTTCCTGAATCCAAACCTTTGTAAATAATGGTCAAAATTGAGTATGAAACTGATAAAAGTTATTACAAGGACAACTTTGGGTAAGGACCACTTTTAGGGAGAGTACAAAAACAGATGCCACAACTCTCCAACAAAAAAAAAAGGGAATGAAGGAGAAGATGTTGAAAAGAATTGGGGTTATCAATGGGAAACGATGGGGGTCAGCTTGAGTCTGGCCCACCAACTTTTTTGAGACTGAATCGTAGACCTGTGCATGGCCCACAGGCCCAAAAAATAGGCCCAAGCAATCCATTGCAACCATAAAAGACCCTACATTTGGGCCCGGGTCAGGCATTCGTTAAGAAATGTTGCCTAAAGTGAGTCCGGATCTGTCCCGTTTATTTGTCAAGCCATGACAAACAGTCCCATGCTCGGCCAATGGGCTTGAAAATGAGACATAAGCCCAGATGATATAGGGGAAAACCTAAAAACCTGGGAAGGCAGCCAGGCCAATTGACAGCCCCAAAAAAGGATAAAATGCCATGACACTATTGCATATGCATATTAGAGTCCAAAACCACAGCAGAACTCAGCACGCACTTGATTGATAAAGCGCACACACAAGTTGTATTTTCACATCTCTTATAGACTAGTTGCTTATAATGCTGCATCTTTTGTAATTTATGTGATTGGACCCACTTGGCTTGGAAGCCTAAGTGTTATTTGCTTAATTAGATTTAATTGGTAAATTAATTAATTAGGCATGATTTTTTTAAGTGGTCCTTTTCACTCCCCCTCTAGGACTTAGCCGTAATTCTAAAGCTCCGTCAAGCTTCCGCAATGCATAATGTGTTGGTGTCATGTTTGACTACCCACGCAATTTCAATAAATAGGCTCTCATGACAATTCGTACGGAGAACCTTTTTATGAGATTTTATTTCAATAAGATTTGCTGAGAGTTTATTTCTTACAGTAGGAGAGGGTAAGGGGTTAATGATCTCTAGGATAAAGGCTAGAGGACTGTTAAGCTCTGCTCTTGATCTTTCTTCTTCTTTCTATCTATCTATTTGTGTGGATATTTGAGCTTAGCCTGGTAAGTTAATTTCAGTTTGCAAATAGTTTAATTTCTTTGATTCTAGCTACATTACCTGAACTTGAGGATGAGTTCTCCGCTGGGAGGAAACGAAGGCCCAAGAGTAGGCCCCACGATCTATCCAAATAGTTACGTGTGGTCTGATCTACCAGTGAGCCCTAACCATCAATTAAGGGACACGATATGTTATGTCGTCAAATGCCAGGTCCACAAATCAATCGGGTCTAGTTGAAGGGGAAAAAAATCTTCATTTCTGTAAGATGGCATGTGTAACTGACATTTAGGGGAAGGGAAGGCTTACCCTTGAAAGAGATTCGAACAGCCCCATTTCATATGGCGTTCACGTCAGAACTATACTTCCATTCTATGCCTGTTGGAAGAGAGATGTCTATGCAGATGTCTTCCCACTTGAGATTTTTGCTCGTTTGCCACATGAACCTTTGTTGATTATCGAAAAAGAAGAGAGCCATTTCCAAGCTCCCCAATAGCAACAATGACTGCAATGCCAATGGATATTCCAAGGCGCCGCCCCCATAAATGCCCCCACAGACAGATACATGTGGGACATCCAAGCCAGCCATCCATCCGGGCCAGTGTATCTACATATGGACGGTTATGGACGGTTAGGATGTTGAGAGATGTAAATTTTGGATGTTGATGGAAGAAAAGAAATGAGTCTTGGATCCGGTTCATTTTTTTTTTGTCATGTCCTAAAATGAGCTCCCAAAACGGATGAACGGGATGGATTTATCAGAAAACATCACTGTGGGCCCACCTAAGTTCCCAGCGCAGGATTTATCAGAAAACATCACTGAATCCGAGTCGGCAACCAATGACCTGCTTAAAACTCTGTGGGGCCTACCGCAATGCCCGTTCGATATCTGTTGTGTACATCAGCTTCTCCATTTCAAGTTAGGAAGTGATTTAAAAAATGAGGCAAATCCAACACTCTGGTGGGCCACACCATAAGAAACGTCGGGTGTTAAATACTTAGGGTCGTAGAAATCTTGAATGAGGCTGATATGTTTGTTTACAACAGGATGTCATAGGAACTTCCCGAGATGGGAAGTTAGGTGGGCCCATGGTAATTTTTGTGAGAAATCCACCTTTTCATTTTTTTTTATTTTTTTTCCATATCATGTTACCACATGGGACCAAAAATGAGGCTGGTCCAAAACTTGAGCCGCATGACAGTAAAAGGTGCCTAGAGAAATGCTTATCATTGAAACCTCACTAGGGGTTTATAATAATGTATGTATGCTATCCATACGGTTAATAAAGTCGTTCCTACTTAAAGAGCTAAAAAGAGAAAAATATTAGCTTTATCCAAAAACTTCTATAGCCCCCACAAATGTTTCAATGGTTGACATTCAATCCTCACTATTATCCTTCCTCGCTGCTCACCTATGTCTCGGATCTGCCTCATTTTTTGCCACATTCTCACATCATCGGAAAAAAATGGATGTACTAGTGGATTTCTCACAAACATCACGGTAGGGGCCCACCTAAAATCATGTCACAGGGAAGTACCTGGGACAGGCAGTTGCATGCAATCCACGCCTGCGAAACCCTCCCCGAAAGAGGATCAAGTTAGGTGGGGCCCACCGTGATGTTTGTGAGTTATGCATCTGTTTTTCCAGCACATTTTAAAATGTCGTCACAAAAAATCATAGAAAATAGCAGTGACGGAATGCCCACTATTAAAAACTTCTTAGGTGGGGCCCACTTGAGGAATCCACATGGTGTGTATGGGGGAACACCAAATCCGTCCTTGTGAGGAATAATCCACTGAGGCTGCTGCGAAACCCCGACACAGGAGGTAAGTTCGGTGAGTCCGCCGTCATGCATGTGAGAAATCTACGCAGGCTTCTGCGAAACCCTCCCAAAAGGAAGTTGAAGTCAGGTAGGGCCCACCTTGATGATTGTGACAGGACAGGGTTGGCTGGTGACCCGAACACTAGCCAGCAAGCTGCTGTCAAGGCTATGTGGGTCCCTTCATGATGTATGGGTTTTATCCACGCCGTCCGTCCAATTTTTCAGTCCATTTTAAGGCATTTGACTAAAATTGAGGTAGATAGAAAGCTCAAGTGGACCACACCATAGGAATCAATGGGGATTGAGCATTTACCTTGGGAAAAAATTTCAGGGCCACAGAGGTTTTGGATCAAGCTGATATTTATGTTTTCAAGTCATCCAGCTGTTTGTGATCATATGAATAGGTTGGATGACGAATAAACATCACTGTGAGCCCTAGGAAGGTTTCATCAGGTGGACATCATTCTCTGCACTGTTTCCTGTAGTGTGGTCCACTTGAGCTTTTTTTCTGCCTCATTTTTTGTTTCATGCCTTAAATTGGGCTGGCAAAATGGATGGACGGTGTGGATAAAACTCATATATCATGATGGGACCTACAGAGCCTTGACAGCAGCTTACGGGCTGGTGTTGCCACAGGCCAATGTCTAGTGGTCGGTGCTTTCTGGCCTTGGACGGGGATTGCCTGCGAAAGCCTTCGCTGGCATCTCCTGCGCTCGGAATCCATATGGGCCCACCGTAATGTTTGTGAGAAATCTACTCCGCCCAAACGTTTTGTGAGATCATTTTAGGAGTTGCCACAAAAAATAACAGGATCCAAGACTTAAGTGAGCGCACTAAAGCAAAAGTGTGCGCACAAGAAATTCCTACCGTTGAAACCTCTATGGGGTCCACAGTGATGTTTATATGCCATCTATACGTTCATAATGTCATTCCTACTGAGATGAACTGAAAACACAAATATTATCCTGATTCGAAACTTCTGTGGCCCCACGAATATTTCAACTGTGGAAGTTCAATAGTCACATTTTAGGCCCACTTAAGTCTTGGATCCTGTTTATTTTGTTGTGGCCAACGCCTAAAATGATCTCACAAAATGGTTGGACGGCATAGATTTCTCACAAACATCATAGTGGGCCCCACCTAGATTCTAAGCACAGGAGATGCGGATGCCTGGCTTTCGCAGGCAATCCGCCTCCCATCTAACGCTGGCCAATGTCTTAGTGGTCAGTGCTTTCATCTCTCCGGCCATCCATTTCTCCATATCATTTTATGTTATGAGCCCAAAAATAGGTAGCTACAAATCTCAAGTTGACCACATTATAAGAAACAGTGGTAATTGAACGCCTATCATTAAAAACCTCGTGGAGGCCACAAAGGTTTTGGATCAAGCTGATATTTGTTTTCCTCTCCTCTTTGTATGATCTAATTAATAGGTTCATTGTCAAATAAACATTACAGTGGGCCTTATAAGGTTTTTAATGATGGACATTCAATTACTACTGTTTTCCGTGGTGTGGTCTACCTTAGATTTAGATCAGCCTCATTTTTTTGATCAGGCCCTAACATGATCTGGAAATATGAATAGACGTGACGGATAAAACACATACATCAGGGTGGAGCCCACGGAGCACTAACCACTAGCCACATGGCTGGTGGTAGCCTCACTGGTCAAACCGCATCCTTCCAAGGATGGTCAAGTCAGGTGGGCGCACCGTGAGGTTTGAGAACGAAAACCTCCAACGCGTCTGCCAAACCCTTCTGCAGGTGGGCCCCACCGTGATGTTTGTGAGAAAGACCACAGGAGCTCAAGCAGACCGACGCAGATCTAAAACTCAAGTGGGCCGCACCACAAGAAACAGTGAGTATTGAATGTCTACTGTTGAAACATTCGTGGGTCCACAAATTTTGAATCATGATAAAAAAAATAAAAAATAAAAAAAAAAAAAATTTTGTTTTCGGTTCATCCCAGTAGTAATGATCTCATGAACGGTTTGGATGGCATATAAACATCACGGTGAACTCTAGGAAAGTTTCAACGGTATGCATTTCTCTACCCACTCTTTCCTATCGTGTGGTCCACTTGAGTTTTGGATCTATATCATTATTGGGATCATGTACTAAAAAGATCTGATAAAACGGATGGACGGAGTGGATTTCTCACAAAAATCACGGTAGGCCCCACCTAGCTTCTGAGCGCAAGAAACTCCTGCGAAGGTCCGCGACTCAGATGGTATGGTGGAGGGCTTTAAGACGCGTAGCATTAGCAATTGGGAGGGGATTTCCAAAAACGAGTAAGACGCTTTCTATGAAATAAAACGGGTAAGACGCTTTCTCTTGACTCAGAAAGAAGCTCCTCTTCTGTCCAGTCTCTGAGAGAGAGGGAGAGAGGGAGAGAGATGTCTTCCTTGTTCATTCATCCCACGAGAATTCAATCCAATATATCATTTAACCATACAACGTGGAAAACAGAACAAGAATCTGAAGTTGAAGAACCCTCGATCACTTTTCAAGTCGAGCTGAAGAACAAGTGCTTCGTCTTCTTCAATTCTGACAGAATCCGACCTCCTCTCATCATTCCGTCTACCGTCTCCACCACCACTTTTCGCACTAAGATGTCCGCCTTCTTATGTCCCCGGATTTCCCACCGTCGAGTCCTCCGCATGCTTTCCATGATGGGAATCGACGAACAGGTCATTGCTGAGGATTTGAATTCTAGTATTTCCTCTTACAGCCGGCAGAAGGTTGAAGAGGTTATCCGTATGGGGGTTAATGCAATGGAGATTGTCATTCATATAGAGCTTCTATCGACAGGATCTTACGGTGAGTTGATGGATATTGATGATGGGCGAGCCAAGGTTCATGGATCGAGATCATTGGTTGAGATAGAGGCTTTGCTGGAGAGAGTTAAAGTTAGCAGCTGGCATGCGAGGGAGAATTGTGGGATATGTTTGGATGAGTTGGGTGATGGTGAGACAGAGGAGGTTAGTGTTTTGCCATGTTCACATCCGTTTCATGAGAGGTGCATGAAGAGATGGTTGGAAGAAAGTGATTCCTGCCCGCTGTGTAGAATGCATATCTGAAAATATATTGTTATTTTTATTTTTACTTTTCTCTTTTGTATCAAACATTCCGAAAATATATTGGTTTTTTTTTTTTTTTTTTTTTTTTTGGGTAATCAAAGATTCAATTTATTTCTTATTCGTTTCAATGCTACATTCAACACTAGCTCTCTGAGGAGCTTAGCCCGTGAAAGGTCCAGCCCACTGAGGTTCTAGTTCATGAGTGGAACTTCGATAGACATTAGACCGGCATTTGCCTTAATATATTCCACTATTCACATTGGTTTTAAAATCGTGGGCCGGCCCTTCAATAGCTCAGCATGTCGGTGGAGACTTCAAACTGTGCAGAAACAAGGTCCACTGACCGGTCGCCCGCAGTGGTTGGACAGTATTGCACAGCGAGTCTCTAGACAATTTTTGATGGTTTCAGACCGATCTGTAGGAGGCCCCGACCAGTTGCCAGTCCGGTCATATTTGAGAAAGAATAGGTGGATTTTCAGCAGAACTCTCTAGACAGTTTTTACACAGCATCCGACAAGCGCGGCGGTGTTGTGCATGGCTACGCAATTTTGCATAATATGTTTCTATTTTCGGTTGGAGGCTTATATATAAACACCTCATAATTGTGTTTAGAAATAGCTTAAGACATACTAAGAAGTCCTAATTCGAGTTTAGGGTTTGGGAAGAGGATTGTGACATTAAAAAAGCTTTGGTCATCTTTTGCACTTTGCTTGTGGGTTGATTTCTCTGTAACCTTCTAATATTTTAGTAGAGGTGTCGCTTTGTGCCGTGGTATTTTCCCACAAGGGTTTTCCACGTAAAATTTGAATTGACTTTGCATTGTGTGTGTGTGTGTGTGTGATTGATTGTCTTGTGGTGATTGTTTGATTCTCTACAGTGCTTTCGCTGACTGATTTTCCCAACAAATGGTATCAGAGCTATTGTTGAGTGGTTGAAGTAGAAAAATTCTGAGACAATCTCATGGCATCAAGTACGAAGTTTAAAAAGGAGAAGTTTTTCAACAGAAACAACTTCGAGTTATGGAAGGTGAAGATGTGAGCCATCCTAACTCAGCAAAGAGTCGTGAACGCCCTTGGAAAGTGACCGATGGATGTAGAAGATGATGAGTGGACCCAGATGAACAAGAAGGCTATGACCTCAATGCAATTGTGCTTGACGGATGACGTCCTCTATAACGTCATAAGGAGAAGACCGCTGTAGAGATCATATGGAACAAGCTAAAGAAGGTATACACAAAGAAATATTTAGAGAATCGAATGTATCTGATGATGCAGCTCTTCACTTTGAAGATGGCGAAGGGGACCGATGTAGATGATCTCATCAATACTTTTAAGAGGTTAATTTGAAGTTGCTAGACATTAGAGAACAGATGAAGGACGAGTATCAGGCATGCATTCTGCTGAACTCGCTTTCCAGTTCATATGAGTCGCTCAGATACTCGTTGTGAGTGGGCAGGGATACAATCAACGTTGAGACCATAGTCTCAGCCCTCTAGTCAAAGGCGATGAGACAAAAGAGCAATGACGCTGGTTCTTCCTCTGATGCACCGGTTATGAGGGGAAGAAATTTGGAGCGGGGTGAAGAATCATCACGTTCTCGATCCAAGTCCAAAGTTAAGGGCAAAGGAAAATTAAAGTATTGGGGATGTGGTCAGTCGAGATACCGGAAGGACTGCAAGAGTCCTAAGAACAAGAAGGAGAAGACAGGAGATTCCTCTAGAGAGGCCAATACCGTTAAATCTGAAGAAGGCAGTAGTGATGTGTGCAATGTCTTGATGGTGTCAAAGACGGGATATCTCAGCGATGCGTGGATCATGAATTCCGACGCTTCATATCACATATGCCCGGATAGGAGCATCTTTACTTCTTATAGGGAGTATGAGGGCGACTCGGTATTTCTAAGCGATGACTACTCCTGCAAGGTTGTAGGGATTGGCTACTGTGCACATCAAGATGTTCAATTAGATCAAACGGACCTTGACAAAAGTGAGGCACATTCCCAGGTTAAGGAAGAATCTGATTTCCCTTAGTGCACTCGAGGTGATGGGGTGCAAGTTCACCGGTTTTGATCTGTTATGCAAAGTTTCAAAAGGAGCCATTGTAATTATGAAGGGGCAGAGGCACGGAAACATTTACAGACTGATTGGCAGCACTTTAGTAGGTGAAGTTGCAAGCGACTATAGAGGATTCCACATCTGCACGTATGTGGCATGCCCATTTGGGCCACATAACTGAGCGGAACATAAAGATACTCTCTGAACGATCTTTAATTGATTCCCTCTTTTACATCTTTAGACTTTAGTATATGTGAGCATTGTATATATAGAAAACAGTCTACGTTATCATTTAAGGAGGGGAAACATTATGTAAAAGGGTGCTTCAATATGTCCATTCTGATGTATGGGGGTCGTCGCCCGTAGTTTTTGTTGGTAGGCCATCGTGGTTTTTGTCGTTTATTGATGACTATAGTAGGAAGGTTTGGGTTTATTTCCTGAAAAATAAATCTGGTGTCTTCACTATCTTCAAGTATTGGAAGGTCATGGTGGAGAATCAGTCAGAGCAGAAACTGAAAGTTTTGATAACCAACAATGGAGGTGAGTTCACTTCCAGAGAGTTTAACATGTATTGTAAGGAGGAGGGGATCGTGAGGCACAACACAGTGCGTCACACGCCTAGAACAGAATGGTGTAGCAGAGCGGATGAATCGGACTCTCTTAGAAAGAGCTCGATCCATTATTAGTAATACTGGGTTAGGCAAAGAGTTGTAAACTGAGGCCGTTAACACGGCTTGTTACTTGATAAATTGGTTATCCTCTATGACAATTGAATGTAAAATCTCTAAGGAAGTGTGGAGTGGTCATACGATAGACTACTCAAGTATGTGGGTCTTTGGTTTTGAGGCTTACTATCATGTACCTTCAGTTAAGAGAGATAAGCTTGACCACATGGCAAGAAATGGGATCTTTATAAGCTATGGTGATGGTGTGAATGGTTATCGAATATATGATCATGTCACACAGAAAATTACCTTGAGCCATTATGTCAAATTCGATGAAGGGTCTTTGTTCCAAAAGGATGTGCCAAAGGAACTTGCAAAATCAAAAGTGATTGACATTCAGTTTGACAGAGATGAGACACGAGCCGAGACCAATACGCAGGCAGAGGTACAAGATCAGGTGAAGCAGCCACCTGTGCGAAGAAATTCACCCAGAAATAGCAGGTTACTAGTTAGGTATAGGGATAACTCAAACATCGCATTCGCCCTCATTACAGATGAGAGGGATCCGTCTAATTTTGAGGAGGCACTACAGGATATAGATGCTAAAAAGTGGAAGACGGCAATGCAAGACAAGATGAATTCTCTGTACAAGAATGAGACTTGGGAGCTAGTGGAACTTCCTATGGGCCTGAAAAGCGATTGGATGCAAGTGAATTTTTCAGAAGAAACAGGATAGGTACAATGCCAGATTAGTGGCAAAGGGATATGCTCAGCGTGAAGGCATAAACTTCAATGAGATCTTTATGCCGGTTGTGAAGCAAGTATTTATCAGGTTCGTATTGGCTCTGGTTGCCCAATACGACCTCGAGCTGAAACAGATTGATGTAAATATTGCTTTACTGCATGAAAAATTGGAAGAGCAGATTTACATGGTGTAGCCAGAAGGTTATGCAGTGCAATGGGCTGAGAACAAGGTTTACAGGTTGAGAAGATCGTTATACGGTCTTAAACAATCAGCCTAGGCAGTGGTACAAGAAGTTTGATTCCTTCATGATGAGTCAAGGTTTTTCCAAAAGCGAGTATGATCATTATGTCTATTACAAGACACTGAGTGATGAGAATGTTTTTAACTGCTGGTGTTGTACATCAATGACATGCTTATTACCAGTCGTAGCATATCTAACATCGATGTATTAAAGACTCAGCTTTCATGAACATTTGAGATGAAGGATCTGAGGGCTGCAAAGAGGGTTCTTCGTATAGATATTCATAAAAATAGGAAGAGGAGAAGATTGTGGTAATCTCAAGCTGAATACCTTGAGAAAGTGTTGGCAAAGTTTAGGATGGAGAAGGCCAAACCGGCTAGCGTTCCCCACGCAGCTCACTTCAAGCTTTCTTCTGAACAGTGTCCCAAGACAGATGAAGAAAAGCAGATTATGTCTCATGTGCCCTATTCAAGTACTGTGGACAATTTGATGTATGACATGGTCTGTACAAGACCCAATATTTCATAAGCTATGGGTGTTGTTAGCCGATTCATGTCTAACCCGGGCAAACAACATTAGGAAGCTATGAAACGGCTACATCAATACATTCAGGGTACGTAGGACTTCGTCTTGACATTTGAGAAGTCTAAGGACAAGTTGGTTGGATACGTCAATTCTGATTATGCAGGATAGTGTGGACTGTAGGAGTGTTTTCAGTTCATCCCAGGAGTAATGACCTTATGAACGGTTTGGATGGCATATAAGGGCACAAATTAGGTGCTACCCTTGGGCAACAACTTAGTGGGTGTTACCCTAACCGTGTGGAGCCCTTCTTGATATATTTTTTATATGTTGACAGTTGTCTATCTATTTTTTCATATCATTTTAGCATGTGATCCAAAACCCAAAGAAGATTAAAATCTTAGGTGGACCATACCACTAGAAACAGTGATGAATAACCATTAAAAACGTTTTGTGGGCCACAAAATTTTGGATCAATCTGATACTTATATTTTCATTTCATCAAGACCTTATTAACATTATCAAGAGCTTGGATTGAAAATAAACATTATCAAAACATTAGGATGGGCTCTTTGGAATTTTTAATGGTGGAGCACTCAATCACACTGTTTCTAGTGGTATGGTCCACTTGAGATTCAGATCTACATAAATTTTGTAACCTCATTCTAAAATGGGCTGTAGAAAAGGATGGACTGCATGGATATACAAAATATCATCATATAGGCCATATGGGTAACACCCACTAAGCTGTTCCTAGGGTAATACCTAATTCGCGCCTGGCATATAAATACTAGGGGTGTCAATAGGTCGTGCCTGGGGTAGGTCTTGGCCCGGAGTTTGCACTATATCGGGCCGGGCCGCAAGGCCGGCCCTGTGTAAAATTCTAATTTTTCAAGCCCAAGCCCAGCTCATTGACACCCCTAATAAATACCACGGAGGTTTCAACCATATGCAGTTTCCCTACTTATTTTTCTTGTCATGCGGCCCACTCAATTTTTTGGGCTCATGTTCTAACATGATCTTCCAAAATGGATGAACTGGGTGGATTTCTCACAAACATCACGGTGGTCCCACCTACCTTATTATGGTCGCAGGAACCCTATGAAGGACGGAGATCATCTCCCGCGCTAGGAATCTAGGTGGGGCCCACCATGATGTTTGTGAGAAATCTATGCCATCCAACCATCTTGTGAGATTATTTTAGGCGTTGCGACCAAAAATGAACAGGATCCAAGACTCAAGTGGACCGAAAACGTGACGATTAAACTTCCACATTTGAAATATTCGTGGGGCCACAGAAGTTTCGAATCAAGATAATATTTGTGTTTTCAGTTCATCTCAGTAGAAATGACATTATGAACGGCATGGATGGCATATAAACATCACTGTGGACCCATAGAGTTTTCAACTGTAGGAATTTCCCAACCCACCTTTTTATTTAGTGCAGCCCACTTGAGTCTTGGATCCCGTTCATTTTTTGTCGCAACGCCTAGAATGATCTCACAAAACAGTTGGACGGCAGTAGATTTCTCACAAACATCATGGTGGGCCCCTACCTAGATTCTGAGCGCGCAGGAGATGCCTGCAGGCTTTCGCAGGCACTCCGCGACCCCCATTGAAAGGGTTTCGCATAGGGCTCTCAATGGGTCGAATCTAGATCAAATCCAGTTGGATCCGGCTCCAAGTCCATATATCTGTAGACGGATTCGGAGCGGATTCGGATCCGACTCGGATCCAAAAGGTGATATCCATATCCGATCCATTTATAAATTGTTAGATCCATTTCCGATCCAAAATCCATATAACCATCGGATTCGGGTCGGATCTAGGTCCGAATCCACCCCCAATTACATATCTGAAAAAATATATGATATAAAATATATAATTTAACATATTTAACTTAGTAGAAAAATGATGCAAATCCCACTATTTTCTATGGTATGGTTGACATGGCCTAAAATAATTTGTAAAACAGATGGCTAGCATGAATATAACATATACAGTAGCGTGACAATGAGTCGGATCATAATCGGATTCAGATCAAACTCGGATATGTTCCCGTGAATCCATATCCGGTCCATTTAAGTAATAGGACCTATTTCAAGATCCAAATCCGGTCCATTTAACTAATCGGACCTATCTTAAGATCCAAATCCGCATTATACGGATTAGGAGCGAATCGGATTTCGGATCTGACCCGCTCCATTGAGAGCCCTAGTACTTTCGCGGACGCGGATTAGCTAGTGACCCCAACCCCAGCCAGGGGGCTGATGTCAAAGCTATGTGGGCCCCACCATGATGTATGTGTTTTATCTATGCTGTCCATCCATTTTTTCCACCTCATTTTAGGGCATGGACCCAAAAATGAGGCAGATCCAAATTTCAGGTGAACCACACCAGAGGAAAACAGTGTTGATTGAACGTCCACCATTAAAAACCTTCCCAGGGCCCACCGTGATGTTTATTTGCCATCCAACCTGTTGATAAGGTCACACAGACCTGGATTAAGTGAAAACACAAATATCAGCTTGATCCAAAACTTCTGTGGCCACTAAGAAGTTTTCAACGGTGGACGTTCAATTCCCACTGTTTCCTCTGATTTGGTCCACCTGAGATTTGGATTTGCCTCATTTTTGGGCCCATGCCCTAAAATGCTCTAAAACTGAGGTGGAAAATGGATGGACAGCGTGGATAAAACACATACATCATGGTGGGGCCCACACAGCTTTGACACCAGCCCCTGGCTGGTGTTGGGGTCACTAGCCAATCCGCGTCCAATCCTCTGGGAACGGCCTCTGCCAATGCACACGCGGATTTCCTCCCGGAAGCCTTCGGCAGGAAGTTACTGCCTCAGAAGGTAGGTGGGGCCCACAGTGATGTTTGTGAAAAATCCAGCCCATCCATGCATCTTTTGAGATCATTTTACCACATGAGACAAAAAAGGAGCCAGATCCAAGACTCAAGTGGGCCTAAAACGTGAGGATTGAACGTCCACAGTTGAAATATTCGCGGGGCCACAGAACTTTTGAATCAGGCTAGTATTTGTGTTTTCAGTTCATACCAGTAGGAATGACGCTATGAACGGTATGGATGGCATATAAACATCACTGTGGACCCAGGGAGGTTTCAACGGTAGGCATTTCCCTATCTACTGCAGCCCACTTGAGTCTTGGATCCGGCTCATTTTTGTTCGAACCTTTTAAAATGTGCTCAAAAAAAGGATGGACGGGGTGGATTTCTCACAAACATCACGGTGGGCCCCACCTAGGATCCCACTGAAAGCTTTCGCAGGAAATCCGCGTCCGGTGCAACATTAGCAAGTGGGATTTCCAAATACGAGAAGAAATTTTCAAATAAGAGGAGAAGTTTCTATAAATAAAACCCGAATCGCTGCCTTAAAAAAAACCATTGCGAGACTCAGAGAGAAGCTCCTTTTTCGTTCTCTTTCTTCCTTGTTTTTCTGCTGTCCAGTCTCTGATAGAGAGAGAGAGAGAGAGATGTCTTACCTGTTTATTCATCCCAGAATCGCTCAAACTGATATATCATTGAGCTGTGAAGCAAGACAAGAATTTGAAATTGAAGAACCCTTGCTCACTTTTCGAGTTGAGCTGAAGAACGAATGCCTTGTATTCTTCAATTCCGACAGAAGCCTACCTCCTCTCATCATGCCCTCTACACTCTCCACCGCCTCTTTTCTTACTAACATGTCCGCCTTCTCAACTTCCCACCATGGAGTCCTCCACATGCTTTCCTGGATGGGAATCAACGAACAGGCCATCGCTGAGTATTTGAATTATGTCATTTCCTCTTACAGCCAGCGGATGGTTGGAGAGGTTATCCATATGGGGGTTAATGTAATGGAGATTGGCATTCATATAAAGCTTCTGTGGACAGGATTTTATGATGTCTTGATGGATATTAATGATGGGCGTGCCGAGGTTCATGGGTCGAGATCATCGGCTGAGATGGAGACTTCGCTGGAGACATGCAAAGTTAATAGCTGGGATGCAAGGGAGAATTGTGGGATATGTTTGGATGAGTTGGGTGATGGTGAGACACAGGAGGTTAGTGTTCTGCCTTGTTCACATCCGTTTCATGAGAGGTGCGTGAAGAGATGGTTGGAAGAAAGTGAATCCTGCCCGCTCTGTAGACTGCATATCTGAAAATACATCGTTTTTTTTTTTTTTTTTTTCTCTTTTGTAATCAAACATTCAATTTGTTTCAATGTAGATTCAAGTTAACCTTTTGTTTTGGAGTTTATTTATTTCTTATTTATTTCAAGGGTACACTCATCATTCTCTCCTTCTATGGAGTTTGTCACCCACTAGTAGCCTGCAAGGAGATCTGCTCAACTTACTTATTATTACCTTTTATGGTGTAGAGACAACAAATAAAAGCTCTCAGATTGGATTATTTCAATACTTTGATAATCTGGCTCTTTTGCTTTGAATATGAATGGTCACCATACTCCATAGCCTTTCATATAATCAATCCAGTGGAGTATTCAATTTGAGATTTTTCCATCCAAGGGGAGCCCCATGAGATAAACAGTTTCTGTCATTCGATAAGATGTAGACGAAGGAGAAGCAAGAGGAGGGGGTAAAAAGAAGAAGCTCAGTTGGTAAATAACAAAGGTAGAAAAAAGAAGATGATGCTGATAATGATTGGTTGGTAAATAACAAAGGTGCCCACATCAAAAAAAGGAGAAGATGATGGTGACGATGATTACTACATAACAAAGGTAGAATAAAGAAGGAGAAGAATAACTAAGAATGAAGAAGAAGATGATTGGTTGGTAAATAACAAAGGCAGAATAGTTTTACCCTTAACATCAACATCACTTAACAGGAAGATTATCAACTTAGAATCCCAATCTATCATAGCCAACATCCCTTAACAGGAAAAAATCATCAACTTCTAATTTCATGTGTTCTTAATGTAAAATAAAAGGTAGCTATACAATGCATATCTCAATTGACAACACAAATTTTATATCGGCATTCAAATCATGAAGATCTTGCCCCAACTAAATCTTCTACAGTTAGATTTAGAGAATCGACAGAACCTTTCTTCACTTCTTCCCCTCGGGCTGCCAAGAGCTCCTCAACGCTCCCTGGCTCTCCAAACCACCCAAGTCGATCAGCAATCAGGTGTAGATTATTACACCCACCACAACGGACCACCACCACTCCCTTCTCATATGATTCACGACACGCCATCTTCACAGATCTCGTTTCGCAGACCTTGCAAGTGAAGACCATGGCTAGATCCTGTCGCTTGGATGTTTTCAAGTTGGACATGGATGTGTACTCAACAGAACCATCCTCACCATTCGACTCAATTGAATTGGAAACCTCCAATGGTTTTGAATCATCAGCCCAAATCCTGTGGTCCTCGGCAATTCCATTAGCCTTGCTTGTCAAACATGGTAGCGTCTGGAACCCTCTTCTGGCCGTGTTTACCTGAAAATATCTAGCTGTTCCTGTGCCCAAGAGAGTATCCGTAGAGGGAAGAAATAACAGCGATGCCAATCCTGACAAAACAAATTTATGCGAAACTGGTTTGGTGATTACACAACTCACTGAACAAAAAAACATCACCTCAAAATGGTTAAAGATGCAAATGGGAGATGGCCCTCATCAGAAGCAATACATGATAAAGGGACAGTTCATAAAAGAGATGCTAAAGAAATCCAGAATCAAACAGGGACAAGTACATCTCAAGAACAGCAGCCTAATGCAGGCGGAATATAGAAGACCTATGAGGCTTATTTCCCGAATTTTACAATTATGAAGCTGGCCCTGACACCACCATGCAATGTACCAGCCATGATACATTGCCAGTCCATGGTACACAGGTTTTTACCGATGGTGATTCTGGAGTCCATCTGGTGGGTCCCACTATGGACGACAACCCATGATAGGAAAAGCGTACAAAACCTGCAATACTAGCTGTTGGTTTGTGGCCTTCGATGAACAGTAAAAAATCAAAAGGTGTCAGTTGTCCACACTCAAAATAAGGAAATTATACTAATCAGGTGCTAGTATCACTCAATAAGAATGCTTTTGTACCATGGGCCACTAATAGTAGGGCTCACCAACTGGATAATCGGGATTCACATACTGTACAGCCACGTGAACTACAGAGCAGCGACAAACCATGAGGTCAATGACTTGTTCATTGTCCAATGAACCAGAAAGCTCCTCTTCAATTATACATGAATCAAGATGCAGTTGTGAAGATAGAAGGCTTGTGATGATGGCTTGAAGTAGGAATTTGAAACTACACCAAAATCAGTCTAATGCTATGAAGGCCAGGAAGCAAAAGGATGCCACAAATGCATTAAATGTAAATGAGCAATACAGATGAACTAAACAAGTAAGAAAGAATGTGAGTAAGATATGAACAAGCAGATTGCATTACTGACACGAGTACAAGTTAATTCTTCATCATCATCATCTACACCTAATAACAATTAATTGGGGTCGACTACATGAATCCTCTTCCACCATTCCACTCAATCATTTGGAATGTCATATTGGTCCATATTCCACAAATCCACACCATTTCATATTTGAGTGATTTATTACATGAAGGAAATTTTCCCAATAATCCGCTAATTATTGAATCATCAAAATATCCTTGACAGGGATTGGCTTTACCATTCTTCTGTTGCCAATCGCAAGATTCAAAACATGAATTCTCATGATTGACCGGCAGAAGTTAGGCAACCAGTGCCCACCTGACATCAATCCTCTCCTTTGCCCATGCTTGGGACCAGCTGGTGCATTGCTAGCAGGCAGAGTTTCTTCGGGATTCATTTTGTTCATGGATTATTCAGTCAGTTTTATTGAATAATTCAAAATTTCTTGTTGAAACTGTTTGTGAACTATTGAGTAATTTGAAAAAATCGAGAAAAGAAATTATTTATTTATTTTTAATTAAAAAATATCGTTTTTAGAAATTTTCACAAATCCTGACTAATGGCCTCGTAAAGTTTACAGAGTTCTTCCTGAATCCAAACCTTGTAAATAATAGTCAAATTTGAGTATGAGACTGACAACAGTTGTTACAATTTACAAGGACACCTTTGGGTAAGGACTACTTATAAGGGAAGTATGAAAACAGATCCCACAACTCTCAAAGAAAGACGGGGAAAAGGGGGAATGAGGAAGAAGAAGAATAAGTTGAGAAGGATTAGGGTTATCAATGGGAAACCATTGGGGTCGGTCTGAGTCTGGCCCATTTAACTTTTTTGAGACTGAAGCTTAGGCCCGTGCATGGTCCACAGGACCAAAAAATAGGCCCAAGCAATCCATTGCAACCATAAAAGATGCTACCCTTTGGCCCAGGCCAGGCATTAGTTACCATATGTCAGTCAAAACTAAGTCTGGATCTGGCACGTTTATTTGTCGAGCCTGAAAAACAGGCCCACACTTGGCGAATGGGCTTGAAAATGACACATATGCCCAGGGGATATAGGGGGAAACCTAGAAGCCTGGGAAGGCAGCAAATCCAATTGACAGCACCAATGGACAGAAAGCTATGACTCTATTGCATATGCAGATTAGAGTCCAGAACCACAGCAGAACTCTGCACGCTGTGGTCTGTGGTAATTCCTATTCACCACTTATCTCTAATCAATTAGTCCAAGGATGATATGTGCTAGATAATTTCAGCTTCATTCCCATTTGTGGCCAGGGTGTCCTCCAGAGTTAGCTTATAAACATTACATCTCGATATGAACAATAGTATTGGTAGTCCACCCAAGCAAGCCACTTCGAGAAGATATTGGCAACACATTTGATGTCTATGCAGGGAATAAAGTGGGCCATCTTGGGAAACCAATCGACCACTACATATATAGAACTATAGTCATGTTATGTCTCACTCTCAGGTAAGCCTAGGACAAACTCCAAGATGTTGTCCCATGGAGCATCTGGCACTAGCAACTCCTTGTAGATTCATGTATTCTCCTTTCATCCCCAAGCTAACAAGCTTTGCACTGTTGAATAATGGTCCCAACATCTTTCTTCAAGCTAGGCCAAAAAAGATGATCCTCAACAAGCTTGATCATCTTGTTTCACACAAAGTGACAAACAAGTCCTAAATGCAACTCTCCAAATAGATCCTGCAAGAAACTCTTAGAAAGACAATCATGAACCATAGAATATATAACCACCATGGAGAACATATCATGGGTAATCAGTACTCCCTTATGATAGGGATGAGGATATCTTGCCAAAATTGGCATTGATGACATAATCTCTAGTGAATTTCTTAAACCCCACAACAGAAACAGAAAAGATGTCTTGCAGCTAAGAGCACTTGCCACTTTATTCTCCACACCTGCTCAACAAATGAAAAGTGAATTCCCAAGGTATACATTTAGCATGCGATGCGCTCAACTTCTTATGAGAGTTCAAATATCATAGAGCTTCATTATCAGGGTACATCATAAACTCTCCTCGACTTGATGGCCTATTTGAATATCCACTAGAAAGGAGTAGAGCTCATACTCTATAACAGGTGCCACAATAGTAATGAAGTTCCTGATGAACCTCCTGTAAAGCATCGTGATGCCATGAAACCTGAGCGCCTAGTGTATGTTTTTTGTACAAAATCGACCAATAGAATACCACTTTTTTTCCTCGGGGTGTGGGTGTGTGCGTGTGTGTTCATGCTACGCCAGCTTCAAATCATGCCTCTAATTGCTCTACCAATCTCGCTTCCCTAGCTATTTATACTTGCTAACGTTTTGAAACAAATTGATGTAGGATGCCCTAATTATGATGCATGCTCATGAACACAATTAAATCAGCGGAAAATAAAAGACAATAATAATCTAAAATTCAGATATATTCATCATAAATTAAGAAGATCATAAAGAGACATGTAATGGAGCGGGCCATTCATCACAACCACGAAGTATGAAATTCAATTATTGCTATAGTTGGATCTGGCGAGGGATGGAACCTCCCGATCTTGCATAGTCATAACCCAATCGATCAATGGGGATCACTTATCCGAAGAATCAGGAAGTTCTCGGATTAGGGATTTGAGAATTTGAAGATTTAGGGTTTAGGTCGATTCTCAAAATTTGATCGAAGAAGGATTAGTAAAGCTAGAACTAAAAAGAAGAAAGATAATTACCTTGAAGAATTCGGAGGGGCACAAGAAGAAATTAGAAGAAGAAGATCAAGGAAAGAGAAGAAGCACCATGAGAGAGAGAGAAGAGAGAGGTCACCAAAGAGATTTGCTTTTTCATTAATAATCAACTAATCTCGTTTTTAGGGCTTCACCCACTTAAATAAGCAATAAGAAAACATAAAAGTAACAAAATACCCCTAAAAATTAAGTAAAAAACAAGTCCCAAAAAAACAGTTCGCACGGTGGTCGGGCGCCCGGTGACCAATTTGGTCGAGCGCCCGACGACCTTCAATCGGGTCTTCTTTCATCCTACACACGTGTCTTCTATGTGCCAAATCACGTGCAATCACATGCGTAGGGTCTTCAATGCTCATCAATCATCGCCTAACCACAAGGAAGAAGCTTGTGGTGTGCACCTTCTTCGCTGGTAGACTTTAAATGTTCTTGTGTCCTCATCAATTCCCCTCGGGTGAGAAAAACTCTACTCCGACGAGTTAAAACTCTTGTGGCGCTCTAGTAAATCTGGATCGACAGTCTGCAATTCTACTTCAGTCAACCATGTAGATTCTGACAGTGGTTTATTCTTTCACTTGACAAGGTATCTTTAGAAACCCCCGTCTCTCGTAGATATTATCTCCTCATCCAAGATTTCCTCAATTTCTTCTTTATGGACAATAGGTGGAGGAAAGGGTTGTAAAGCAAAATCAAAAAAGGGCCATGAGAGAGATGATAGATCAACGATAGGATTGTGGGAACGGACTAAATCTTCCACATTAAAAGTTGAGTGAATGCCCATTTCAGGTGGGAGGTTAATCCGATACGCGTTGGACCCAACATTTTGCAATATCTTGAATGGTCCAGCACTACGCGCTTGTAACTTCTTAGCGGAACCTTGTGAGAACCGCTCAGGCCTTATTCTCACCATTACATAGTCTCCTTCCTGAAATTCTTGCAATCCATGATGAGAATCAGCAAAAATTTTATAATCATCATTACTCTTATTTATCCGCTGTCTAATATGCGTATGCAATTCATAGATATGTCGTGCAAATGCATCGGCTGATTCAAAAGACCTTTGGGTGACTGACATGGGTAAGAGATCTATTGGCATTCTAGGCGTATACCCACTAACAATTTCAAATGGACTCATCCCTGTAAATTGATTTACTGACCCATTATAAGCAAATTCAACAATTGGTAAAATTAGGTCCCAAGTCTTAACATGTCCACCCACTAGACAACGTAAAACATTTCCAAGACTTCGATTTACCACCTCTGTTTGCCCATCTATTTGAGGGTGGTAGGCAGTAGAAAACTATAAACGAGTACCCACAATGTGCCATAGTGTCTTCCAAAAAATAACTGGTAAATCTGATATCACAGTCAGACACTATGGTCTTAGGCAATCCATGGAGACGCACCACATCATTAAAAAAGATACGAGCAATATGAGACACATCTGACGTTTTAGAACATGGAAGAAAATGCGCCATTTTGGAGAAACGATCCACAACGACAAAAATAGAATCGTGCTTTTTTATTGTCTTGGGAAGTCCCAGCACGAAATTCATACTAATGTCTTGCCACAGAGCATGTGGCACTGGCAATAGCGTATATAGCCCAGTATTTTGCTTTCGTTGCTTTGTCAGCTGACATGTTCGACAATGTCCTAAAATTTTGGCTACGTCTCGCTTGAGACTTGGCAAATAAAAACGATCATCCACGAGGGCAATGGTCTTATCACGACCAAAGTGGCCAGCTATCCCTCCGGAATGAAGCTCCCAGACGAGGAATTCACAAAGGGACATATGGGGAATACAAAGTCGGTCTCCTTTAATAAGAAAACTATCTTTAAGCACATAATCACCCGTACTACGTTGATCACTAGAGAGCGACGCATAAGTACCCCCAAAATCAGGACATGTACGGTATTCATTTTTCAATTGCTCAAATCTGACTACCTATACACTTAAGGAGTTGAGTAACGTCACTCGTGTACTAAAGGCATCTGCAGGTTTGTTTTCGACCCTGACCTTATGTTTCAGGATGAACGAATATTCCTGAAGAAATGCTACCCACTTAGCATGCCTTTGGTTGAGTTTCTTCTGAGAATGTAGATATCTCAAGGCCTCATGATCAGAAAACAAGACGAATTCTTGCGGTAGGAGATAGTGACGCCAATGTCTCAGGGATTGCACTACCACATAGAACTCTTTATCATAAGTGGAGTACTTTTGTTTTGCTTCATTCAGTTTTTTACTGAAATGGGCTACTGGGTGGCCCTCCTAGCACAACACTCCACCTATACCAACACCTAACGCATCACACGCCACCTCAAAGACTTTAGAAAAGTCAGGTAGATGCATGACAGGAGCTTCTACCATTTTGCCCTTAATTTTCTTAAAAGCCTTTACTGCGGCTTTAGACTACACAAACTCTTCATTTTTCATGCATTCAGTAATGGGAGCCATGATCGTGCTAAAACCCCTAATGAACCAACGATAAAAAGTTGCTAAAACGGTGAAAGCTTCGCACCTCATAAATGTTCCTCGGTTCAGGCCACTCAATTATGGCTCTGACCTTTTCAGGGTCTGCGCGCATTCCTTTTAAAGACACTATAAATCCTAAGAACGCGACTTAACTAGACATGAACGCACATTTCGTAAGATTAGCGTACAACTTTTCATTCCTAAGGACGCTACAGACCTGCTTCAAATGTTCAAGGTGTGATTCCTTAATGGTACTGTAAATAAGAATGTCATCAAAGTACACCACTGGGAATTTTCCCATGAACGGCCTCAAGACTTGTGTCATCACCCGCACAAAATTACTGAGCGCATTAGTCAAGCTGAAAGGCATGACCATCCATTCGTACAACCCATCTTTGGTTTTGAACGCCGTTTTCCACTCATCTCCTGGACGTTGTGGATTTGGTGATATCCACTCTTGAGATCAATTTTGAAGAATATGGTGGACCTCGCCATCATGTCAAGCATATCATCAAGTCTAGGTTTTGGAAACCTATACTTGACAGTAATTTTGTTTATGGGCACGGCTGTCCACACACATGCGCCACATGCCGTCTTTCTTTGGTGTCAACAATGCTGGCACGGCACACGGGCTCATACTCTCTTAGATAAAACCCTTTTGCAAAAGCTCATCAATTTGCCTCTTCAACTCTGCATGTTCTGCAGGGTTCATCCTGTAGTGAGGAAGGTTCGGTAGAGTCGACCCTGGGACGAGGTCAATGGCATGCTGAATGTCCCTCATAAGTAGTAACTCGTTCGGTAAATCTTCAGGAAACACGTCACTGTATTCCTTTAGAACCGACGTTACCTCATGGGGTAACTCTGAAGGAACCTCAGGTGTAATCTCTCTTGCCACAAGAGCATACATCATGGAATCCTCCTTAGTCTCTTTCTCGAACTCTCTCGCATTGATTATGTGAAGAGACTTAGGATTGGATTTCCTCACTTCCTTAAGCTCACTCGCCTTCTCATCCTTCTTTTTCCCTAGTGTGCTTTCAGGTGGCATAGGATTAAGTTTGATCTTTTTACCGTTATGCATGAAAGTACACGCATTCGAACGGCCAAAGATCATGACGTCATTGTCGAATAACCACGGCCTACCTAGGATAATATGTCCAACATCCATAGGTATCACATTACACCATAGGGATTCCTTGTATGACCTAAACTTGATAGGAACTAAGCACTGATGGGTGACTGAAAGGGATGTTTCATCAACCCAAGAAACTTTGTATGGGTCAGGATGAGGTGTGGATTTCAGCTTCAGATGATCTAAAGTGTTAGCGAAAATCACATTCTAACAACTTCCACTGTCCACTATAACCTTACAATTTTTCTCTCCACACTTGGAAAGAGTAAAGAAGATAGTGTTCCGACGCCAATCAACACTACTCCTAGACTGAGCTAGCACACGCCTGACCACTGCAAGCGTTGCTTTTTCATCTACACCATCTTCGTCAGTAAGACCTCCCTCAGGGTGATACTCTCCAACTTCAAAATCACCCTGATCATCTACACCCTCGTGGGACTCGCCTACAACTAAGGCTTTCCCACGGTTCTTCATAGGACACTGATTGGACATGTGACCGAGATTCCCACATTCATAACATCTCACTTGGCTATCCCCACTAGGACCGGCACCAAGAACCCATTTGCCCTTGTCCTCCCTAGGGAAGGCAGAACAGTCGACTACACTCTAGGTTGACTACCAACGTTAGGTCTAGTTCCCTAGGAACCAAATCTAGCATTAAAGTCTCGGGACTCAAAACGTCTAATGACAGGAGCTTTCAGGTATTACTCTAGTTCCTGCACAACTTGATATGCTTCATCCAAGTCCGTTAGGGGCCGAGTCATAAGCTCGCGCTGAAGATCCGCTCGAAGGCCCGTCTTGAAACGCGAAAGCGTTACTAGAGGGTCTTCATGGGTATCACATCGCATCATACACTCCTCGAATTTGGCGATGTAATCAGCGACAGACATCGACCCTTGGCGTAAGGATTGTCATTGGTCAAGGAACTTTTGTCGGTATGAGAGAGGAAGATATTTCTCCTTCAACTTCTCTTTCATCTCATACCAATCTGTGATAGGGGCTCTACCTATTCTTTCTAGCTTTCGCTCAGTGTTGGTCCAAAATAATTTGACCTGGCCCACAAGTTTCATCTTAGCAAACCGCATTTGACAGTTTTCAGACATGCCATACCACTCGAAGTAGTGATCCATGTCGGCGACCCAGTCAAGGAATATCTTGGGGTCCAGACGCCCATCAAAACTCGGGGCTTCCACCTTCACGTTCTTCATCGCACGCTCATCGAGATCTTAGTGGTCTGGACAGTCATATGTAGCTTGTGCCTCCTGCACAACACCACGACCAGCTCCACGTCCCCTACCATCATGTCCTCCAAGTATGGGAACACGCTGCTCAATGATTTCTCCCGCTTGAGAGTGTGTGTCATCCTCAAGAGTGGGGTTCTCCCTTTGGGATGTCTCTAATTGCTCGACTCTATTCATGGTGGTGGTGATCTGGGTACTTAAACGAGCGAATTCATTCTTTTGTCTCGTTTCCATTGCAGTTATCTTTTATATCAATTGAGCAAATTGCTCAGATAATTGCTCGTTATTCATTATTGGTTAAAGTCCAAAACCTCTACCTTGCCTTGTGGGCATACAAGTAAAACTCGAACCAAATTCTACCCAACTTGACCTCCTACAGTTTTATGACTCACAAGATGAATGCCATGAATGTCAAACTATTATGAACTGACGAATACTGAATTAAAACAGAAACTACCCAAATCTGAAAATTTTCCAAATTAGGAAACTTTCTAATTTTCCAAATCGGAAAGTTTCTAAAATCGGAAACTTTCTAAAATCGGAAACTTTCTAAATCTAGAACTTTCCTAAATTAGACCTAAAAATCAAAACCCTAATTTTCTGATAACTCAAACTAGACAAAACCATGCAAGCTTACTCTCTGATACCAAATTTGATGTAGGATGCCCTAATTATGATGCATGCTCATGAACACAATTAAATCAGCAGAAAATAAAAGACAATAATAATCTAAAATTCAGATATAATCATCATAAATTAAGAAGATCATAAAAAGACATGCAATGAAGCGGGTCATTCATCACAACCACGAAGTATGAAATTCTATTATTGCTATAGTTGAATCCGGCGAGGGATGAAACCTCCCGATCTTGCATGGTCATAACCCAATCGATCAATGGGGATCACTAGTCCGAAGAATCAGGAAGTTCTCGGATTAGGGATTTGAGAATTTGAAGATTTAGGGTTTAGGTCGATTCTCAAAGTTTGATCGAAGAAGGATTAGTAAAGCTAAAACTAGAAAGAAGAAAGATAATTACCTTGAAGAATTTGGAGGGGCACAAGAAGAAGTTAGAAGAAGAAGATCAAGGAAAGAGAAGCACCATGAGAGAGAGAGAGAGAGAGAGAGAGAGAGAGAAAGAGAGAGAGAGAAGAGAGAGGCCACCAAAGAGGTTTGCTTTTTCATTAATAATCAACTAATCTCGTTTTTAGGGCTTAGCCCACTTAAATAAGTAATAAGAAAACATAAAAGTAGCAAAATACCCCTAAAAATAAAGTAAAAAATAAGTCCCAAAAAAACAGTTCGCGCGATGGTCGGGCGCCCGACTAGGACAAAAAACGTCTAGCAAGCAAATCTTCAAAATCGGAGAATTTCGAGTGCCCGGTGACCAATTTGGTCGGGCGCCCGACGACCTTCAGTCGGGTCTTCTTCCATCTCTTCAGTCGAGTCTTCTTCCATCCTACACACGTCTCCTATGTACCAAATCATGTGCAATCATGTGCATAGGGTCTTCAATGCTCCTCAATCATCGCCTAACCACAAGGAAGAAGCTTGTGGTGTGTGCCTTTTTCGCTGATAGACTTTAAATGTTCTTGTGTCCTCATCACAAATACTTCCTAGTTATTTGTTATAGTAAAAAAAAAAACAAACCACATTAGGAATCATAGAAGTACATTGTTTTCATGTTGATGAAGAGCTTTTCTTGGTGTAACACTCCCATGGCATGTTGAAGAGAACTGACATGATCCTCTCAAGTGAACAGCCAAAGACAGATGTCATTAGGGCCATCTGACATGTGTCACGACGAGCATGAGGACAGGGAGCATTAATACACGCAAAAGCAATGACTATCCACCCACTCAAATAACCTGCCTCTCTTGAATGTTCTTATTCATTCATTAAATGGTCAAATTCTAACCCGATGATAACCACCCCTCAAATTAATTTTTGAAAAGATTGCAGCATTATACATCATTTCTAGCATATTCAGTCGGACTGTGAACAGGCTTACCCAAAACCCATGTGCACCCTAAGGACCCAACCTAATTTTGACAGTTCCAGGTCCTTTCTTCCTAAACCCATTAAAGATCAGGTCAGGTTTGGGAATAGGGTTATAGACCGGTTTGAAAACCTGGTCGAGCCAGGTCAGGTATCGGGTACTCAGCTAGGATCAATCGCGTCTGGATGGGTCGGGTCGGGTCGGGTCGGGTCTAATGCCCAATTAGTATAATATGATTCGAAATATATCTAGACTATATACGCATTAAAAACGTATGCATTAAGAGGAAAGCTTGTTATACTGTTAGATTCTAATGGTTGATACACAGGCATTCAGTTGTGTACATGTGGCAATGTGGCATGCTTCTACTCAAATTAAATGGTACAAATTGTGGCATGCAATGCAGACAAGTCATCAATCATCATCCACACTGATTTGAATTGGTTGAAAAATTCTTCCTCAGATTCATCCACCCTAATCAACACTGGCTTGCTGAATTTGTACCCTTGACTGCTTTTCATGTCATTTGCCCACTGAAGGTCCACTAAACAGCAACTCATTGTGATTGTCAGTTGACGGATACCGCTGGGAGAATGCGGCCAATTTGGTGTAACAAGTATTATCATGTGCATAAACGATAGAACATCCAAACCACATAGATGGTTGGCCACTTGTGAAGGACAATTGTGCATAAAAATCAAGCCGACCAATTCACCCCATACCATAGAAAACAATAGACGGAAAATTCCTGATCTTTCATTTGATATCTGCTCCTAAACTGTTAGCACAAGATACAGGTTTTTTGCACAAAAAGACAACTTTTATCAGAACAGTGAGATAATTCAATTAGTATGCTATCTGAACTATGACCCATCAATTTGGATGATCAGTGTCAATGGAAATCTTTGGTATTTACATCTACAGTTCTACACGTGTACAGTCCACCTGATTGTTACTCCTTTGTCAATAACCATGAAGAGCTGTGCTACAATCATCTCATGCAATATGCATGTATATGGTCATCGGACCATTACTTTGGTGGGCCAGAGAGCTAGTTGTCAACGGGCGCATGCATGCATTTGCTTATCATTCAAAGCTGACTCAAACATGACCCAGACCCGACCTGGAGTGAACCCAACCCGAACCTGACCTAAACTTTATGCTTACGTCGTTGATGGCTCTGTTTTCTCTACAATTTCACTAGTTGTCATTCTTTTCTTTTCCTTTCCTTTCCTTAGCAGATACGGTAAAGAGGTCCCAGTTGCCAAATATATCGCGCGTTGAATATCTTGCATAGGTGGAAGGTCATTTGGTAGCTCCCCTAGACAAGGCATTCTATAATAGTAACGGCGGCTATGTGGAAATGTCTCCCACCTACTCCAA
Organism: Liriodendron chinense; assembly: GCA_003013855.2. Lineage (NCBI taxonomy): Eukaryota > Viridiplantae > Streptophyta > Magnoliopsida > Magnoliales > Magnoliaceae > Liriodendron > Liriodendron chinense. The sequence continues at coordinate 692,317 of PVNU02000695.1, read as the reverse complement.
CTCACACCTATGTACCATCAAAACATACATAATGCATTGATCATGGTTCCCTTCCATGAATCACGCCACAATTAGGATTCTAGATGCTACTTTCTTCTTCCCTGGCACCTCATTTCACATTGGCTTCAGTGTGATATTCTCACGGATGGTGTCAAAATCATAATGGGGGTTGAATCATTTCAAATTGCAAATAGTATCATAAATGTAACATTTTTTATGATTTTCTTAAACATATGAAAAATAAAAATAAACCAGGAAATTAAAAACTTAACACTATCATGACATGGTATTACTTAAAAATTAAATGATTCTTATCTTTCCTTTTTTTATTTTTGGTCTTTCAAGAAATTACCTTAGAAAACATACAAGGATCCTTTAATAATTTATGTTCTTGTTACCTTTATTAAATTTAGAATCACATTGGAAAAGTGGCATTAGATTTCGTAGACCGACGAAAAAAGATATTTTGATTTGTAACCATCATTCCACAAAACATGTAAGTCAACATGATCGTAACCATTCATAAAAACATTCCAAATAAGTCAGACATCAATCTGGTGTTTCGACCAGTTAAGAAGGAATCATTAAAAAAAAAAGCTCTATGATTTAACATTGAAGAGAATATATATTATTTAATATCTTATAAAGAACAAAAAAATAATTTACGACAATCCTTTTTTTTTTTTTTGAAGGTTTTTTTCGAAATGATTCTTAAAGCCCCCATCAATTCAAAAACATAAAATGAAAGCCAATTGAAGCTTAAAATAGAAGGAAAAAAGTATAATTTGAATCGTAAATCAGGATTTGAATCGTAAATCATTGGATTCAAATCATAAAATCATAGGATCCATATAAAAAATTATTCAAAGGTGAGATTCAAATTGTTTTTCTTAAGATTCAACTCAAATCGTAAATTGTAAATCATGAATCATAGGATTTTGACAACAATACTCTCACCATTATGAATGAACGTAAATGCACTCTTATGACCCAACTTGTCCCCCTTTCTATCATAAATCCCAGGTCATCCTGGTAGGATATACGTGACCTGCCATACAGAATCTTAGCATTTTCCCAACAAGAAGTTATATTGTGAAGATATTGGGATGGAAATATCATTCATGCAGACAATTCTACAAGGATTGGGGTGCTTCCCAATATTCAGCTTCAACCAATCTACCATTTGATGTAGCTAGATAAATAATGCTACTTCTGTCCATGGTGAACATATAGTGCCTTCCCTAGCAGATGACCCATGTGTGAAAGATATTGGTTCACAACCAATCTTTGCTTTTTGCTGACTTTGGAGTTGCTAAGGATACTCATATAATCAATGAGTTCCTTGCAGATCCTTCCCCATAGGTGACCCTAAGGTCCTCTTCTTCTACCACGCCTCCTCCACAATATTGTCCCTTGTAGAATTGCTAGTTTACATTTCATCATGTAAGACACGATGATGCAAAATACCTCATCCTCCACACTCTGAAGCACGTGTTATTCGACTTGCCTGCATTTATAGCTACTACCCTGCCCTTGGGTCATAGTTTTGTTGTGCGTGTACAGGCTTTTTTTTGCCACCATTATTCATCATAGGAGTATTCTGGATACTCCTGTTATCAACTTCTCTTTAAGTAGAAGAAGAAGAAGAAGAAGAAGAAGATAAAAAAAAAAAAAAAAAGTGGACTGGATCTGCCATTATTCACCCATTCCTTGAATCTGAATCAAACCATCAGATCAAACTACTTTTGAATAAAGTGTCACAGTGGTGGACTGCAACTTTTTCAATGAGTGATGATGAACCTTAAATTTCTTATTTACCTGTGACCATGAAGTGACACAGCTAATATACAAAGTAGATGTCACACAAACATCGAGGTGGACCTCACAGAGCTTGCTTGTTGCACATGCTTCCTACAGCAAGTATTTTAGAAGATTCTGAGGAGTCGTGATGGGTACTTCGCGTGAGGGTGCAGAACACATGTCAAAGATCTAGGCAGATAGGACACCTTGTCATAGATCTACACCATTCATCAGGTAGACACCATGAACATGCCATGGGCCAAAAATAATGTTGGTCGGCAGATCAGGTAGTCAAACTTATAGAAGAAAATGGTAGTCAAAGAAAAGTCCAACAGTCAAGATTGAACATACATTTGCAGTTCACTTGATGAGTGTGCTGTCTTGATTTTTGGCACAACCTGATGAACGGTCCAGATCTCAAACACATGCCATATATCTATGACACGTGTTCTGCAACCTCAAATGGCCCTCTGCCTGTTTAGTGCAAAAATGCCACTGGGAAACGTCTTAGGACATCAAGAAAAATATTACTTTTTACTAATTGTTTTTAATAAGCATATGCAAAAGGAGCAAATCAAATGCATTAATCACTTAATCAAGTGATTTTGAGAATAAAAAATAAAAAAGAGATAAAGACCGTTTAAATAGGCAACGCCAAAAAGGCCATAAGAGATATGTACCACTTTTCAAAGAACAAAACCCACTCCTAGAGCTTACAAGATCAATAAATAAGCCCAAAATAATGGTAAATGGGAGAATCCAACAGCCTTCTAGTTCTAAACTTACAAACTAGAAAGCTCCAAGAAGAAAATCTCATCTTCAGAAATACCACAAAGCATTTTTTTTTTTCAAATAATCAATGTAGAATGGTTCATACAAGTGGCCTATGAAGGTTTTCTATATTGGCTGCAATACAAGCCAATCCTTAATAGAAATAAATCCTTCCTTAATCCTATGGGCCCATATATGTCTTTAATTGAAACTAGCCCGAAAACAACTTATAATAAAAGAAGGAAATAACATAAACAAAGAAAACCAAATAAAAGAGGTCATATGCTCCTAAATCATTATGTAAGTTGTATCACAACCATATGGTCATAGGCAATGTTGTGAAGAATAATTAGTTCATTAACAAAGGATAAGAAGAGGGTCCTCATGCAACCAATGTTTGAGAAGATCTGTATGTCCATGAATCATCAAGAAGAAGACAAATACGAGAAATCGATGGATGAATCAAATCAAGCATGAACGGATAAATCTCATTCATTGATCAACAATGGACTAGAAGATGGATGGAAAGATGGACTAGTAGGCTAGATGGATCTACAGCCAAATTGATAGAAGAATTGGCAAACATATCAACAATCGGATTAGGGAATGTTGGTAAAGAGTATTTTAAAGCGAGTATGGACATAACAGTCTTGGCACAAAGATCTAAACAAACAACTCAAAGATAAACAATGATTTGAAGGACGCAGCAACAATCTCTTCTAGCATGGCTGTGTGATGACTTGGGATCCAGCAAGATTTTTGTTGATAAAATTGGGTCTACAACACCAATTTCCATTGAAGCCAATAGTGACATATTTTAAAGGAGAACCATTTTTATGGAAGTTTGCAGAGACATTGATGATGCAATTGCATCTCATCCCACACATACATCCTCCACACGTGTGCACAAGCAGAAGTCTAGATAGGGGGCCACTTAAGCACGCGTGGCATGAGTCGCTTAGTTGTTGCGATTTCCTCTTTTGTTTAAGTTTCTTACTCGTTTCTTTTTCACTTTTAGAAAGTCCAGTTGCTGCCAATTAGAAATAGCAATCTCCAGAGACATCAGTGATGCAATCACATCTCATCCTACACATGTGCGCACAAGAAACTAAAGCACACATGGCAAAGAGTCTCTTAGTTGTTGGAATTTTCTCTTTTGTCTCAGCTTCTTAGCTGTTTCTTTTTCACTTTTAGAAATACCAGATGCAGTAGACTAGAAATAACAAACTTCAGTGACTAATAAATAAGCTCTTATGACAATTCATATGGAGAACCTTTTCATGTGATTTTCTTTCAATAAGATTTGCTGAGAGTTTGTTTCTTACGGTAGAAGAGGGTAGCGGGTTAGTGATCTCTAGGATAAAGGCAAGAGGACTGTTAAGCCCTGCTCTCAGTGTTTCTAGTTCTTTCTATCTATCTGTTTGTGTGGATATTTGAACCTAGCGTGGTAAGTTAATTTCAGTTTGCAATTAGTTTCAATTTATTTGATTCTAGTTGCGTTACCTGAACTAGAGTACAAGTTCTCTGCTGGGAGGAAATGATAAAACATCAACGAAAGCCCAAGAGCGGGCCCCATGATCTGTCCAAACAGTTATATGTGGTCTAATCTACCTACGAGCCCTACATGAGCAGGGGACCATGAATTATGGGACGCAACATGTTATGTAATCAAACCTCGAATCCACCGGTCAATCAGGTCTAGTCAATTAAAAAAAAAAACTCATTTCTGAAAGATGGCATGTGTAACTGAAATTTAGGGGTTGTTTGGATGCCTGTAAATGGCCTGTAAATCATTTACAGCCTGTCCTGTTTGGTTTTAAGCTGTAAATGATTTACAGGTGTAAATCATTGTCTGTGTTTGGATAGCCTGTAAATTGTTTTAAGTCCTGTAAATGAAATCTTAACTTTTTGCCTGTAAATGAGATGGGGGAAAATGCTGTAAATTGTAAATTATTTACAGCATTTACAGGCATCAAAACACAGAGTGCTTGGATTTACAGAAAAGTTGTAAACACAGATGCCTGTAAATGGGCCAAGTTGCAAATGATTTACAGGCAAAAAAAGCCATCCAAACACAGTGTAAGGCCCATTTACAGGCATCCAAACGACCCCTTAGGGGAAGGGAAGGCCTACTCTTGAAGGAGATTCTAGCAGCCACAGTTCATGTGGCGTGCACGTCGGAACTAAACTTCCATTCCATGCTTGTCTTCCATATACTTATATGGTGTGGGAAGAGAGATTTCTATGCAGATGTCTTCCCACTTGAGATTTTTTGATCGTTTGATAAATGAACCTTTGTTAATTATTCAAAAGAAAAGAGAAATTTCAAATTTCCAAGCTCCCCATACACAAGAATGACTGAAATGTCAATAGATTTTCATAGGCCCTGCCTCCATAAATGCCCCCACAGACAGATTGTGGAACATCCAAGCCATCCATCCGTCCATCCATATGGTACAGTGGAACGGCTTGAATTTTGGGCCAGTGCATCTACATATGGACGGTTAGGATGTTGGGAGATGTGCATGGGGGGAGGGGGGGTGACTGACTGAATTTTGGATGGTTGATGGAAGGAAAAAGAAATATGCGTGTGAAAGGAAAAGGAAACTGACCATTGAGTTTCGAGTGGGAGATTTGAGATTGGTTAGAGCGGAGAAGACGAGAGGCTGAAGAGAGTCTACTCAGAAACAGGCGACCTGCCATTGTCAATGGAATTTCGTGTATGGATTGTGCAAAAGAGAAGAAAGAAGACCCTCTCAATCTACATTCAATACGAGGCAGCCGCCTCTGCCTCCTTTGCCGTTCCCCTCTCCACTCTCCACCACGTGCTTCTGTCTCGCACGTGTACGTGCCGTCATGGCTTCCAACTCGGTCGCGGCTTCCTTGGAAGCGGATTGCGTACTGAGTAACTCCGCACGCTAGCGTGCGGAGTAAACTCTGTGGAGCCCACGGTGATTTATGTATTTTATCCACTCCGTCCATCCATCTTAACAGAAAATTTTAGGTATGGTGCAAAAAAATGAAGCATACCAAAATCTAAAGTGGACCACACCGCAAGAAATGTGTGAACTGGATGTCTACCATTGAAAAATTCTAGTAGGACACGGAAGTTTTGGATCAAGCTGATATTTGTGTTTTCCCTTCATCCATATCCATGTGATCTTATGAACAGGTTGGATGGCAAATAAACATCACTGTAGTGCCTGGGAAGGTTTCAACGGTGGAAATCACTATTCCCACTGTTCGCGTGGCATGGTCCACTTGAGATTTGGATATGCTTAAATTTTGGGCTCAACCACTAAAATGAGCTGGAAAAACATATGGACGGAATAGATAAAGCACATACATTCTAGGTGGGCCCAAGTGAGTTTACTCCGCACGATAAGAGCGTGCGGAGTTACTCCGCATGCAATCCGATTCCGGCTTCCTTCTTGGATTCCCGGATCCACCGAGGTGGGTCGATTCGGGACGTGGATTAACTACGGACGGCTTAATTGACGTCACCAAGTTCTGTGGACCCCGCCATAATGTATGTGTTGTATCCACACCGTCCATCCATTTAGAGAGATCATTTTAGGGCGTGTTTGGCGCATGGTATTAGAAGGGATTGAATGGTATTAGGTGGGATTAACATCATTTATTGCACGATGATTGCATGTCCGTTAATCCTAGGTATTTTCATATCCAATTCCATGTTTGGGATCAAATACTTACCATGGGATCAAATAATAATTGACGCAGGGAGGATGTGGTAGGTCGATCATCATCTCCCTGACCGAGAGTTTCTCGAATCCACGAGAAGAAATAAAAAGATAAAAAAGAAAAAATTAATTTCGAATAATGCTTTTTGATAATTAAATAAATTATAAACGGAATTACAATGCATATAAATAGAAAACTAAACCCTACATAAAGTATCAGACTCCAACTCCAACTCAAACTCCTAGAAAACACAACTGCTATAAATAGTAACTAGTATTATAGAAGTCGTTCAATCCTACTAGAACTCTTGGTTTTCGGCCAAAAATATAAAATTATCAAACGGGCACAACCAAATTGTTCTAGTAAACATTCTAAGCCCTTTCCATGTTGGACACCAACTCTAAAACCCTACAGATCCAAAGTTATGATCGAATTAAAACTTACTATAAATAGTAAAACTGAAAATAAACTAGCCTAATGACCGTCGATATGGTCGAATCTCGCGATTCCGACATGGGCAACCTGGCGTAGCGGGGTTGGTTGGCTAAAGTAGCTCAAGCTACCCCAAATTGATATATTATATGTCCCGAAACTCATTCCGGATTGCGAGATACAGCCGATTTACGATCCTGACGGTCCAGATCACTTTCGACTCCGACCGGTCTTCTTTTGATCCATCCGGGCCATGAAATAATCAGCGACCCGTTCTACATAAAAAAAAAAAACCATTGGAGTAAGCAAAAATTTCGTTTGAAGACCATGGAATTGCAATCAACGAATTAGATTCACAACAGATGTTCGTCACTTGAACATGTATATTAACCATAGTGTCATGTATAAAGGACTTATATGGATGGACGGCATGGATAAAACACATGCATCAATGTGGGTCCCACTAGTGAGATTTTGAAATCCCAAATGGGATCAAGTGCAATTCCATCCCACCTAATCCTAAGCCCCCCATCCTCCCCAAACATCATATGGAATTTGCACGTAACTAAGTGCAATTTCATCCCACCTAATCTCATCTAATATCATGCCCCAAGCACCCAAAGAATGAGGTAGATACAAACCTCAAGTGGACCCCGCTTTAGAAAATAGTAGGGATTGAACACCTACCATTGAAAACTCTTTAGGGCCAGAAGTTTTCGACCAAGTTGATATTTGTTTTCGCTCCGTTTGTGTCTGTGTTAAGTTATGAATAAGCTAGATCTCAAATAAACATCATGATCGACCTTGGGAAGGTTTTAATTGGGGTGTCACTGTCCCCACCGTTTTACATGGTGGGTTTTAACTTGAGCTTTGGATCTGCCTCATTATTTGGATCATGCCTAAAATCGTATCTCCAAATGGATGGACAGTGTGGATACAACACATATATCATGGTAGGGCCCATATAACTTGGTGACGTCACTTCAATATTGAGATAGCTATTGAAGTCATTTGTAGCTAATCTGCGTCCATTGTTTCTGAGGGTGTGCTTTGTTGAAAAGCATGTTTAATTTGGTGACAGTGCAGTTCGGTTGATTGAAGTACGTTATGATGTTCCCGATCGATCGAGGTATGGTTTGGTTGACCGTTGTGCCTTGTGATGATTTCGGTCAGCTAGAACAGGATGTGAAGTTCTGTGTAAGTGTAGGTTTTGTTTCTAATTTCGTACGAAAGTCTATATAAATAACATGTTAATACGAGATTGGGGTTATAGCATAACATAATATCTTAAAGCCAAGGGTTTTGAGGGAGAAGTTAAGGTTTCTCGTCTGTAAGTTATTCCATCTCTTATAACTTTGTGATTATCATGGATTGTTTCTCTCGGTGTAGTGGTTTTTTCCTGCAAGGATTTTCCATGTAAAATTTGTGTGTTCTGTGCGGTTGCTTGATTTTTTCTTTCTCCACTACATTGTTTAATTATGTCTGAGGTTACATCCATGCCTGACAAGTCGTGCTAAGGCTTGTTTGTTAAAGCTTGTTGTGTCCCCAACAAGTGGAATAAGAGCGAACGTTGGGTTTTCAGATAGAAACTGAGACATGGCATCGAGGGGATCGAATGTGAAGTTCAAGACAAAAATTCATAGGTAAAAACAACTTTGAATTATAAAGGTTGAAAATGAAAGCATTCCTAATTCAGTAAGGGTTGCAACAAACACTCATTGACAAAGCGAAATATCCCGAATCGATGAAAGGAGAGGATTTGAATGAACTTGATCAGAGGGTAATTAACACAATTCAATTGTGATTGGCGAACGAAGTCCTTCGTAGTGTCATTAATGAGACGATTACTGCGAATTAATGACGAAGTTGGAGAGCGTCTACATAACGAGGTCGCTCTTCAATCGTCTATATCTGAAGAGATGGTTGTATAATCTGAAAACGGCGGAGGGTCATATCTCTCTGAGCACATTAACACATTCAATAAATTGATTTACAAAGTGACAAGTGTTGAGGTAAAGATCGATGAAGAAGACAAAGCCCTGATTTTATTGACATCTCTTCTGAATTCCTGCGAGTATCTGATTGATACTTTGTACCACGATAGGGATACCTTGGAACTTGGTATCGTTATTTCATCACTTTAGTAAAAGCAATTGAGAAGGAATAATGGTAGAGAAGATACTTATACGGGTGCACTGGTTACCAAGGGAAGATCATCCGAGCGATGGAAGGAAAAGTCGCGATCGAAGGGCAAAGGAAAGTTAAAGTGTTGAAATTGTAGCAGGGCAGGACATATAAAGAATGACTGTACAAATTTTAAAATCGAGAAGGAGGAGAAATTAGATGATTTGTTGAAGGAAGCCAATTTAACATAATCCAGTGAAAGCACGAGTGGTTGTAACGTATTGTCTGTGTCCAAAGTCGGACACTTGTGTAACAAGTGGATTTTGGATACAGGGGCATCATATCACACGTGTCCTCATTGGAGTTAGTTCGCCACATTGAACGAGTATAATGGTAGCCTAGTTCTCATGGGCAATGATTATGCATGTACGATAATAGGAATTGGCTTAGTTTGTATTAAAATGTTTGATGGGATGAAGCGTACTTTGACATACGTGAGGCACGTTCCATATTTAAAGAAGATCCGATGTCTCTGGGAGCTCTTGAGATGCTCGAATCCAAATCCTCCGGTTATGAAGATGTCCTGGAAGTTTTTAAGGCGGCACTCATTATTATGAAGGCACAATAGAGCAGAAACCTTTATAGGTTGATCGGGAATACTATATCGGATGGAGCTGCATCGTTTGTGGTTGAATCCACATCAGCACGCATGTGGCATACGTGCCTAAACCACATGAGCGATCGTGGTATGAATGTACTTCTTAATTGTGGTTTGATTCCTAATTTAAAAAAAATAATTTAGGTATATGTGGGCATTATATATATGGAAAACAATCAAGATTGAGTTTTAAAATCAAGAAACATGTTGGTAAATGATAGCTTGACTACATGCATGGATGCATAGGGGTCGTCGCCATTGTTTATGGAGGAGGGTTGTCATTCTATGTCACATTCATTGATGACTTCTCTAATGAGGTGTGGGTTTATTTTATGATATATAAATTCGATGTTTTCACCGCTTTTAAGTTATGAAAGACAATGGTCGAAAGCACACACATAAAAAATAAAAAATTTGAGGACCAATAATAGTGGAGAGTTTACTTCTAAGAAATTTAATCAGTATTATAAGAATGAGGGATCGTAAGACATAATACAGTGAAGAATACACCAGAAAAGAATGGTGTAGTTGAACGTATGGATCAAACTCTTATAGGAAGAGCTTAGAGTATGTCGAGCAATGATGGGTTAGGCAATGAGCTATAGGCTGAGGCCGTAAACAAGGCTTGATATTTAGTGAATCGATCTCTGTCAATGTCGATTTATTGTAAAATTTTAAAGGAAGTAGGCTGTAGATTTTTTCCTTGTTTTGTAAGGATGAGCATAAGGAAAACGAAAACACCAATAATTGATGATAAAATGGATAAAGTTGAAACAATTGTATAAGCGGAGCCGCATGAAGAGGTATAGGAAGGGGCGGTTACATCACCTGTTAGGAAAAAATCCAACGTAGAATCGCAAAGTATCGTTGAGACATAGGGATGACTCAAATGTTGCATTTTTCCTCACTACGGATTAGGGAAATTTATCTACCTTTCAAGAAGCATTAGATGACACAGATGTTGCAAAGTAGATGACAATAATGTTATTAAACAGAACTTATATATATTTACATGTTTGCAAGTAATTTAGAGAGATCCAAAGGATTTACTGTTGATTATGACAATTTAGGATGCTTAGGAAGAACAAGCCCCAAGTGTGAAAAGAGTTAGAGAATTACGCTACCGAAGATCAGAAGCTCATAAGATGAATTGCAGAAAAACAGAGGTTTTCAGGCAACCGACCATGAATTTGGACAACCAAACTCTCTGAAAATTGATGTTGAACTCTTTGAGCACTTTTAAGCTACTTCGGACAACCAAACTATCAAGTTCGAGCACCTGACAAATGTTCGGGTGCTATCGGGTAATTGAAACTCAACTGATTTTCAAGAAAGGTTTGCTGGACATATTTTAAGGATTTCGGGCGATCGAACTTTTAAGTTCGGATGCTCTGTAGCCAACGCGGACTGAAGTCGGTATAAATTTTTTTACGCAATTTTGAGGAGGTGCTTAGTTTTTTCTATATAAAAGAGGAGTCTTATAAGCTTGGGAGCAAAAAAAATTCAAAGTGAAGTTTCTACATTGCGTTTTTTGGATTTTTCTATTTCTAGTTTTAGTTTTTCTTTATTTTTTTCCAGATATTTAGATTAATCATATTAATGGTTAGTTAAGCCTCTTAGCTAAAGCTAATAGGTAAAGCTTGCAGCTATTTGCAATATTTTGCTTCATTTATTTCAATGACTTTGAGGTTAATGTTGAATTTTTCAATTTTTAGTTAAAATAAAGTTAATAGTTTCATATAATTCTAAAGATCTCTTATAATTCCGATTATATGAGATGCTTATGAGTTTTTGAGGTTAATCAAATTTTTTTATGAGAATTAATTAATGGAAGCCCTAGATTCATCGTGATTTTCGAATATAGTAAATGCTTCAAGTTTTTCCATTAAGTTCAAGTTCTCTAGTTGAAATAGAACTATTTTTCTAAAAGTTCATATTTCAGGTTCCTGATTATGCTTTAATTGAATTTATCTTTCAGATGGATAAAAACATGACTTCAATTTCAATCATATAATGTACTTTGATGAGTGAATCAACATTGTAAATTGACTACAAGTGGATCTTTGGCACTCTAGTGTTTTAAATCCTAAATTTCCTTTGCTATTTAATTGTTTATGTTTCCAAAATCCTTAATTTATAATTAATTTCGAATTAAGTTAGCTTGGATTAAGTTGGAACTGCTACATTCTCTCTATAACCCTTATGGAACGATTTCAGTCTCAACCGAATTATTACTACAGTGCAGCCCAAGTTGTGAACACATATGCGATCATAAGAGACTCCTATAAGATGAGATGATAAACACTTTATACGTTCATTGATGATCGTACCAGATATATATATAACTATTAAAATCTATCGATAAATTACTTTATAAGATCATATTTTTTACAAAAAAAGTTAAAATCAATTAAACGGAAAAAAAAAAAACTCTTAAAAGTGATGCGGATAAGGAGACAGTCATCATGGAGATGCTCCTAATAACTACAGCTATATGAGTGTAAAAGTGGGCCACTTCGTATGATAATTGGGTTAATTTTAAAACACACATCAAACTAGCATATTACACATGGTTGTAATTAATACATGTTTGTCTCATGTACGATCTGCATTAAGTAAATTTATTTAAAAATTAAGTTTACAGTTTTTTATTGTTTAGACACTTTTCTTTTAGTTTAATTTTCATTATCCAAATTTATTCTCGGTAACTATTCGTTATATCCAAAAATTTTAGTTCCTAAATAAGTAGAGGGTTGATGGAGTATTTAAAAAATAAACTAAATACAAAAAAAGCAATCATTGAATATTACTTTTCATTTTTAAGTACAATTTTTTTTTTCTATCTCATAGTAGCTTGGGAGAAGGAATGTGGAGTACTTATAAAGTATACAATTTTATAACATTTTAAAAAAATGCTACATCACGATCTAGCTTATATGTACAAGCAAAATCAGTTAGAAAATTCATTTACCTCCAATTTCATTTTCCACTTACCTCTATTTACATGCTCCAAAACGAGCCCTTAGTCAGATTTTTACAATTGAACAATTTTAATTGATACATTGTGGGATATGGGAGAGTTATTCCACTTTATCATTCAGTGGAGCATATTATTTTTCTATTATTATTAATGATTTTACACATTGCGCATGGGTTTATCTAATTCGTCACAAATAAGAAACACGACCTCTCCTCAAATCATTTTTTTACGTTAATTAAAAATCAATTCAATTGCACAAGTAAATACTTATGAAGTAATAATTGAATTGAATTTGATATGCAACATTTCTTTTAAGAGAATGATATAATTCATCAATAGAGTTGCGTTGTCGATCGCTCCCAACAAAATTGTATTATTGAATAGAAACACCGTCATTTATTAAACATTGCTCAAGCCTTATTTTTTCAAGCTCACTTATTAATTTCATTATAGGATTAATGCATACTCACATTAACCTGTGACGCCCCACCCAGGGACACGATATTGTCCGCTTTGGCCAAAGGCCTCACGGCTTTGCTCTCGGGGTTGCCCCCAAAACGCGTCATATCTATATGGTGGGAACTCCACTTATAGCCCAGTCCGAAGGTCACTCCCTTTCCAATGTGGGATTGCGTCCAAGGCCCTACCAACTTGAGCGATATTTTCGAAGCCCGACCGATCCCAACGGGACCCGGATGCAACCCTCGCTCGGACCACAGCCAGGCTGCACAAGGACCCTCCCCCCCAACGGGAGACAGAGCGACCCCGCTCTGATACCATCTGTGACGCCCCACCCAGGGACACGATATTGTCCGCTTTGGCCAAAGGCCTCACGGCTTTGCTCTCGGGGTTGCCCCCAAAACGCGTCATATCCATATGGTGGGAACTCCACTTATAGCGCAAAGCCGTGAGGCCTTTGGCCAAAGCGGACAATATCGTGTCCCTGGGTGGGGCGTCACATAACCGCACACCAACTCTTCTAATTTCCGACCACACTTCTTATAAAATTATTTTCCAATCCAAAACCTTATTATTCACACTCAAAGGCTTTTTTATGCATTTGTTATGATTAAACCTTAGCAGCTAATTGATCTAAATCTGATCAATGAGTAAGAAAATGTGTGCCTGTTAGTTATCTTTATGAAAAAAGAATATAAAGTATTTAATCTTAAAACACGTGAAATATTTACTTCGCTTGATGTGATTTTTCATGAAACAATATTCTTCCCATTTTAATCTTAAGACAATAATTCATTCCCGATTGTTATACCTTATACCATTTCGGACTAAAATGTGATTCAGTTGGCCACTCCTTCATGTCACAAGATTTAAATAGTGTTCCCACTCAGTCTTTTGATAATTGTTCACTTCTACGTCGCTTAACTTGCACTTAACAACCCAACTATCTTCGTGATTTTCATTGGGAATTGGCCACACACTCTTATCCTATTCATTGTCATCCTTTTCGATGGACTAAGCGTAAGTAGTTCTCACTCATTATCTAACTTTTTATCTTATGATAAACTCTCTCCTTCTCATTGTGCCTTCTTTATAACCATCTCTTATATCATAAAACTTAAAACCTTCAATCAGGCTATGAAAGATCCAAACAATGATAAGCTATAGTAGTCGAAATTTGCATTTCTGAATAGAATAACACTTAGACTGACTCAATTACATGTCCATAAAAAACTCATTGAATGTAAGTGGGTTTATAAAATCAAACACAATTCTGACGGCTTTCTTAAACGATACAAGGCCCACCTCATCGCCAAGGGGTATAATTAGAATGAAGGGTTGGATTACTATGAAACACTTGTGTTGTTGTCAAATTGGTAACTATAAATTGCCACCATTCAAAATTGACTTATTCATTAACTTGATGTCAATAATATTTTTTTACATGAAGATCTCGATAATGAAGTCTACATCACCATCCCCTCTGGTTTTATACAAAAATGGGAGATTAGGGTGTGTCGCCTCAACAAACTGTTATATGTACTAAAACATACTTCACGACAATAGTTTACTAAATTTTTCTTTAACATTACTTGATGTTGGTTATACTAGTCAAAAGTAAATTTTTTTTTTCGCCCAATCAACTACTTCCTCTTTCACTACAATTCTTGTTCACGTCGATGATGTCATCTTTGTTAGTGATGATATAAGCTCTATAGTTACTCTTAAATACTTTATTCATGATATATTTAAAATAAAAGGCCCTGATCTTCTCAATTTGTTATAGGCAATGAGGTAACCCACTCTCAATACGGCATATTTTTTTCTCAAAGAAAATATGTCTTGAAAATTCTCGAAGACACAAGTTTTCTAGGAGCTCGTCCCACCATGTTTCTTATAGAACAAAACTTGAAACTCGGCGATGGAAGTCTACTCTCTAATCCTACCAATTACTGTTATTTCATTAGCCGTCTCATCTACCTTACAATCATGTGGCTCGATATTGTTTATTCAATGAATATTTTGAGTTGATTTATGGACAAAATTTGTTAACCACACATTGATGCGAATCATAAAATTCTTTACTATATCAAACGAATGGCCAATCATGGGATATTACTCTCTTCTTCTATCACTATGTAACTCCAAGCTTTTTTGTGATTCGGATTAAGTTAGTTTTCAAAAAATTCATCATTATATTATAGGTTATTGCACCATGTTGGGGGACTCCAATTTTATGAAAATCCAAGAAATAGTCAACGGTCTCTCGCTTTTTTGTTGGAGTTGAATATTGTGCCATGGCTAAGACATGTTGTGGAATCACTTGGCCTCTTTACATCTTTAGTGATCTAACAGTGTCACACCAACAATCTATATTTTCCTTTTTGTGGTAAAAAGGCTACTCTTCACATCGTTGTGAATTTCATCTTTCATGAACAAACCAAACATATTGAAATTGATTGCCACGTTGTTCACAAAAAGATACAATCAGGCCTAATTTGTCTTGCCCATATTCCAATGGATTGATAGCCCACTGATATCTTCACTAAGCCCGTTGGTGCTTCTAAATTCTATTGTTTCATCGTAAATTGAATATTCTTAGTATCCACACAACAATTTGAAAGGGAGTATTGCGGATACTACATATTTACCTAGTTAATTAATTGATTCCAACAATCAAATTGATTGATTCCTTTAGCTGGCTAATTAATCTTGTATTGTCTTCACTTAATGTAATAAATCACACACACACACAACCCACATTGATACAAGGGAAATATACATAAAAATTCAAATAGAAAATATTGTTCAAAGTTTACTAGTATAAGTTATTCAATCTGTTTCCATGAAACGATATCAAATAAAAAAGTAGACCATTAGTTGTATCTATTTATTTCATTTACATAGTATGATCATTTGGAAATGGGAGACATAAGATTGAATTAAGCTTAATTATATAGTTTAGATTAGATATGGCTAGGTCTGGGGTTGTAAATGGGTCAACAGACCTGTTGGGTATCCAGACCCAACCCATTTAGACCCGACCCATTTGTTAAATGGTACAGGTTTGGGTCCAAGAATATACCCATTTGCTAAACGGGTCTGGCTCTAGTTTCGTTTACATTAGGCCCAACTTGACATGACCTGAACCCATTGAGTAAGTGGGCGGGTTTGATCTATGTTTCAAGGGACCCATCTAGCCTAGACTCAGTCAAGACCCGATTTTAAGCCTTGTTAAAATGCTTGCATAGTAGATCCAAACCCAGACCCATTAGACCCGACCCATTTATAAATGGGTCTGGGTGGATCTCCCTCTACTATACCTAGACCCATTTACAAAAGGGTCTAATGGGTCGACCCCCATACCTGCCCATTTAGTAAAAGGGTTTGGGTCTAAAATTTGGACCTAGACCCATTTAGTAAATGGGCAGGTCTAGTTTTGGCTAAACCCGCCCCGAACCCGACCATTTATAACCCTATCTAGGTCTAGTCTAGCCTATTTAAAATTTAGGCCACATGAGAAGTTATACGTAGAAGCTACATAGGGTAAATGTGATATCTAAGTTATATTCACTCTGTCAATTTCATGGCTCGTGCTAGATGACAAATGGGACTAGGTGGAATGGTAAAAAAAGGAGCCATGTAACTTGTCCGAGTCAATAGCGATAAGATGATGATAATGGCGATGTTTGGTCAAGAGTTTAAAAATGAGGCAGATAAAAAAAAACTCGAGGTGGGCATGGTACAAAAGATAATTGAGATTTAACTTCCACCAAAGAAACTAATGTTAGGCAAATGTTCTGGATTAGTCTAATATTTGTGCTTTTAGTTCATCCCATCAGAAATAACTTTACGAACAATTTGGATGGTGTGCAAACATCAAAACACGCTTGGGAAGGTTTCAACAGTGAGTGTTTTCATCCTTGTTGTTTCCTACTGTGTTGCCCACGTTAGTTTTTTATGTGCTCAATTTTTTGGTTCATGTCCTAACCTAAGCCCGGGAACCAATGGACAGAGTGGATGTTACAAGGAGATCATGGTGGTCTCGCAAAGCTTCTGTCTACGGTGCTCCCTACACACAAGGGATGTGGAGTTACCAGGAATATCTTGGTGATTCAACATGGTAGGATTTTATTAAGCCACGCGCCATTATTAGAGATAGGGCTCATATGAGCATGCACCCAACGAACAACTTTCAAACATGCCCTGTGTGCGCCCAAATGTGGATTCGTGGTGATCTTACCACCGTGGATGTTCGTGGTGACCAAAGGTGGTTGGATTTGATTAAGCCAACATGTTGTTGTCAAAGATGGACCTGATCAATTAGGACGTAACTGTTTATACCTAAAAATAGCGGACCAGATCAATACCAGGGATCGATTCACGTGGCACACGAAGCTTGCTCGATACGCTTAATGAAGAGGTGGGTTCCTCGCAGTGCCACGTCAGCATCAGATGAGAATATACATGTAACAAGCTTTTAAGCACTAGAGAGCACGCTCAGCAAGAGGTTGGCACGAGAAAGCAACCATCTCCAGAAGGATCCAAAAATGCCACGTGGAACAACAGTTACTCCCCATGTTCGGCAGGAAAGGCTATAAATAAAAAATGCAATGCGAAAATAATAACAACAACTCAATCAATCAACAACCTATATACTAGATCAAATTTGTCCCCATCACAACACTGATGAACTGTTCTAGCATAGTATTTTAGTCTTTGTCCACTGTGGTGGATCGTTAGATTAGAAGTACAGTAACTTCGTCTTGCTCATACACCAGACTAGCTAGTAGTTCGTAATGAAGTAGCGGTAGTTCCTTCCCTTATGCGCCCAAGAGTCGGATATGGAAGATGACTGACTGTTAGCTCTAAGATCAGTTAGCCTATGCTCATATGCTTAATTAATTTTACCACTTTCCTTAGTTGAAAACATCAGAACTTGTTAATACCTTGCTTACCAGCACGTTGTTCACGAAGCACCCCACTACTCTTAACTCGAATTGGAAGTTTTATTAGCAAATCAAATTCCACATTGTCATCTTCTTCTTCATTCACATTCCACATAGTTGTCTATTCAATTGAACAATTACTTCACCTTCGAAAGTCTTTGATTGATAAGGCAAAAATAATTTACACGAGGGGGAGCCCCAACCTCTGCAAGTCATTCAACACTATGACCAATGCAAAATTGTTGGCTGAATAGACAGTGGTCAATCGACTTAGAACCGCTCCATCTCAGTGCCAAGGATCATTGACAATTACAGTTTGGATCGGGCCCACATCAATCTTGGCACGCTTGCGTATAACATTAATCATACACCCGCGTGCCATGTGGCCAAAAATCACACCAACAGTAGTAACTTTTTTTTTTTTTTTAAGGTTAGTACACACACCCACACTGTTAGTCACCTAGCAATGTTAGCCACCCCCTGCGTTGGGATTCGATACTTGGAACTTAACGTTAAGACGAGGCTATCTTCACTCAATCTACCACTGTCGCAAAGGTGTGGGTGCATAGTAATAACTTTCAAACATACTTTGTGTGGCCCAATCTTTAATAGTGGCACATGGCCTAATCAAATGCTGCTAACCATAAAAGTCTATAATGGAAGGGTTACCATCCATGAAAGAGAATTGCCCAGGACCCCAGCGATAAATAGTTCCAGCAGTCAGATATTACATGGGCCCACCGAGATGCCATTGGCAGGAGTTAGACCGTGGTGTATCTATTTATCCACTCCGTCCATTCCGTTTCTAAGATCAGGCCTACCACATGAGACCAAGAATGAGGCAGGTCCAACGGTCAGATCGACCACACCAGAAATGACTCTTACATTTAGTGCTCAGTGCATTTAACGTAGCCCGAGCTTAGTATTTGGTGTGGTCGATCTAACCGTTGGACCTGCCTCATCCTTGGTCTCATGTGGTTGACCTGATCTTAGAAATGGAATGGACGGAGTGGATGAACAGATACATCACAGTGAGCCCCTCCACAGCTCGATATGGTCGCTTTGCGTCCATGCTGAGGAAGGACGCAATCCGACTCCCCATCGGCAAATCTACCAAGTCCAGAGCGTGATTCCATCCTTGACTAAGGGGCTGCCTTGATGAATGTGCCTTACATCCATAATGAAGTAGACCCAAATCTTAAGTGGACCATACCATGGGAAGCACAAGGGTGATTGGCCATTAAAAAATTCTTGTGGGCCATAAGTATTTTGGAGCAAGCTTATATATGTGTGGTCCATTCATGGTCTTAGGTTCAAGAGCTAAGGAGACACACTAACCCATTGGTGGGTGGGTGCATTGTGTGATTAATCGTGTGGGTGTGTTGCGCAACTAATAATATGGGTGCGTTGCATGACTAAAAAAAAAAAAAAAACGTCTATATCACCTTATCAACACATTGGATGGCAAATAAACATTTTATGGCCCTCAAGAAGTTTTCGATGGTGGGTATTTAATCACCATGTTTCCCATGATGTGGTCCACTTCAAATTTGTATTTACTTTATTTTTGGCACCATGCTCTAAAATGAGCTGTCAAAATGGATGGATGACATGGATGTAAGGCACATATATTATCGTGAGTTGCAAGCCGGGATCCATTGGAGCCACGCCCCTCAGTCTACACGAGTCAAAACAAATCAGATAGATGCAAAACTTAGACGAGCCACACCATGTTAAAACCTCCTTGGAGCCAACCATGATGTTTATATGCCATCCATACCGTTCATAGGGTTGTTATCACTAAGGTAAACTGTAGGCAGAAACATCATCCTTGTACAAAAATGTCGGATGCGGGGCTGGTGACGCCAACATGAGCAAGCAAGCTGGTGTCAAAGCTCTCTGGGTCCCACCATGATCTATTTGTTTTATCCCTGCTATCCATCCATTTTTACAGGTCATTTTAAGGCATAAGACAAAAAATTAAGAAGATGCAAAGATTAAGTGGACCACACCATAGGAAATAGTGAGGAGAATGATGTCCACCGTTAAAACATTCCTAGGGCCCATAGTGATGTTTATTTGTCATCCAATCTGTTCATAAGATAAAAAAGAGCTGGATGAATGGAAAAAATAAACATCAGCTCGATCCAAAACTTTTGTGGCCCCAAAAAGTTTCCTGCGTTGAATGTTCAATCCCCACTTCCTATGGTGTGGTCTACTTAAGCCTTTTATCTTCCTCATTTTTGGTCTCATGCCTTAAAATGAGTTGTACAAATGGATGGACGGCGTGGATAAAATAAATTCATCATGATGGACCCACATAGCTTTGAAACTAGCTTGCTGGATGGTGTTTGCGTCATCGGCTAACCAGTGTACATACTACCCCACCTCGGAACGAATGCGGTTTGGCTAGTGACACTGCCACTAGCCAGGTGGCAGGTGGTAGGTGCCCTATGGGCCCCACTGTGATGTATGTATTCTAACCACGCCGTCCATCTATTTTTACAGATAATTTTAGGGCTTGATCCAAAAAATGAGGTAGATAATCTTTAATGGACCACACCACGGAAAACAGTAATGATTTAATGTCCACCATAAAAAACCTCCTAAGGCCCACTGTAATGTTTATTTGACTTTTGACCTGTTGATCAGGTCAAATAGACGTGGATGAAGGGAAATAACAAATAATAGCTTGATCTAAAACTTTTATGGCCTTTAAGAAGTTTTTAATGGTGGGCATTCAATCAATACTGTGTGGTCTACCTGAGATTTGGATCCACCCAATTTTTTGGGTCCATACCATAAAATGATATGAAAAAATAGATGGACTGCATGGATGAAATACATACATCATGGTGGGGCTCACATAGCATCGACCACTGGCCTAGCCAATTCGTTTCCCCTGTGGGTCATATTTATGGGTTTATCAACACCATCCATCTATTTTTACATATCATTTTATATAAGCCTAAAAAATGAGGTAGATCCAAGGCTCAAGTGGACTACACAATAGGTATTAAATGCCCACCATTAAACACTTATTGGGAGTTGCATAAGTTTTGGATATAGAAAAATAGATGGACGGTGTTGATAAGCTCAAAAATCACGGTGGGCCATGATAGCCCCAGCCTATTTTGTGTTTTGAGCTCGGTACAGGGGCAGTACCTAATCGTTACCCGGGTAACACCATACCGGGTGTTACCCTTGCCGTGTGGAGCTCACCTTGATTTATCTTTTGTATATCCACGCTGTCTACTTGTTTTGAAATCTCATTTTAGATTCAGTTCTGGTGTATTAGTCATACATACGATCAGATAGCTTGTTCGGGATGTGTCCTCGACATAGCAGATTATCTTCTTTTCTTTTGACACATGCAGCGATCTGCTCAGGTGTATCTTTATCAGTTACTTGAGGCAGTAGCTTCAAGTTCGGGTCTAAGATATAGTATATCTTCAACGCCGTAGGTAGGAACTTAATTTTATCCTGCCATCTGGTGAAATTGGTTCCATCGAACTGGTCCAGACTAATCAGATCCCGATTCATCAATTTGATTGATGATACCCCTTCGGTTTCTATACCAAAATTACGCTTTAAAATTGTTGAGAATTTTGATCTCCAAAAATAAAATTGGAAAAAATCGAATTTAAATGACAGGTTGAAGCACGTGAATACACGCTGTCCTTAAAGCGTAATTCGCCCCTATTCAAAATACTTTGAGTCTGCTGTTAGGTTGCAGGTGGATTGCTTCCAGGATACGACGAGCCTTATGTGGTTCTGCGTTCAACAAAAAATGAAAAGACCACTATGGAACTCGGTTACACAATCTCTGGCAGAAAAGAAAAAGAAGGAGAGAAAAAAAGACTGACGTTTTTCTGCAACAAGTAGACCACTTCTCTGGTCTTAGTAGCTAGGTTTATATGAACCAAGTTGTAAGGCTACTTTACTTGGAAGATACTGGTTCAGTAGAAGACCTTGAATAATAGTGATTTGTTGTTGTGAAATGAACTAGACTTGTCCAGTTTATATAGGCAAGTGTGGCTGATAGTTTTGGTCCAGAGCCATAATAGCACTAGCCGTTTTCTGGCAGTTTCTGACCGTTTGTGCATGTGGGAGTTACACCTACATGCTAGTTGCTTAGACTCAGTGGCTAGTCGTTTTCTGACTGTTGGGCTAGCCACATGCAGCCGTCACTACATGGTTTGGACTATTACTGCATGAGCAGTTACACAAGTCCCTCCAAATAGCCCTGCAACTCTCTATAAAAAGCAGAGAGGTCTCTCTATCAAACCTCTTACCCACAACACCTCATCTATTCCAAACCCAGCCACCTGACCCACTACTTAGCCTTTGTCGCACCAGTCTCGCTCTGGTATGCGAAGGTCGCAACCCATATGTGACTAGGGCTGCACATCGATTCAATCAATTCGATTTTGGATGAAATTGAAATTGAAATTGAATTGATCTTAAATTTTCAAAATTAAAATTGAAATTGAAATAATCTTAATTTTGAAATTTCGAATTGAAATTGAATTGACCCAATTTTTTTTGGAATTGAATTGAGATTGAATTGAAGAATTTTTCTATTCAAATCAATTCAATTTTTCTCACATTGTAAATTGAAAACTTATACGTTTTGTAAGTTTAGGATTTTATAGTACTTCAAATAGTAATATTGGTAGAAATACTTTTAAAAACATATGCATAATAAGTAGTCATACATGAAAATTAGAAAGATCATATTGATCCAAAGCTTTTGAAGCTCAAAAAATGTTTTTAATGGTTATTCATCACTCTTTCTCTTGGTATGGTCCACCTAAGATTTGATCTTCTTATAATTTTGGATTATGTCTTAAAATGAGACGTAAAATTAGATGGACGTAATGGATATAAAAAAAATACATTAAGGTAGGCCCTACACCGTAGGGGTTACACCCACTAAGTTAGTTACCAACGTAACACTTAATTCACTCTTGAGCGAACTTCAGATTAAGTACTAAGTTAGTACGCTTTTGTCGTACTAAGTAAACGTAGTTGGGCCTACTTTAAATGCATTTGGTTTACCACACCGTCTCTTCATTTTGCCTGCTCATTTTAGCAGTTGAGCCCAAAATTGAAGCATATCCGAAACTTGGGTGGACCATGCCACATGAAATTGTGGGAATAATGATTTCCATCGTTGAAACCTACATAGGGCCCACGTGACATTTATTTGTCATCCAACCTGTTCGTAAGATCAGGTAGACATGTATGAATGAAAAACACAAATATCAGCTTGATTCAAAACTTACTGTGGCCTACGATAATTTTTCAATGGTAGAGGTTCAATTCATACTATTTCTTGTGGTGTGTGTGCCACTTGAGCTTTGTATAAGCTTCGATTTTGGGCTTGAGCCATAAATTTATCTTTTAAAGTGGATGAACGGAGTGGATAAAATGAATAAATCACTATGGGCCCCACAGAATTTACTCAGTATGCCAAGCGCATTGAGCTACTAAGTACACAATCTGATTCGTCTTAGACTCCTGGGTGGGAGCGGATACGCAGAATGGTGGTTTCAAAGCTCTATGGGCCTCACCATGGTGTATGTGTTTTATTTAGGCCCTCCATCCATTTTTCTTTTCATCTGACTCTAAGACATTATCCAAAAAACTGAGACACATCCAAATCTTAAGTGGACCACCACAAGAAAACAGGGGGGGATTGATGCTTATTGTTGAAAACTTTTTGGGGCCTTAGAAGTTTGGCATCAAGTTGATATTTATTTGTTCCCTTCCTCTAGGTCTATGTGACCTTATTAACACTTTGAATGGCAAATAAGCATTACAATGGGCCCTACGAAGAATTTAATAGTGGATGTTCAATCCCTATTGTTTGCTATGGTGTGGTAATATGATATATATATCTTTCTAATTTTTTTTAATTTTCCTTAAATTTAGATGTAAAAATGGATGGATGACATAGATAAGATACACTATGATGTATCTATTTCATCCATATCGTCCATTATATATATATTCAATTCAATTCGATCAATCGATTCAATTCGATACAGATCAATTCGATTCGATCGATGAGAACCGAAAATTGAAATTGAATTTTTTAAAAAATAAAAAATTGAATTGAATTGATCTTGGAGAACGATTTGATTCGATTCAATTTGTTCGATTCAATTCAATCGAAAAATTGATCATAAATTGAATTGTGTGCAGCTCTATATGCGACATGATGTGCATGTGCAAAGTGCAAAGTGCGCTACTAGCCACTAGCGCCTCTACAGCTACACTACCTCACATGCCCTCGCGCCGAGCTCGAGCGCGTGTGCAATGTTCCAATGCAAGCCACCATACTCCTCCCCTTCATCATAAATAAGTAAGGTATACAACACCCTACTTATAAAGAAAAGAAAAAACTTCCTCTCATCCGATATAGGACAAAACAAAAACAGGTTTTTTGTTCTTTTTTCAAAAATGTTTTTAACCAAAATATTTTAACATCTAAGCTCAAGTGTACCACGAAATGGGGATTAAACCATGACTGTTTGAAAACTTCTTGGGTGCATAGGAAATCTCGGATCAAGCAGATATTTATGTTTTGCCTTCATCCAGGATCTCTATGATCTTATGAGCTGGTTGGATGGAAAATAAACATCACGGTAGGCCTTAGGAAGGTTTCAATGGTAGGAATCATTAGCACAAATGCTTCTTATGGTGTGGCCCACTTGAACCTTTAATCTGCCTCAATTTTTGGAATACATCCTTAAGTGATATGGAAAAATGCATGGACAGTGTTAATAAAATCCATACATCACAATGACCCTTAGAGACCTAACCTGTGGATGTTGCTGGTGACGCAAACACCAGCCACCAAGTCAGTGTCAAAGCTCTGTGGGTCCCACCATGATGTATTTGTTTTATCCAGTCCATCCATTTGTACAAATCATTTTAAGGTATGAAGCGATAAATGACGTACACACAAAGCTCAAGTGGACCACACTATAGGAATGAGCGGGGATTGAACATCCTGGGATACAATTTGGGGGGGGGGGGCTATATTTGTGTTTTCCATTCATCCAGCTCTTTGTGATCTTATGAATAGGTTGGATGACAAATAAACATCACTGTGGGCCCTAGGAAGGTTTCAATGGTGGACATCATTCTCTTCAATGTCTTTGTGGTGTGGTTCACTTGAGGTTTGTATCGGCCTATTTTTGGTCTCATGACTTAAAATGATCTGCACAAACGGATGGACGGCGTAGATAAAACAAATACATCATGATGGGACCCACAGAACTTTGACACCAGCTTGGTAGCTGGTGTTCGCGTCACCAGCCAACCCGAGTCCATCTCTGCGAGGGTGCCGCGCAATCAAATCCGCCCACGCCTCGTCACCGGGATATCCCTGGTGACGCAACGGGCGATCCGCGTATGCACGCGATTGCATAGAAAGTCGCGTCCGAAAAATGGGAGAAAGTCAAGCATTATGCGAGCCACTCCCGTACGTTGAATGGAGACGGTCTCTCATCTTTCATCCCAACCATCCCTTTTTTTTTTTTTGATACAAGTTGCCACTCATCGTCGGTCCCACACCTGATAAGCAGCTGAGGTTCCTCATTACGGCAAACGTGTGAGAAGAGCCGAGTCTCCAGTCTCTCCTTTCCTCGCGCGAGTAGCCTTTCTCTGCTGCTTCTCACAAACAAAATAAGACGGAAAACATACGCGAGCGAGCGAGGTAGCCGTCAATGCAAAAAGAAATCCTCTTCCTAAGCGTCTCCAGCCCCAACCCTAACCCTAACCCTAACCCTAGGAACGCATAGATTCATCATCATCTTCCCTATCAGGTTCATTCTCTTGGCAATTCGTTTCGGATTATAGGCCATGGTTTGATCTCAATTGAATCATCGATCGACCTAAACAGGATCTGATGGGATGGTGATTACGGCCAGCCGTTGCTGCTGCTGCTTCTTGGAGGAGGATAAAGTCGCGGGCCCCACCGCTGGATAATTCGCTGCCATCGCCGTTTCGAAATTCATAATCCGCTGACATGGATTTGGCATCGAGTTGCAAGGTACCATTTCTTCATGATCACTTGCCCTTGTTTTTTTGTTCGTATCGATTTTTGTTTTTATTTGGGATTTTATTCATATTCATTCCTTTCCATCATCGTGAATTGGTTTTGTTCCTGCCATGGATTATTATTGGAAGCGGGGTTTCCCCCCCTTTTATGGAAGATTATTGAGGTTTCTAGATGATCTATTGATTGATCCATCAGGCGCTATCTGTAGTGCGGTTGTTCATCTCCCTTGTTGAGTTGGAGTGACCAGAGGCTCACCAGCTTCTGTTGTGCCACTGGCTGTTCTCCTTTCTGTTTCTTTTCTTTATAAATTTTGTGGTTATCTTTCGAAAAAAGAAGCAATGAAATAGTTGTACGGTCATTTGTGCCATTTGGCTGTGCCAGCTAAGTTGAACCTCTAATTGGCTAACTCATTCGAAATTGCAATTCTAGAATCTAAATAGAGGGAAACATCTCTATGTTTCGAAGACCAGCTTGAAAAACAGAAGAGAACGACTACCTCAAGTAAATTCCATCAAATGAATAACAAGAACATTGCACAAATTGTATCCTTTTCCAGCGAGCGGTGAAAATCAGTTCAACCCCATATTTTGCAGCTGTTATTTTCTAATTCCAAAACTTTCCAAGGATTGATATCCAGTCTGCTGGTTCCAATCATTTAGAGATGCGGACTTGAGTGCATTATAAAGATGTGACAAGTGTTTAGTGATCCAATTGAGGTGTGCCACAAGGCAAAGGACTTGAAGGCTCATGTAGCTCGCCATC
Source organism: Liriodendron chinense (assembly GCA_003013855.2). NCBI lineage: Eukaryota > Viridiplantae > Streptophyta > Magnoliopsida > Magnoliales > Magnoliaceae > Liriodendron > Liriodendron chinense. The sequence continues at coordinate 665,606 of PVNU02000695.1, read as the reverse complement.
ATAATGCCATTGAGGGTTGTTGACATATTGAGACTGAAGTTTTGGACTCAATGAAGAATGGCATAAGGCTCTTGTAGGTTTTTTAGATGCCTATGTATGAGATGAAGATTGATGTTGAGCCCGCCACTGCGTTGAAGAAGGCTGTTCCAAGGTCAAGAACTCAAGGAAGGAGTTAAGATCAGATTCTTCTACTCAATTTTATTAGTTTGAAGATCTTGAAAGGCATTTAGAAGAGTGTTGCATTGCTTTTGATGGTCCAAAGCATTAGTTATCTTTACCAATGTAAACTGTAACGGTAACGATGGCCTACTGTTTGGTAAGAATATTATCTTAACCTATCTGATGATTTTATGAACCCAGACAAGCTGAAAGTGATTGCAAAACTTCTACATTTAATTTCCTAAAAATCTAATGTTAACGGAAAGATTATATTAGCATGAGTGTAATACTAATAATGTGATAATTAATATTTTTATTCATATAACCATGGACAGTGTGGCAAAAGACTCAAAACGCAAGTGATAGGTCATAAAATAATGTCACTCAAAGGCTCCAAGCCCAATGGACTAACATACATGCTATAAAATTTATAATTTATACATTAGTTCTATTTATGTTACCAATCAATCACCTCTCGAATGAAAATCTTACTGCCCATGATTGGTTGACCTCCATGTCCTTGTCATCAATTGGCTGTGACTGTGGTCCTTGTGGAACAGTTGTTGCATATCCGTGATAACTAGAGCCAAAGGGAAAGGGAAAGATCATGCTAATGAAACTTGAGGATAACTTATCATGATCCCCACTGTAAGAATATCCACCAGTGCTAGACGAAGACCTATAACTATAGTCACAACCACCAGGCCCACCACCATAGTAGTGCCCATACTTGTATTGCGGCTGCCTTTGGTATTGCTGCTCGTACTTGTATTGCTAAGGATGAGACTGTGGCAACGAATAACTTGGATATGGATCCGGATGTGTAATCTGCCATGTCAACCTTCTCCATATGGATCATATCGACAACCAAGAGTAGTCCAACACGAAAGCGGCTTAATAGGTTTTATATATTGTCCATGTTCACATACATATCCAGATCCATAAGTGGTTTGACGTACCAGGCCTCTCGTCGTTTCATCTTCTCCAATGCCACTGGTGCCAACCTCCCCATGACGTCCCCCCAGGCTAGTCGCATGAGTTTGGTTGTCTACCTTGTCGATCCTTATCAACCTCATGCTCTTTAGATGGTTGTACCCTTACGTGCTGAGCAAAATCAAAAGCAAGTGCATCATCATCGTCATTACTGCCAGGATCATTCGTCTCGGTTTTGCTATTGCTACTAGCACTCTGTTGTTGGGTTAAATTTACCCTCTCTAGGTCTAAGACAATTGGATGATTCACTTTCTGGCCCATATGTATCATTAGGTTGTGCATGTTGACCTCTTCATTGCCCTCTTTTACCTGTTTACCCTTTTGTTTCAACAAATTTCTAAGTGGGGTTGCCCTCATTGAAAATATGGTATAAGTTTATTGGATTGAAGTCGTCTTTGTCAATTAGATTTGCCGCAAGCCCTGCATTTCGTAATCTCATCTTCACATTGGAGTCCATGTAGACGAGACAATCTAAGGTCCTGGCTTGCAATCGACTCCTCTTATTAGAGTGGATGAGTCCAAAATTGCTCTAGTTTCTCTCGCAACTAGAGAAACGAAGTTGTTTGGCTCAAAATTTTCACCACAATTGTTTGGAGAGCCTTTGCACTTTCTCCACAATGCATTTGCTAATTAGCTGTATTGAAAATAAAAAAATATAGTTCTACATGGCAAATAAAATAATTTCTACAATAAATGACATTAACAAAACATCAATTTCTTACCCGAAGGTGTTTGAGAGATTGCCATTTGTGTAATTTCATAAGAGAAGTTGGCTTGACAAAGTGTATATACTTCCAACGTGGGCGATATGCCAAAACATTTATATTGTTTTAGTCACCGAAATAAAAAATAATTAAAGACCACTAATTTAAGACTCGTACTCGCTTTATTTAACCCCGTGTTTGCCTATCTAGGTCGGGCTCTAATCTCTTTACTACGTTCTTCAACCTGATAGGAATCTCATTATCCTCAACGAATGAAGCAACATGTCTGTATCTCAGGTTTAGATAGTGTTTTACAATATAATAATGAAAAAAAGACTTTAATGATTACACCATAAAAATAACTGACTGATAACTAACAACAACAAGCGCATATTGACAAAGAATTTACTTGCCGCATGAAGCATGAAGATCATGGTGAAGTTGATTTGTCAAACGTTTGTCGATCATCTTACAGTAATATGTATAATGTGTATAATCATGACGAATGGCAAGCTTCGTTTTACCTATGGCACCGCAGAGGAAGCCCATGGTAGGTATCTTGTTGGGTTCTATAAGGACTCCCATTAGTGGTATCACCTTGAGAATGTTTGTGACATTCTCCCACTATTTGTTGCCCCTGGTGGTTGTTACAACCTCAACCAGTGTCCTTAAATGTCTTCTGGTCATGTTTTGTGTTGAGCCATTTCTGAGAAGCAAGCATTTCTCTCAACTTTACCCGATGTCAGTAGAAATTCTCAAGGGCTATAAAATTTGTTGCAGATCTAGTCACCATGGCCTAAAGCTGGGCATCGAGTCGAGTCGGACCGAGTTTGGGCTGACCCGAACCGATCCGATTATGGGAAAGGCCTGACTCGAACTCGACCCGACTCGGTACCGAGTCAGGCATGCCTGAACCGATCCGACCCGTTCAAGGCCTGGACTAAACCGAACCGAGTCCGACCCGGTCACAGAGACCGATTCGGATCGAGTCAGAACCGAGTCGAGTTGAGTTCATCTATAAATTCAAAAAAATCTAAAAAAATGCAAATTTATAGACCCGAGTAAGGCCAGATGTATCCCAGCCAGCCTGGATGCACCAGCCTACCCCTCCTAATTTCAATTTATACAAATACCCAAATTTTAACCCTAATTTATAAAAATTTCCAAATTTAAGCTAAACCCCCAAACATAATTCTAATTTCCACGACAAAAGGGCAATAATAAAAAAAAGGAGTATTGAGAGATTAATCCTTAATCCTCACTTAGAAGTTAAGATTAATCCGATTCGACGCCGGATTTGGTGTAGATGACGGCCGGGTGGGGGGGAGGAGGAGGACTGAGGAGGATGGAGATCTCTCGAGCAACACGGGTGGAGTCGCTCAGTAGGACGGCAGCAGCATGGTGGGTAGGGTAAAAAAATTAAGGTTTTTTTTTTTAACAGCCAAATTAATAAAAAAGGGAAAAAAGAAGAAAAATTCGATTTTTTACAGGGCCAATTTTTTTTTAGCTCATTTGTGATTTGGATGGGCCACACCAAAGGAAACAGTTATAGGAGACGTCCACCCTTGAATTTTAAGGGACTCACTGTGATGCTAATATAAAATCCTCTCTAACCATTAGATTCCACAACAATATTTAGAAATAGGACCTAAAAATCTGGTTCGTCTATGATTCATGCGAGCCACACCCAAGGAAAAAATCTTAGAGGGTGATAATTGTTTTGTATACAATTTCTAGTAGTGTGGCCCATTTGAATTTTAAATCGGGCCACATTTTTAGACATACGCCTAACATGGTGTGACACACCCAACTGTTGGGGTGGATTTAACACTAAGGTGGAGCTCACCCAAAATGTAACTCACTTTCCAAAAAATATTATATAAAAATCTCTTTATTTGGACTGCCAGCATGTGTGGTGCGTACCCAGTAACTTTCCTTGGGATTTACAACTTTTAGTTTTTAGGGGACTTACAATGATGTTGTGTGATCAGCTTCGACCAATAGATGTGCAATACTAAGTTATGGTTAAGGCAAAAAAATCATGCTCATGGCTGATTTATATGGGACGCCAAAGAAAACAGTTGAGAGAGACGTCCACCCTTGATATTTACAGGGACAACCATGATAATTATGTAAAATCCACACCAATCATTAGATACCATTGTAAGACTTAGATTCGGGGCCCAAATATTAGGCCCAATCCATTATTTAGGTGGGCCACACAAAGGAAAATATTTTGAAGGGTGAGCGGTTCATGTGTAGTGTTTGCAATCGTCTGGTCCACTTGAAACATAGACGAGGCTGATTTTTGGTTCGTGAACTTAACATGGGGTTACCCAGTTGATGGTCGGTGTGGATTTCATATAGACACTATGATATGGCCCACCAAAGCCAACTTTTTTTTGGTGACGTCAAATTACTTTTACGTCCTCGGTTTCCTCTTCTATGGTGAGAAAAAGTGAAAATGACTTTTCCTGCTCTAGTTTCCCTCCTGTGCATACACCTAAATTCTCAATACTTAGAGTTGGATCGGGTTTTGAATCGGTTCGGATCTCTTTCGAATGTTTGTATATGAGTGTCGTCACTTGTCTTCCCCTTTCAACCAATTTTGCAATGCTATTCTTTTTTCTAATATCTTCCAATATGAGGTCGATGCAATGTGCGGCACATTGTGACCATAGTAAATGTTGTCTCTTTGCTATCAATACCCTTCCTGTATATTTGTATGTTGCTTCATTATCAGTTACAATCTGCACCACATTCCCCTCTCCAATCTTACCCATCATCTAATTTATTAGGACAAAAATATAATCAACATTTTTGGTTGCTCTGATGCATTGATTGATTTGTGGAACATTGTTTCCAAGTGACAATATACCATGCAATTGATCATGCTATGTCTGGTTGGGCCAATACAACAATCACACGTAATTATGTCTCATCTAGTCTACCATATGGGTTTGAAGGTGGCCACATACATTTGCCTTCACATCTTGATATTATGGATCCGTCCATTTACCCCTAATCTCTTTAGCCATGGGTGTCCTCACTCATTCGTCTGCCTCTGCCACAGTGTCGGCCACCGCTTTCTAGTAGAGGGAGTTGACAACATTTGGTGCTATGTTGCTATGTATGAATAGCTTGGCTGTTGCCTTACCAAGCTTCTTAACTGCAGTTTTAGTCCACATCTATTTTATCTTCTTCTGTTTTGCTGTCTTCTCTAAACAGAGTTGGATCACACGAGGATTTCCTTGGCTCCACCACATCCACATCATCAGCATGTGAAGTGTCTCATTCCCTAAAGGCACACTACAATCCACTAAGCATACCCCTATTCCTAATCGCATTATCAACCCCCTGCCCTGTCACACTATTCATCTTCACAATTGGTTTGCATGCTCTCTCTCTCCTAGCTATTGTGACCTCCCATTCCGAATTCTCATCGGAGTCGACATTTTCATGCTCACCAACGCCCATATGATCAAGGCCAAATACCTCTTGTTGGGTTGCATCAAGAGCATCCTGCTTCTTCTGCACGTTATTCTTTTTGCTCTTCGATTCCTCCAGACTTTGTCGCATACATTATCCGCACTACCTCTCTTTACACGTTGTTGCACCATACGACTTGGTCCTTTTGGTGTGCCAAATGTTGTCTAAGTTGTGTGATTCCTCTAGCTATCATTCTGGTACACTAGTCGCATTTCATGGGGTGCCTACCACCAACCCTCTCACAAATGTTGCCATCCAATATCCTCACTTTTTAGTTGGGCGATGATTTTTTCACTATGCACTACAAGTCTACAAGCTACAACAGTTAACACTACAACCCCAAGCTCCTCACATGTCCAAAATATAAACTAAAGTCTAAATTCTAGACTAAGGTCTAAGTGTAAACTAAAGTCTAAAGTCTAAACTAATCAAGCTCCTCACTTGCCCAAAATGAAAACATATGACTATTAAACCTGTATTCCAGGTTTCAACTTTCAGATGAAATTAAAAAAATAACTTATGCACATTTTTATTCATAGTCACTATTCATCTGAAAATCAGCCAAAAATGAAAAGATTGAAAAAAAAAAAAAAAAACCAAAATGGGATTAAAATGAGTGATCTAAGGCATGAATTTCTAGATATTTTCATTCTACATGTATCCCAACCATCCACACTCGATATTAAAAACAAACTACATTTTTGGGGAGATTTTTCTTGATGGTCGCTATTCATCCGAAAAATTGTCGAAAATGGAAAATAAAAAAGGGATTAAAATGGGTAATCTAAGGCATACATTTGTGGGAGCAGATTAGGTGAGATCCCAGCCTCATGCAAGACAATGCGACCCTTACCATGGGGGCCCACCTTGATTTATGTATTTTGTATCCACATCTGTTTTTCCATATCATTTTAGGGCATTATCCAAAAATTTGAGATAGATCCAATTATCAGGTGGACCATAACATAGGAAACAGTGGTGATTGACCACTAATGGGCCACATAAGTCTTGGATTGAGCTGATATTTGTTTTTTTCCCTTCATCCAGGCTTATGTGACCTTATCAACAGATTGGATGGCAAAGAAACACTACGGAAACATTAAAGTGCACCCTAAGAAGTTTTTAATGGTAGGGTGTTCTATCACCACTGTTTCCTAGAGTATGGTCCACCCGAGATTTGGATCTTCTTCATTTTTTGGGATCATGCCCTAAAATGATATGGAAAAACGAATGGGCGGCGTGGATACAGAATACATACATCAAGGTGGATCCCATGGTAAGGGCCTCACCGTCTTGGGTAAGGCCAGGTTCTCACCTAATCTGCTTCTTGCATTTGTAGATCTATTCATCTTATATGTATTCCAACCATCCACACTCAATATTAAACAAAAAAAACTACATTTTTTTGCGGATTTTTCTTTACAGTCACCCAAAAATGAAAAATAAAAATAAAAAAGCAAAATGGGATTAGAGAGAGTAATCTGAGGCATAGATGTATTCACCACACATGCATTCCAACCATCCATACTCAATAATTTAAAAAACTACATTTTTTGGGCATGTCATGGGGGAGGTATTGGGAAGGTAGAGAAGGCAACATGGAAAATATCATTGTTGGCTAGAACTTAGTCTCTGTGGGAGGGAGAGGAACAATTGGTGTTTTCGGAGTCGAAGCAATCAGGTAGTGGATGTATTTAACAGGGGGCTAAATTGAATATAATGGGATGGGAAAATGCTTTTAAAGTTATAGGATAAGAGTCTATCCTTTTCATCTTTTTTTGATATATATTGTATTTTTAAGGCTTTGGCCTCATATCTAATAAAATCATGCCTTTCAATTTTCAAAAGAAAAGAAAAACTACATTTTTTTGGGATTTTTCTTGTTAATCTCTACTCATTAGAAAATCATCTAACATAAACAAAATAAGAAAAACAAAATGGAATTAAAATGAGTGATCTAAAGTGTGAATGTGTAGATCTTTTCATCTTACATGTATTCCAACCATCTACACTCTATATTAAATAAAAAAACCTACATTTTTTGGGGAATTTTCTTGAAAGTTACTATTCATCTGAAAATATGCTGAAAATGATGAAATTAAAAGAAAGGGATTAAAATGAGTAATCTAAGGTATGCCTTTGTAGATCTATTCATCCTAAATGTATTCCAACCATCCACACTCAATATTAAGAAAAAACTACATTTTTTGTAGGATATTTCTTGGCAATCACTGTTCATATAAAAAGGGATTGGGATGAGTGATCTGAGGTATGAATTTGTAGATCTATTCATATGCATGTTTTCCAATCATCTATACTGAATATTAAAAAACTACATTTTTGGGGAATTTTTCTTGACTGTCACTATTCATCCGAAAATTAGCCAAAAATTAGCCAAATACAATGTGTAGCGTGAGTCATGCATTTGTAGATCTATTTATCCTACGTATATTCCAACCATCCACACTCAATACATGATAAAAAAAGATTTTTGCTGATTTTTATGTAAAAATAGCAATATTATAAAAATTTGAAAAATTATATAAACCACGAATCTAGCAAAATATGGTCGATTTGGTGCAGTAAGCTTCAAAGGAAAGCTCCAAAAACTTGAATACTTACCTCTAGAAATTGAAGGATATTCAATTTTTTTTGAAGGATATTCAAAGGAATTGTTTCCAGCAAGAAATTTAAAAAGAAATTGAAGACTTGCCTCTTTTTTCGATTTTTCTTCAAAATGGCCCATGGAGCTTTGATTCAACCAAATTGCTACAATCGAGTGTTTTAATACAAAAAGTGTGTACAAGGTGTGTCGAAATTAGCTCAGGATCACTCCAAGAAACATTAAAATTGAAGAGAATAGGAAAAAAGAAGTGGACGATGATGCTATTTGCCCTGGTTTTGAAGTAGCCGTTTTTGAACTGTGTTATGGGGTAACGGCCGTTATGGTTCCAGTTTTTAACGAGTGCCTGTCATTGCCCTCGTATCGCGTAATGGGCACCACTAGGCGTAACGGGCATTTTTTAGAGATAACAACAATTTATCAGAAGGTTCGCAAAAGCGAGAAAAGAAAACAACCAAAGACCTAGCGTGCATCAAGAGAAAAGCACCAGCCACAAAGAGCTAAACTTTTCCTACCCAATCAGACAGAATGCCTTTATTTTTGCTTATGACCTCACCCACTCATTCCTGCTGATTACGAAAACACTGCCCATTCCTAGGCCCCCAGATGACCCAAGACACTGCCAAAATAATTAGTCTCCAAGAGACTTTGTCCCTCCCTTCAACTCCTCCCCCATGCCAGGCCCAAAGCAATGTCTCTACAGTTTGAGGCATGACCCAAGCCACGTGGTTGCTGATACCATTATGTAACCGTTTCGGGACACCTTGATCTTTATGATTAATGATTAAATTGTATTGGAACAACCAATTGAAGTACGTGTGAAAACTCAAAATAGAAATGGTAAAAGCTAAATCAAGTTAGAGAAGAGGGGAATGATTCTCCCCAATATTTGTCTTCTTTGCAAGAGCAATGTGGAATCAATTGGTCATTTATTTTTGCATTGTTCCTTTGCAAACAGAGTTTGGAATCATATTTTGGGATTATTTCAAGTTGCTTGGACTATGCCTCAGTTAGTTCCACAATTGCTTTGTTCGTGGCATGGAGTCCGGATAGCAAAGGACAGGCTTATGTCTTCTCGCTACTCTTTGGAATATTTGGGGAGAGCACAACGCCTGACATTTTGATAATAAGTTGAAGTCTTGGGAAAAAGTCCTTTGGAAATAAAAAGGGACGTTTCAGAATGGGCTATTGGTCTTCATGACATGGATGTCATTGTTGCTCATTCTATTTTGGAATTGTGATGTCTATCTTATGTTCTTTGTATTCTTTTCTGTCTTGACAGTTGTCAAGTTTCTTAATAAAATAATTTGTTATCCTTAAAAAAAAAGGGTTACTGAAGTAATTACCAATGCGAAGATATGGTCTTCCTCCAATTCCCTCATAAATGGGTAATATATGTTTGTACTTGAAGAAAACTCTTGTATTTTACTGAAGATAAAGGAAGACCATTGCCAATTGGTATGGGAATTGGATGCCAAAGCTGTTATGTCCGTTAAACCCCTCCACAATCTGATTTCTAGTTCACAACGTTGAGGAAACTCTCTTCCCTCTCTTAATGCTTTGTCATCTGCTTTGGACGAGTCCCTTTGGCAAACCGTGGTACAACATTGTTTGAACTTATGTTTTTTGATGGATAAATGAAATTTATTAACACCAAAAAACTCAGTGAAAGGATAAAACACGCTAGGCCCCACAAAACCTACATGACACAATCGGGCCTCCCAGTGAAAGTGACGACTCTAGAGAAATACAAAAAAAGACAAAACAACACACCTCTACATGGAAAGGTCCAATCTACTAGAGAACTTATCTTAAGTCTTTGATTTGCAGACCATCCCTAAGAGCTGCCAACTTTGCAAGTATTCGCTTCACCGTTTGCAGACTATCTCTAGGAACATGAGCAAAGGTGATGAGGTTCCATCCACAGATGTCATGAGCCTCCTCTATTAAATCTGCAATCCTCCATGGGTATTGCCGCCTTTTGGCCTGCCTGATGTTGTTAGAGGAATATCCTTCAATGTTGACGGGGAAAAGGTTGAATTTTGAGATCACTATAATAATTTTTAGGGGCGCAGTGGCTTCAATGATGTTAGAATCTGCAGTGCTGATATTGCCCAAAAATTTATCAGTCACTTGGATGCTACTGTCATGGATCAAGCCTCCCATGCCCATGGGCTTTAGGTTGTCCAGCGAGCACCCATCAAAGTTAACATTATAAGTCTGTGTGGTACGCTGACTGATTAATCTGACCCCCATTGATTACATCACCCTAGTTAGAATACATCATTGCTATGGAAAAGCCCTTAAATCTAGGATCAGCTTTCGCCCATCTGCTTTAAAATTCTGTTCACTACAACCTTGATCAAGGACATTCTACCTTAAAAAATCCTCCTGTTTTTTCAAGCAATAAAAACCACACAAATGCTGGCGTAGCCATGCTTCGAAGGATATGCCCAAGGGGAGCCCGGGCCGAAGAGACACTATCATTGACAACATCAGCATTGGGAAACACCTAATTCATCCCGAATTTAGTAAGAATACGAGCCCAGAGTTTAGACAAGAAGCTGCAGTGGATCAACAGTTGATTCACAGTTTCTTATTGGGTGCAGCCGCGTAGCACAGAGAGCATGTGTTTGGGATATCAAAGCTTTTGTTTTTCAAATGATCCGTGCTTAAATCTTACCAAGCTTCGCATTCGAAATGAAATCCCTGCTTCATGGGTACAGGGGCTGTCTGTATTTTGGAGAAAGTTGACGACCTATAGCCATTATCATGCGAGATTTGACCGAAAACAAACCATTGAATTCTAGAGCTCAAATCCTCATATCCACTCCAGAATTCAGGAATGTGGATAGGATTAAGGAGATGCAACAACCGTACGAGAAGTCTATTCTTCTTCCCTCAAATTATGATGGAACAATGTACACCGAGTTATTGGGAACATGTCAGCCGGGTGTATCGGTCGTGCCTAAAAACGATACAATGTCGGGCGTATCGGACCTGTATCGGACGATACATACGAGCCTTTTTGGCAAAAAATCTTGAAAAATTATTGCGAAGATATGAAAAAATGCAAAACACCAGAATCTGTCTTTTTTTAAAATGTTTTTAACACGTTAATTCTGCATCAGATCATTCTTTGATAGGAATCTATCTGTTGGCTTGACTTGCTGAAAGTCAACCAATTAGGTCCTATTCGAGCACAAATTAAGCATGATTTGGTGGATTATGGTACATTTCATTAAAATACAACAAAAAGAAGAAGAAAAGATGTGAAAAAGTGATGGTTTTCCCCATTTTCCCGATTTTCCCCAAAATTGTCCACTTTGCTTTGATTTATCAAATCCCACTCGGATATTGAGTTTTGATTCCCAAAATAGGCCTAGACTAGTCTAAAATAAGTTTTGGAGCTAAGGAGTTCCCTTGGTTCTGAAGTGTGATTTCTTTCCTTGTTATTTCTCATAATGAATGATAAGAGGCCTTGAGTCTAGCTCACAATCTCTGAGGTTGAAACTAAGAAAAAAGTAGGAAAAAGAGTAAAAAAGATATAAAAGAGTGTTTATGGCCCTATTGGATTATATTGGGTGTATTTGCTCCGTATCGGTGCCTATACGGCTCATATGGGACCATATCGGCAGATATGGGCTGATACTTCCCATTTTTTCAAGTTGATTCACCACTGTATTGTATAACGGTGGGGCCCAATAGGATTACGATATGGTTGTATCATAACCATTTTATAAAAAAATGCTCTTTTTGATTGGCGATTGAACACAGGATGGGGAATTTTTTCCGGAAAGAGGAACATCCATCCATGCACTACAAATCTTCCCAAAAACTTATCTTGCAAAGTTTTTTGTTGGTCCTTGCCATCCGACACATCTATCCCAAAATTTACTATTTATTTCGCTTGTCTACTCATCAAACATATGTTTAGTAGACCATGCTCCCTATGTTGAAGATGATCTATGATTAGGGTTTTTGTTGGTGGTGGCTACCCAATAAAATACTGGGAGTATGCCATCCTCCTTATTGCAAGTATCACCAATGTTCTATATCCTTGTTACCCATGTTCGTTTTGTTTTTGTTTCCTTATTTCCTTCTCCTTTTCCACTCTCCCTTCTCTTATATGTTCTTCATTTATGATTGCTAACCTCCACTATCTTCTATCTTATCCAGTCAGTTTTCATCATATGCACCTTATTCAGTAAGGATGTTAGTGGATTAGGTGCAGGTCAAGTCAGGTTCAACTGAGCCTTATTCAAAAGTGCAAGTCCTGGGCCCAATCCAAACTTGAAATGTGCCAAGTTGTATATGCCCGAGCCTAACCCGATTAAAAGTTTGTCCATGCCTTGTTGTTAGTAGTTCTACATGTATATTAATGGTATGTAATACATATATCTCTATAAATAAACACACACACAGACGCACAATTGATATGCATTATTATTATCGTGGGAGCGCTTGGCCTAAGCAGAACGATTAATGAGCTTGACTTGATCCCAACTTTTTAGACCTGACGTGACTCCATGAGCCTAGGAGTTTAGGATCAAGCCTGACCTGTGATGGCGAGGCTCGAAGACTCGTCACTCGATGGGCTGCCTGATCCTTAATGTATCTTTATTTGTGGATCTAGTAGGCACATGCTTTCCATTCATGCTTCTATTTGCATGTCAACTTCTTTCCTTGACTTGTATCTAACAATGGTGAAACTCCTATGCCGACTGGTTGCCTTTCTTCTTTGAATGACTATAATCTTTGAATGCAGGGCCTAGATCCTCTGTTGAGGTCTCCATCAATATGTTCTTGAATATAAAGAACAAAGTCCAACACCTTTAGACTTCTCTTTTCTCATACTTTTGTCCACTCCCTGCACATTCTGTCCTTTCCATTGGAAACTTTGCTTACCACCAGTGTCTCTCGCTATCGGCCACCTACCATTGATGTCTCTCATTGCCATAAGCATCTTCAGTGAAGGGTGTAACAGTCGAGGCCGAAAACGATACAATGCAGTTGCCTATTGGACTATTCAATTTGTGTTGGATTATATCAGGGTGAATTTTATTTGACCAGTTGAGCCCTCACGTTCATCTCTTGTTGCGTCAGTGTCGTTTGCAGGCTTTTGTAATTAGCGGAATGCATGTCAGGCCACCGTTTCACATTGGTACTAGAAGGTCCTCTTTGTGCCGATCAGGATCGGAAGAACCAACAGTAATGAGAATGTGGAATTGGCTATGGAAAAAAAATGATGACTTGTTAAAACAGGGGAGAGAAGTATTCCCCCTCCAGCTCCATCACCCTGCACAGCACAGCCCCTGCCTGATGCAACACCTTTGTCCTCTCAAACTGCATGAATGTCCTGTTCAGTGGCATTCGGTCAATTTCAATGACTTTTCCACACTTCGACTAGCTCGATGGTCACTGAATTAGCCCAAGCTTGAGTTGGGATCCCAAACAGGCAAATCCAAGAACCTCGATTCGTCTCTACTTCTATAGAGTGCCACTTCTCAACCGTCAGTGGTGACCAGAGACATTGTTCGTTGTAAGGTCGCATTCTTGGAGAAAGCCTGCGTATGTTCTCTAGATTGAAATGAAATAAGAAACCAGTTTTGAGTAAGCCACTCCACATTGATTCGATGAGTGTCTAAATAAGATATTTCCAGGACATCTTTGATCCCCAAGATCGATATACTGCAGTTGGAGGTAGCTTCCACCAAGCTAAAGCTCCAGTTCTTGCAACCTTCTTTCCACAATCTCCTTAAGTTCTATGACATTGTGTCCTTGATGTTTTGGCATCAATCATAAATCCACTACCTCCCAACAAGAAGAAATGCAACCCTTTCAGCATTCTTCCCCAAAACTTTAGATTTCTATCCTCAAGCTACATTCCCCATTGATTGTACCTTGGATGCTTAGCTTCATAGATACAGATGTATCCTCCACCCTTCGTCTCGATGGTCTTGCCAGCTCCATTCCTATAACAATATTGTATAAAAGTGAACACCTAATTTTCCTGAGCATTTTCTCCACCAGGATGAAAATGTCCACCATCGTGCCGAAAGCCCCAAAACCTCGTCTAAAACCTCTGAGGAAAAGGAGAAAGGGATATTGCCGATGACGATGCTGAAAAGGTCCCTTCCTCTTTCTCCATTCAACCACTGGAGAGTGGAGGGATGCACTGATGGTTTACAATTTTGCAATGCCAATTGGTGTAATTGCAAATAATCTGAGGTAAGCTCTGTGGCAACATAGTTTGCAAGTTATCTGTGCCCTGAAGCTGTTGAATGATTTGCTTGACGACTTACCGATGTTACAATGAATTTGATTGTTAAGAAGTCACAAGACCAACTCCATGACAAATATCTAGTTAAGTGCTTGACATTGCATGCATAAGATTACAATTGGCATTTCATAAGACACCTTGTGATTTATCCAAGTCATCTTGCTGGCACATACTCTTACTTGATTTGAGATTTTTGTTGATGAGTATGGCCATTGGTGTACAGCTACCCATGAAAAATCTACTCAGGATACGTACAGAGCAGTCTATTGTGACAATCCTAAAATGTTTTAAAATGATTTTGGACTGCTTTGATTCCAGGAATGAAAGCTGCCTGACCATTTTTTTTCCTTTTCACTGTTCATGGTTAACTAATGCTTGGCATTTAGTAATTCCACATCATTGTTAGCCAATAGAATGTCGTCAATGTACAAAGTATCATTAACTTTGTACTCAAGGGATTTGTATTGACACAATGGTCTGCATTGTTCATGAGAATCCAAAGGACGTTACGAACAGTGTCCTAGGAAACTGCTTCATCCTATATATGATTTACGCAGTTGGTAAACCTTTTTGGATTATCTTTCATTTAGCAATTGACAGTTAGCGGCATATAAATCTATTGATCTAAATCAACATTCAGGAAAGTAATCTTGTTGTGTGTGGTGAAATTCTAGGTTCATAGTCCAATGATGACAAAGATTCCTGATTAAAGGAATTTTGGTACAGTTGAAAAGTTTCTATCAGAATGCAATATTCCAATTTAAATGAGTCTTTCTAACACATTCCTTGATATTCTCTTAATTATTTGAATCCACTTGTTCTCGAACAATTCTAGGGTGGCAGAGAATGCGTACTCTGATTGTAATC
This sequence comes from Liriodendron chinense, assembly GCA_003013855.2. Taxonomy (NCBI): domain Eukaryota; kingdom Viridiplantae; phylum Streptophyta; class Magnoliopsida; order Magnoliales; family Magnoliaceae; genus Liriodendron; species Liriodendron chinense. The sequence continues at coordinate 650,488 of PVNU02000695.1, read as the reverse complement.
TCTCTGAAGTCCTTCTAACAATAAAAGATGTTTCATACTGCTTCTTTTTTGGGGATGGTTGATGGCTTTTTAATATGCTTGTGATAAAAATATATGCAAATTGTAGATCTTTGTGTTTATATACTAACTATTTGTTTGCTTCTGTCTCAGGACAAGTTGGCTTACTTTCGAATAAAAGAGCTTAAGGACGTCCTCACAAAGCTTGGTCTAGCTAAGCAAGGGAAAAAGCAGGTTCATTGTCAGACATATTGTTGTATATCATATTCTATATCCTTTATTTGAAGCATTCGTTATGACATGTCTCCTCCAGTTGTGCTGCTGAGTGCTTGTTAATTGATCTAACTGCAAAACTCTTAACAATGAATCCATAACTATGGATTGCTGCCACACAGTATCACTTCCCACCATAATGGTTGGCACTTTGGGCAAGACTTGATAGGTAGTGGTCTATATATGTCCGTGTTTTGAGTCATAGGCAGGCTGCCAATGTTTTTATGCCACTGCAGAGTTCATTTTTTATTTTCCTTTGGTGCTACATATTCTTCTTAGTCATTTGTTGACCCCAAATTGCTGGGACATGGCTATAATAATGATAATGACTTGTTAATGTTGTAATGTATGCGTAGAATGTAAACCATCTTTCTCCATGTCTTGCTTCCTCCTGACACTGAACCCATGTGTGCGTCAGCACTTTTGCATGTCTGTGTGTCATGGGTGAGCGCGCTTGTGTGCGCGTGAGAAAAATCTTTTAATGCATAATTACAAGCAAGGTAAAAAATATTGTTTGAATATATTGTATCTCCGAGCTTTGCTAAGCTCACTCACCCCACCATGTGGGTCAGTATGGCTGATAGGTGTAATTTCCAATCAGTCCCTCAGGAGGATCTCTGTGTAGATTTTTGTGCCCCAATAGGATCTGGCCTATTCAAGATCTGGTCTATGTTAGACGTCTACCTCATCAGTCAAATTCACCCTTACATGGTGGGCCACGGGCCTAAAAATCAATCCAATCCATGACTTAGGTGGGCCACACCATAGAAAATAGTTGATAGTGGATATCTACCCACTGAAACCTTCATGATCGCTTAAAGGGCCCACTGAGATGTGGTTCAGACATCCAACCCATCTATTGTGTGTGCCCCACTTGGATGAGGGGTCACACCAAGTTTCGCTGCGTCCAAAGCTCAGGTGGTCCCCAACAAGTGCTTTTAGAGGTTTTAGGCATGATTTCACACAGTTTCATATGATGTGGCCCACTTGAGTTCTGCATACGGCTGATTTTTGGCATATCCCATAGCCTAGAGGGGACCCACCAAATGCACGGTGTTGATGTCCGATACACACCATGGTGGGGCCCACGCAGCTCGACCTCATGGGAAGCCCCCATGAGGTTGACCTCAATAGTACCATTTCCCTACACACACACACACACACACACACACACACACATATTTAGATTTTTCCTCAAATTTCGTTAGGGAAATGATGACAAATACTTAGGGATATGCATTAGGGGGATGAATTGTATGGATTGCATGAATTTCAGCCCGTATTGGGGGCATTTGAATGGTCTGTAATTGGCTCGACACCATTCATCTAAATTTAATTTTATTTTTTTCCCTCAAATTTCTCAAGGGAAATGGTGTCAACTGGTTAGGGATATGCATTAGTGGGATGAGTTTCATCAATTGCATGAATTTCAAACCGTTTTGTGGATGTTCGAGTGGGGCCTCAAATCGGCCTAACACTATTCATCCGAATTAAAAAAAAAAATTCTTCAATTTTTTTAGGAAAACGGTGTCAAATGGTTAGGGATTATGCATTAGTGGGATGAATTCCAAAGATTGCATGAACTTGGGGCCGTGTTGGGGGCATTCGGGTTGTCCCAAATCGAAGTTTGTATCGAGTCATTAATATTAGATATTTAGAAAGTTAAATATTGGAGTTTTGAAGTCAGTCTAAGCCTCTCTGGTTAATAAAATCATCAGGCAGCCTGAGATAATATTCTTACAAGAAAATGGCCTGTTATACCATCATAAACATTTTTTTTTTTTTTCGGAGACGTGCCGTCCATAAACATGTTCAAAACCAGAAAGCACACATACTTGGAATCCTCTCATTTTTGTTTTCAAATTTTCTAATATTTTTTCTTAAAAAAATTTGACTGATATTGAGGCCATAATGGCTGTTATGGTCTGTAACGCAATGGTTCAGCGGCCGGCTGTTACTGTTATTGAGTACCTTGGCCGGGGATTTCGGCCTCTACCACTCTAAAGGTCCTAAAGATTTCTCCAGCTTGCTATTGGAGATCTCATACAGATTAGACGAAAGTAGCATAATCCACCCTCTATACCACCGACCCTTAACCTCGGATTGATTCTTTTTTCCATTCCTCCATACCACTGTCCAACCTTTTTCCACTCTCTCCACATGCATAGTCATCGTCATCACTATTCCACCCTCCCACATGGTTTAATTTTGAGGATGATAATTATGCTCTTTTCCTTGGTCTTTTTGTTTCCTAGTTGTTCTTGTTTTACTATTTTCCGTTTCATTCTATCTTTTTTCTCAATTAATGATGATTTATTTCTTCATCCTATTTTGTTTAGGCCCTAACTTTGCAGTTTGTTTGCAATCATGAGGTTTTTTTTTGTGTATTTGGTACTGTATTTAGCTTGTGCTTCCACTTTCTAGTTTACTGTTTTTGCTTTTACCTAGTTTCTCCTTTTCTTTTTTATTTTTTCATTTTGATAGTGGAATTGGCTGTTGGCCCTTATGTCATCATTTTCATCATTTTACTGTGTTGTCCTGCACTCCTGCCTTTGGCATTTGCTCCCTTAGGGGTGAATAATAGCAGCTGTATAGTCTTTTGGTCTTCTTTTTAGCACGTGATATTGAAAGCTCATTCTATGGAACAGTGTTCTGCCTTTGTCTTGCTTTTCCCAGCATCATGCCATCACCTTTTACTGTCAAACTTATTTTCCCTTGTTAATTCTGTGCAGGATCTTGTGGACAGAATTTTAAGTCTGTTTTCTGATGAACAAGGTGACTGACTTGACCATCCTGACTACTTTGATCAATCAACAATTATGCATATTAAAGAAAAAGAAACTGAGATTTTAGTGATAAGTAATCTGGTGTCTACTAAAGGAGGCAGTCTTATTGTGAGGAAAACATGGATGTTCTGTGCTCTGTACCTGTTCTGTACAAATGAGTCAGTAGGTTTGGTTATTGGGGCCATCGATCTGAAATGACCTGCCAGGAGTGCCCCATGCCTATAAAATCTCGCTGATTGGATAACTGTGAGCCTTTGATGGTCTGCCTGCAAATGTATGGTCAAGAGTACACTAAAGCAAAAGCGTTCAACAGATTAAAGGCTATCATCAGATGGCTAGGATCTTCCAATCTAGGAGGTTTCAGAGTACGGTACATTCACTTCTCACCTCATAAGAGACAATACTGGGATAACTGAAACATGTTGCACAAACTGCGAAGATCCCTGTTTCCGTGCAACAGAGCTGGATCTCATTACCTAGCATATGCACTCTATTTATCCATCTTAATTATCTTACTCATGGCAAGCCGCTAATATTGACTTGCTTTCTGCTATTGGTGGCAACTTGTTAAAAGCTCCTCCCATATTTCATGTACTTAAAAAGTAAGAAAAATAACTCCATTATATCTTTTGAGAAAGGAATTGCTACACCCACCCTATCTTATTTTTGTACACCCACATCTTTGGAACTGAATAGTACACTTTATTACCATTTAATTCTCAAAACATACAGTGGGTGTGAGGAAACCAATTAGGGTGGGTGCATTTCTATTTGACAATCAAGAGCATGGGTATAATATTGGCTCCCTTAAAGAAATTCGAATGACTTCTATATAGCACACTTGTTTTAATTTGGAAAATCAGACAAGTTCCATTGTCGAATTTTTAATAGAGAAGCTTGTGCATATAGGGTTCTTCAATATCAGCTGATTTGTTCTGTTTCTGTCTAGTGAAGCATAATTAAGAATGAAGATGAATGGTTTTATATGATTATTCCTCCTTGGTCTTTCACATAATATCTGAGCAAGGCTATGATGATTATGACAACAAGGACAACGACATTTCTCAATGTTGTCAAATCTTATCGTAAATTGCACTAATGGCCAAGTCTCATTGAATCATAAGTTGTAAGATCCAATTTGATTATTTAAAAAAAAAGCTAATAAATATTAAAGATCATAACTTCTTTTTGAAATAAGATATAGATCAGTGATTCATTTCCCATCTATATTCATGAACTAGACAAGGAATACTATGGAGTACAAACATTTCCATACTGCTTATATGCACCTGGTATAAATGCTATGTTACTGCAAGTGTCTAATGATTCATTCATCTTGGATAATTAAAAGAAAAAAGAAAAGAAAAGAAAAGAATGAGTTCATAAAGACAATAAAAAGATATCATGTGTCATAAGGGTTTTCCATGTCATCATCATCTTGCTAAATGAATGTTGCTCTCTTCTTCTCAAATTCAGATTCAGACGACAATTCTACTTAATTCTCAAAAAAGAAAAAAAGAAAAGAAAAAAAGACGACGTGACTCCTGCCTCCCTCACTTGATTCTTCTCTTTCTTTCTTATTGCAAGTTTTCCAGGGCTTTTAAAGAGGTTGGAAATATAAATGATTTAGGTATTTGATGGTTAAGTTAATGCTATCCTTCAGAAAAAGAAAAAGAAAAGAAAAGAAGGTTAGCTTAATGCTGCATATTAGTAATTTAGTACCATTGACTACCTGCACGGGGTTTGCGCAAACGGCAAGCGTCGTGGGTGTGCTTCCCACAGACGAGACTTCGATTCCCCTTCCCGGGATTATTTGATGCACGTGGTTGGCGGGTGATTGGGCGCATCTGTAGGGAATAGTCTCGCCTTAAAATGAGGCGGGGACACCTTGATGTCGTAAAAGAAAATAGTACCATTGACTGACTAGTTTCTTTGAGAGATAATTGGCCTTCTATGAAAAAACAAAACATCTACAAAAGAACAATACAAGAAACTACCATGGCTAAAACAGAAACAGCGAATTTGAAAAAATATAATCAGCAGCACCACAGATCAGACAGCAGCTGAAAGGCCAGGACCAATCCACTAAAACAAGGATACAGATTAACTAAGTCTCTCTTCTTCAATAAAGAGGTCTTGTCTAGACACTCCATCTTCCATGAGTGGATCCACGATTTCATTCTTGGGTCACATGATTAAAAGAAATCATCTTTGCCTCTGTATAATTCAAGTGTGTCCTTTATCAGGTCCGTTTCTTCCAGGACTGCTCCGAGATGAGGCCCGCCCAATTGCATCACTGGGATCTCCTTTAACAATTGCTGTGAAAAGCTGAAAAGAAGCAAGAATCTTAACAGCATGAAGAGGACTGGCAGCCTTTGCATAACTAGAGTCCCTAAAACCAGTGGGACCTGAGAGCTCAATAATGACAATCCCGACATGATCATGGACTATCCCACCAATGCCAGCCCAGCCTGTTCTTCCGAAAGAGCTGTGGTCAAAGTTTATTTTGAAGCAGCCAGAGAGGGGAGGAATCCATCTAGCTTTCTCAATCTGAGCTTTGTTTTGGCAATGGAGCAAAGGTTCAAAATTGGAAAAGAAAGTAGAAGTCTGAATATTTTGGAGATCTGCATCAGACCCTGACCAAGACGAGCTATCTAAAAATATGATCAACGATAGGCTTAACTCTTGCCAACTTATTCTGAAAAATTCTGGCATTTCATTCAGTCCAGATCGCCCAACAGGTGATAAAGCCCGACAGCTCCAGTGCAATTTCCCAGGACCCCAGGCATTTAAAAATCAGCCAGCAACATGTTTAAGAATCGAACTTAGGGATTCCCGAAGGTGCCCAAACTTATGAGTCACCTCTCTACATACCTTGCTGACTGTCAAGCAATGAAGCAGTAGGTGAATGATTCCTCTGTCGTGTAATGCAGCCCACATCTGTTAAGTATCATAAATCTTTTCTTTATATTATCGACTGTCAGAATCTTTTTCTAGAGATGCGATCCACACAAACGCTTCACTTTCAGCGGAACTGGAACATTCCAAATGCTCGAGATAGGAGAAACTTCAGCACTACTTTCATTCGAAAGCCATCTGGCCAAGGATGAAACAGAAAACTGGAGCCCTAGCATCCCAAATTCTTCTGTCTATCCACTTGGAAGGACTGAACACCCCTTTAAAAGCATGACCAGCATATTTTTCAAAGGATGCAATTTCCTCCCCTTCAAAGTCCCACTGAAATATTTGGCACCACACTATCCCATTAGATCGCTGCGGCAATTGGCCCACAGATGCTCCTTTTTGATCTGAAATTAAGAACAGATCGACAAAGTGTTCACAGAGAGGGGATTTCCTATACACCAAGTCCTCCCAAAAATGGATGTGCAGACCTGACCGGATGCGAAATCTGAGGTGGATGTCACAGAACTGCTTGGTCCAAGACACCGCTCTCTGAATGATGGATCCTGAAGACCAAGTGGCAAGCGCAATGTCCCTTGAGTTCTCAGCCAAACAATATTTAGCTACAACCATGAATCTGATATCGATTCATCCTTGTAATCAAGACACCTCCACTATTTTGCTAGCAGTGCAATATTTGTTATTCTAACAGGTTTAATGCCCAAACCACCCATGTTTGTAGGCTTACACACCTCTTCTCATTTAACAAGTTGATCATTGCGGGAATCTTCTGTACTGCCCCAGATGAAGTTTTTCTGAATTGATTCACTTTGTGGGCATAGTGGAAGGACATCCTTTATGAGATAGCAACTTTCCTTTCCACTTACTTTTTAACGAATTTCTCAGGAGGTCCTCCTAGCACTGCGATCTCAATCTTCCTAGGGGTGTAGGCATACTGAGATGCTTAATAGGGAAGGCTGACAAACCTACATCTGAATCTTCTAGCAATCTCCTCGATAATATCACCATCCAGATTGATACCCAAAACAGAGCTTTTCGATAAATTTATCTGGTGGCCCGAAGCAATAGTGAAACATGTGAAGATGTCGTTAAACACCAGAGCTTCACTGATAGAGCTGTCACTGAACACCAGCGTATTGCCTGCATTTGAAGGTGCCCACAACCATGCCTTTTATAAGCTTCGAAGTCTCAGCCTTTTGGATAAGTTTCGATGGGGCCTCTCCAACTATGGAGAACAATATCTATAATTCTATATACATAACGTTAGTAGCTTTGGGACAGTTTTGCCCCTGTAATTAGTCATGGGGAGAGAAAAATCCTTGGATTTTTTTCATTCATGTAGCCCTTCAACCTGAGGTAATTTTGTCCTTTCAACTCCTTGAGAGTAGCCTGCACCCACTTCTTTTCTTCTCTGTGTGTAGCCTGCACGGAAGACGTAGCATTAGGGAGCCCATGGGACAGGCTCTGTGGACTAATGAACCTGTATCATCCACACCACATCTAATGTGCTGTATCATTTTAGGATGTTGGCCCAAAAACGAGCTGATCTAAAGCTCATGTGGGTCACAGCACTAGAAAAAGTGGGCATGGGTCGCCCACCATTGAAACCCTTATCTTGTTCTCTCGCTGCGTTTAGTCCACATATTTGTACTGCACCCTTTTCCCTCTCTCTCTCTCTCTCTCTCTCTCTCTCTCTCTCTCCCTCTCCCTCTCTGTTGTTCTCTTTCCCTCCTACTCTCTCCATGTGCGTTGCACTTGCCATAACCCTAGTTGGAGATAGTTGATCCCCTTGCCTGAGCCACACTGACTTCTGAAGAAACTTTTCACAGACCTGTGACTTATAAAAGAAAACCATGGGGATGAAACACACTCTCATCCCCCGCCACCAATGCTGCCTGAATCTCATGTGATGCAGCAAATATAACAGAAAGGCACAATTTACACTATCATATGCCATTTTGATGTCTATCGTAAGCAGAAAACCTTTTCTGCAATTCTTCTTGTGTCTGCCATCTCCCTTGTAATGAAAAGATAGTCTGAAACCGAGCTTCCAGTGATGAGACCAGTCTAAGCGCAGAATAATATTACGAATGATCTTGCGGAGCCTATTTGCCAGAACCTTTGCAATGAGTTTGTGGATGATATGAGCAAGGCTTATTGTCTATTGTTGACACCTGCTTTTGCTTTTTGGCATCTTTTTAGTCGAGCTTGGATTGCTCTGTTCGGGCTTAGCTCTCTCTTAGAGTTTCTTGGTTTCTCAGCAAATTTTATTCTCTCAACATCTTGGCTGCAATTGCAGTGAAGAGTAGAAACACAACAAGGCTTCACATTCAATTGAAAGTTGGCCTACGAATAGTGTTAACAACTTGAACAGAACTTTATGGTGTTATGCTTCTGAAATGGAGCCTGACAGACCAAGGTTCTAGATCACTGAGCCAAGGTCCAGATATAAAAATTGGAAGCTTGAGTCATTCTTGTTCATTGGATTGGTTTATCCTTGAGAGCATTGCTTCACACATTCAATGAAAGTAAACTGAAGTTTTAACAAATAAAATGATAGATCTATATTCAATATAGACATGGGCCCACTTGATGACTTTGCCAACCTGAAAATCAGGCCCCAAGAAACATAAATTGTAGGGTCCGGTCAGTCTGGAGACTCTCAAATTTAATAAACATCTGTCATCCACTTAATAACTGAACTTACCTGATTGTGCTACACTATTCAATCTAAAGAAGCACCAATTTGGGACGGTGGAAAAGGTGCATGAAATACAAGGGGAGATTAGAGAGGGAAGCTTTGATCAAAGTAATTCTACCCCTAAGGGGATAACAGGTTCCTTTTCTAAGGGGAAAGTTTCCTTCAATTTTCTCTCTGACTTGATCCCCAAATGGTGCAAAGCTGGTTTCCCACCACAGATGGGCAGGCCCGGATGAGAGGGATGGAGGGAGGGAGCCTACCTGACAACCTAATGATATAACCAACCGGGACATTTCCTCCCTCGACATGTGAATTTTGAAAAATTCACTCTTGGATCGATTGACCTTAAAGCCCATACTACTTCAAACTTACACATTGTCATGGCCAAAACTCCACCATATAATTATTAGGATCATAAAAGAGCAAGTTATCATCTGCGAATTATAGGTGGCTAATGCGCTAGGGATAATTCTCAACTTTAAAGCCATGAAAAAGCCCTGCAACCTGGCCCCTAGGTAACATTCTACTTGGGGCTTGCGACACCAAGATGAAAAGAAACAGGGAGAGGGGATCCTCCTGACACAGGGCACTAGTAGCCTTAATGAACACAAAAGAGGAACCATTATTAATTACTGAAAATCTAGCCTAGGACATGCAAGATCGAATCTAGATTCTCTACTTTTCGCGAACCCCAAACTAATGAGCATGTAGTCTATGAAAGCACTATCAATATGGTCATAATAAGCTCTTTCTAGATCAAGCTTACAAAGGATGCCCTGAGTACCTGTCATATGACAAGATTCAAGGCATTCATTGAAATAAGGGCACTATCGAGAATCTACCTCCCGAAGATGAAAGCACGTTGGAAGGGGGAGATAATCTTCGGGAGAACAGGCCTCAGCCTCTGACTAAGAACTTCGACCTCAATCTTATACGTACCATCGACAGGGTTAATCAGATGGAAGTCTTTTAAATTTTCAACTCCCTCCAACTTATGGATGATGGCAAATGAATGAAAACCCCATCTCAGAAGGAATTCAACCAGACTGGAAAAAGTCCTCAACAAATCCTAGAAAGACTAGAAGCATAGAGGAAAAATGTTTAGACCTAGGGACTTATTCCTGCCATAATCGAAAACCGTGTCCCTTGATCTCCTCTAGTAGAAATGACCTCTTGAAAGAGGCCACCTCCTCTATGGAGATTCAATAAAATGAACAGTTATCCAACTTCGGACGACAAGAGGTCCTCCTCTGGGGAGATTTGATCAAACGAACGATTATCCAACTATGGACGATCGCAACTCTTATTTGAAAGGAGAGAGTGGAAGCTAATAACAGAATCACATATGTGGTCTTTGTCAGTAATCCTTTCACTGTCTACCAAAATAGAGGAGATAAGAATTTTCCCTTGCCTTAGCACTGGCCATTCTGTGTTTATATATATATATATATATATATATATATATATATATATATATATATATATATATGTTTTTGTCACCTACCTTGAGCTAGACTGTCCGAGAGTTTTGGAGCCATTTTATCTCCTCCTCCCTGAGCCTAGAAGAATAGCCAGAGTACAACTTATCTCTGGAGGAAATATCCTCTTCTAATAGTGGACCCCCTTCTTTGATATCCAATGCCCGAATCTAATCGAGCATTGAAGCCATCTCCAACTCCCTCTGACCAAAGATCTCTTGGTGCCATAGCTTGAGCATAGCCTTCAACATCTGCAGTTTCTTAAAAAGCATAAAACCATGCTTACCCTTGATCGAAAAAGGACCACTAACTGGAGACCAGGGAATGAAAACCCTCCACTTCGAGCCATATAAGCTCAAACCTGTAGGGTTTTGAGCCCCAATTAATTTCATTAACTTCCAAGATAACGAGGTAGTGGTCCGAGATTGGCTCTGGAAGACCTCTTTGATGTGATAAGGAAATTTTTTGAATTAAACCTAGGGAGACCAGGAATTTGTCCAACGGGGACATGGAAGGGGAGGAACGCCCATTCCACCAGGTGAATCGAACATCCCCATGGGTAGGTCCACCAGGTCATGCTTCCCAACCCATTTAGAAAAGCCATGCGTACTAGCAGTGACCTTGTCTACGGCCAACTTCTCATGCACAAAGCGAACAATGTTGAGGTCGCCCCTCGATGGTCGATGCACGAAGGCAATATTCATCTATCTAGACAGAAGATGACTCACCTAGAAAGATTCGCGAAAAGACTGCCGATTTAGACGGTAAAGCCTAGAGAAGATTCATCTGAAACCAGACGACATGTCTCGTAACCACATTAATGGAGAACTAGCCAGTCCATCTATCCTCTTTGCACTAGGTAGCGGGGTCCCACATAACCAAATGTCCCTCGCTGAACCCTTCATGTTGAGTGACTCCCACTCAACTCCCTTATCACCCCAAATGGAATGCACCAATCTCTTGTCAACCAATTGAAACTTGGACAATTGGAGGACAATCAGATGGGCCTTAGACCGAGAATAAATTTCCTTAACCTGGGATCACTTATGGGGGCAACCAAACCCACTGACATTCCACGATAGAATCTTCATTGAGGAACAAATTTGACCCCTCTACCCATTCTCTCGTTACGAGGGATGACCTTGAACAGACTGTCATGAACCACACCCTAATTAACAAGTTCTCTGTTCCCTTTCATTTACTTAGGAAAACCTCTAGGAGAATCGATTGAGGATGTTTGAAGGTCCCCTTCAGCAACCAACTGGAACAAGGCAATATAGTCCTCATCCCTATCCCCCAAAACCACCTTGAGCAACTTGCCAACATGGTAGATAGCATCCCTGACCCATCTCTTCTTTTTGAAGATGGCAAGCAACTCCTCCAAACTCCCATGTGAAAAAACGAAAGGAAGAAAGTTACTTTCAAACTAAAGGAGGCATGAAGAGGGGACACAACTTGATGTAGGACAACTAACCACTTGCTCTAAAAGCTCAAACTGATAGAGCGTAGTGAATTCATCCCTTTATCTCATGGCCCAAGCTCTTGCTTCACACAGGCCAGGCCCTCGTCCTAAAAACTCGAACTGATAGAGCATGGCGAATCAATCCCTTTTATCTCATAGCCTAAGCTCCCGCTTCACACAGGCTAGGCCCTTGGCCGAACCCTCCTTTGTGGGCCCCACTTCACATGTGTTCGCATCACACTAGCCACCCGTTTCACACGGGTGGGGCCCGCCTCACATGAGCCACCCGCCTCACACAGGGCGCCCACCCCAAGTGTGTCTCCACTTCACACAGGCTACCCCACTCGAGCCCGATGCGAAAATGCCCCTGCATTACAACTAGAGCATCTGCAAGGATACCCGATGTTAAGGAACCCGCAACCACAGTCTTCAGAATCTCTCCATCCAGATAATAGTCCAGAGGAGAAACTTTCGGGGGAGGGAAACTAAGGCCAAAGGGCCAAAATCCTCCGTGTAATGAACAACTAACTCCTCCAGATTAACCTGGGGCCTAGAGGGATTGAAGAAAGCAATCAAAGAGAAAGGAGTATGAACCATCTCTGGAGGAGATGGGGGAGAGGGGGAGGGAAAGGGGTTGAGAGACTAGTATAATAACCTATAGGAGAAGAGGGACCTGAGACATGCGGTACGGAATGAGGCCTGACTTGAAGACCATCTTTGAAGAAGGGAAGGAGCTCTGCTGACGTGTCTACCGATGAGCTGGCATCGAGCGTCTTAGCTATCGAGTACAAACGCGTTTGAATTTTTTTCGAGAGGGGGATCATAGAAGTTGATAGTGTCATCCACCTGACATTAGAAGACCCAAAAAATGGACCAATCAGCCCATTCAAAGCTGGAAGCCACCGAACCGGCTCGATGAAGCTGGCTTGGCAAAGATCACCTTATCAACATTCTCCGATGGGTGTAGAGAGTCCCAAATAGAGAAAGGTTAAGCTAACGGAGAAGGGAGTCGTTCGAACCCAAACTACATCAGTGTTCAAACCAAACCACCGAATCAAACAGGGAAAAATTTGGATTCAAAGAAACCACCAGACTCCATTGGAAGCCCTCCCAAGCCATAGACACCACACTAGGAATGACACGAAGAACAAGACCTAGCCCCTTAATCGAGGATACTGAAAATGGAGGTGGACTCTGACAACGGATGGCATAAAAGGGTTAGCCTCAAGAATCCCTACCAAAGGCAGTGTAGGTGGATTTCCCACAAAGACCTCTAGAAAGGAGGTTGAAGGCCCCCTGGGTACTTGAACTTACATTGCCAGTCTCCCCTCCCCATGACTGTTCTTTGTTCACCTCCAAAGGACCATAGCACGCTATATGGACGCTAAGTTCCTTACCATTGAACCTTTGTCCATTAAGACCTTGGATGACCTTGGCAAGATCTGTGAAAGCCTCTGATGGTGGATGATCCTTCAACCCTTGGAATAGCAGCACCCATGACCTTACCGAAGTGGCTAAAAACATAGGAGAAATTTAGTTCCATCCATTCTTTCGGGAACCAATCCATGAAGAGAGTGGGAAGTTCCTTAAGCGGGTCATATCCTTTCCTCCTACCCTTAAGCTGAGCCCTTTTCCTCCCCTTATCGGCTGGACTCCACATGATGATGCGTCTTCTCTATCGTTTCTACTTTCACGTCCTGATGCCTGACACTTTCCCTTTTGATGCCCTCCTACTTGAAGAAACATCAAATTGATGTCGACCAACTCCTCCCCTGGAGAAAGTGTTGAGATCTCTTCCATTTTGATGCGGACATCAGTGGTGCACCTTTTAGAGTGTACCAGAGGAGGCGACGTCGCAGATCGAGTGTTGGAGCAGACGAGTTGATGTGGATGGACGCCGGGCCCATTGGGCCCATTTTCTGACGCGTTACGAGTACGCGAGCTGCAGGATCGCGCAGGAGCATCATGACCGCTGGACCATGGAGTGGATTTACATTTAGGCACGTTTCTGTTTATTTCCTTGTTTCTAGGCGCTTTAGTGTCGTTATTTATTTTAGGCGTTTTTATGTTATTTCTTTGGTTTTCAGGCACTTTAGTGCAAGTTTTTTTTATTTTCGTAGCTTATATATATACTGTGAGAACCCTATTTCGAAATGATGGAATGAATAGAAAATTTGTGAGTCTCTTCCTCTTTGTTTGAGAGATTAGGGTTTCAGGATTGATCCTCGGGTGTTGAGGATTCCACCCCGGAGTTCCCGTTTTCTCTTCTCTATTTCTTCAAGGTGCGAGGAAAGGTAAGCTTCTTTTGATTCCTAATTCGTACTTCATGAGAACCCATTGCTCTTCTACATCCTTCGTACTTTTCTGAACCCCCCCCCCCCCCCCCCCCCCCCCCCCCCGTTTTTTTTTTTGGTACGATCGAAAAGAGGAATGCCTAGCTATGAGAACTGGATCCAAACTTGACTGTAGACTGGTCTATGCTAGATCTAGGATATTCTCATATCCCTAGATCCTCCTTGTTTTACGATTTTACATGGTTTTATTCTAAGGGGCATGATCCGGACGGACGGATCTCATCTTCGTGTTGAGATTTGTTAGTTTCCTCTGATTGAAAGTAGTTAGTTTCGTAATTTTATTATTTGATTATCTTCCAACTGAATATACATGCATCTAGGGTTAGGTCATCGCATGTCCTTGCATCACATTTGTGTGGAACCAGAGGCTCGATCTCTCCCAACCTTCTTCTTGAACATTGCGAAAAGCTCTAACGGATTTGTCTCTATAAGCCTTTCCTACCTGGTCTTCTTGGTGTTGATCGTCTTTGGAAAACGAAGTCTCTCCTTCATCTCCTCTGTTTCAAAATGATTACCTTACCTAGGGCTTGAAGATAGAGATGTACTCCATCAGAGAGAAGATGAGGATGGATAAGTCGAAGTCATTTTAGGAGTACCCTAATAGGTGATTAAAATGATGGAGGGGATATTTAGATGTTTTAGTCATATGCTACAAATCGTTGAGTGATGAGCATCTACTACATATATTGGGCTAATATTATGTGCCCTACTTTGCTTCAAATCGTATATTCGAGTAAAAGGGGCCAACCAATTAACAAAACAATGTTGAAAACAGGAGGCCTAGTTCTCCGTTTGTAATTTATAGGGAGCTTTCTTTTTGTGTATCGAGTTTGTACATGTTGGGCCCATGGTTGGTTTATCCAAGCCATTGGATCTGACAGCCCCCATTATGGATGATGGGCCATGTCCAAAAAACTCTCCCCAATTGGCCAACTTTGGCCTTTCTATTGTTAGAATGCAAATACATGGTTTAGAAGAATGCACCAACAAAAAATGTACAAAAATCTCTCGACAGTTGGCCAACTTTGGCCTTTTCATTATTGGAATGCTAATACATGGTTTAGAAGAAATGCAGAAAGACCAATGATTCGATGGCTAGGATCTTTCAATTTGGGAGATTTTGGCAGCATGGTCCATCCAGTTGGGCGCCTTCCGATCAATAGCTTGGGTAAACCTAACATGGGTTTCCTGTTTACAAATTCAATGGACAACGGGGAAGCTCCCTGTTTGTTACAAATGTGGAACACTGCCTTTGAAAACAGTCATATTCTGAAAATCACCAACTAAAAGGAGATGATGAATGAATGGAAACACCAGTCTTGGTAAGTTCTGTAACACAAATGTATTTACAGGAATAATTCACAAGTGCACACAGTGATAGGAATGAGGTTTGCCAAGTCCAGACACATGTACAAGGTGGCCCATCTACACACCTGCACATGTGCCAGCATGTCATGTGGGTGAGATGCAATCATGCTGGTGCCCTGGGCTATGAATCTGGCTTGTTCACGTGTCAGATGGGCCACATAAGCGGATGGCTCAGAAAAGCTTGGTCAAGTTTCTCATCTGTCCATTTGTTTTCTACATTTTTGGCCTCCTGATGAGCTTGATTTTTAGGTTATGACATTTAAGTCGTGAGACCCACATGATGAGCTGCTTGGATGTGATGTGTGTGCCAGTCTGGCACATGTGTGGCATATGCATGGGCTTCCTTATTCATGTGTTGGGCTTAGTACTTGGATGGGAATCTATGAGATTTGATAGGCCTACACGCATGTATAAAGCCGGCCATGTACACTCCAAACCATATACCAGCATGGCACAAGGCGCAAGATCCAAACTATCCATCAAGTAGGTTCCACTATCTAGATGGCTGGGCACAAAAATTAGTGGTTGTTTCTGATACTAATGGATGGATGAAAACAACTGAGTCAAATTTTCTGCATTTTTGATATGTGGAACCACTTTGTTTTTTGTCTAAGGCATCCGTATTTTGCTCCCTACCTATGTAAACTCATCTGACCAACACATTTGACCCCTGGGCATGTGTTGCAAAGGCCCAACCGCTGCCTCACTCGAGAGAATGCTTCACATTCTTCAAGCTTAAAGAAGTTGGGAGGTGGAAGTATCCCCATAATAGGCCAGCAGCATGCATCTCTCTGATCTCTTCAATTTTGTCAGCAACCTTTGGTCGACTCAATGGCATTTTCTGGATGTCCCACAATGATGATGGGAGGCTCCAAAGATAGTATCTAAGCTTTTTGCCTGATTGGGCTGTTAGCATCTAGGCGCCTTTCTAATAAAATTCCTTTGCCTTTCCAAAAAAAGAAAAAACTAGAGAAAAAGACAGGAAGCGAGTTAAACTCAACAGCCATCTCAAGAGATTTTAGCAATGCAGACGCCTCAGCAAAACATGAGCCCCTGACTGCTAATAGGTTCAGAAAACCACACCGGATCAGCCTCACTGCTGTTATGCTTTTCCCTAAGAATCCTTCGAACTAAACCCCAACCTCTCACTGACCTGCCAATACCTGTCTACGTCTTTGATGGATTTTGGGAAGGCCCATTGAAATTTATTTAGAATTTCAGACTGCGCTTCTGCTGCTGTTGAGCAACGGATCAACGGATGGTTACATTTTCTTTGCTTGCATGACATATATCACCCATGTTTGGGATCGTCATTGCCCTAGTCTTCAGGTGATCGATAGTCATGATTTATCCAAACATTCAATCCATGAGAAAGCCGTCACCTTATTGGAATAACCAAATCCCAGGCTCTGGAATGCCAGGAAAGTAGATGTTTTGGCTGCTGGTAATGTGCATCGCTAGTGATCAGATGGAAAACAGGCCATTACTCACCTAAAGGACAAGGGGGACAATAGTTGTGAGGAAACTCTAGTAGTGACATGCATAAAGGACATGGAAGGCATTCAAGCCGATGTTGAAACTGCTCTTTTTTTGGTTGGTGGAAATATATTTATGGTGCTTATATTGTAAAATTGTGTGTGGTATATGGGCTAATCTCTTTCCTAATAGTGGTGTTTTATCATATTCACATGCTGATTCTATCTGAATTGTGTTTTACACATTACGATTGTGCATTTTAATAGACCTTTCCATACCCTGATACGCATGAGAGAAGGAGGATACCCCTTTTTTCTCTTTAAATTGCAATGCCAAACACGCATGTCTGACATGTGTCAACATGACATGCAAACACCCATTAAAAATTTTCAATCTGCTTTACTATTCCTTTAGATATCTATTTACATCTTTGTAACCCCATATATCTTCTATAGGTATTTTTATGTTTATAGTGGTGCTGTTCCTTGCTTTCTTTGTCTATCCCAAGTTACGTTGTTTCTGCTGCTTCTCTGATTCTCAAGCCCATACTCTTTGTGAGCCACTATAATTCCTTGCATGCTAAGTCGCATGGATTTTTAGTTTGTTTTTATGAAGCTGAAATTTGTTGGATTCTGCCAGTTAGCATGTAGTTAGTAGCCATTTGACTTTCATACTAATACGTCATCTATTTCATATATTCTTTGGTGTTTGTGGGCAGGTTCCAAGTCTCATGGTTGGGCAAAGAAAAGCATTGTTACGAAAGAAGAAGTAGCCAAAATAGTTGATGATACTTACAGGTGATTCTCACTTCTATATCTACAATAATTGTAGTTAATAGTAGATAAGGAACATCGCGTAATTATTTTACTTCAGTTAGTTGGCTGCAAGAACCATCATTGGTTTACATCTTCTTCATATATGTATTTCAACCTGTTCAACTATTCCCCCCCTCCCCTGCTTGTTGAATGGCATAACTTGTTAAAAGAAGATGAAGAGAAGCAAGCAAACAAGGTTGTGGGAGGGGCTATTTATTTTTATTTTTTTTTCCTTTTTATATTGCTAACATGCAATTTTACTTGAAGTGGAAAAAGAGAACAACAAAAGAGAAGTGCAGGGTGCCATTGCTCGTCTAAAACAACAGATCCTAAGAACGAAGATAAATCTCAATACCACCTCTTTGACCTTAAGATAATAGAGGATCACTTTTGGTATTCTGTGATTTGAAAAGCCAACAATGATGACTATGTTCATGTATGTAGATGCTCACAGACGAGTTTGGTTTATACCATGTATTCTATAAGTAATGTGTGGGAAACTCTTACAGGCTATGATTTTACAAGTTATAGGGAGGGATTCCGTCAGTTGTCCTAGGGAAGGTGGGTTTTGGCACAACAACCACTATTTATGAGCGAGTTGTATTTCATGGATCTTAGCACCCTAAATTCCATGGCCGAAGTAGTGGGATTGGACAATCCGTGAAAAGATAAGTGGTCATACTGTGTGAGGGAGGACTAGGAACAAGTTGGAATGGAAGGTCTCCACGATTGGGCTATCAATGCTGTGCCTTACCTCATATGAGGGTGTGAATGTTCACAGATGCAGGTTCTTGTGTTTAGGCATGATTGAGCACTTGCAGTGGAGGATTGCATCAAGTATCTAATCTAGGAGATCCATCATACCCGGATCCGATTGACTTGATCATGTACTAGCTTTGTCGAATCCTTAGACCTGAGGGTTTATGAGAGCCAAGCTCCTGGTATGTTGTGCTTTGGCACACCTTGTGCGGTTACATCAGTGGCTAACAAAAGGGTGTAGTTCGGTATTGGCATTAAGGGTGTGGTCGTGGTTGTGGTCCATATACTCCATCATCAGATCCATTGGTTTTCTTTGAGGAACTTATTAGTGAGTTAGATCTTAGTGATTGGATCACCCATCAAGTGGTTTTCTAGCTAGTACAACACTTAAAAAGTTTTTGAAGGTTTAATTGAAGGTTATTGACCATTGATCTTTTGTTTTAAGTCGTTAAAGCTGGTTTTATCATACTTGATGGATATATGATGGTTGGAATCATTTAGTGCACATGTCCGCTACTTTTAATCTTGTACGGTATGTGCAATGTGGATCAGATAATTTGAGGTGACTGCTACTTTTAGTTTGTGCAGTATGCACCCATGTGGATCGTCTCACCGTGTATGAGTAAGTGAACTGTTTCTCTCATCAAGGAAACCTCTTAAAGATAGCATGTGTATGACTAATGACGAGATACTAGTAAAACTTGATTCCTGTATGCATTTACCACTATTTCTAAACGTTGGTCATTTTCTCATGTACATGTGCTATGCACACAAGGAGATCCGGATTGTTCACAATGTGCACCTTATTGTAGACGAAGTATTGGCTAGATAAATGCACTTGTTGGATGATTAAATGTATGAATTATTTAGCTAGTCAAAACATGAACAATTAGCCATTTTATAGGTGCTAAGATGGTGGAAGGATCTTCTGATCAATTTTATTTCAGGTAATGTTCCATCTACAAGGGTCACCAGTGTCGGGATTGACTTGTGCAACTTTGCAGTAGATGAGGCACCACCATGTGGAACCTGGTGGTGAACACAAATAAGATTCTGGCTTTGTGAGACTTTAATTTGAGTTAGTTTAATTTGAGTTAGGTTTTGGTGTTTGCCAAGGATGGGTTAACCAAAATTCATGACCGTAAGGTATACTAAATAATCTGTGGAGGATTTTCCTTACAGATACGTAGGGCCTGTTTGATTACATTTAGTGTTTGGTTCAGATAAGCTCTTTTGGACACATCTGTTCAGCTAAGGTCTATCAGTATAGGCTTTATATGGAATTATGGATAGATTGGTCTATTGTACCCATTGTTTGCACTATTGCACGTGCTTGATACGAAACATAGGTGTTTTTGTAAAATTCTCTTGTATCAACAAAAGTATCACATATATAGTTCGATATATTGTCAATACATGGTTATATCACAAAATCTCGCGCTACCGATTTGCAAATATTCCCCAATATCGTCAACACATGCGATATATATCGACAACATTGAGGCAACACCCCTCTTCCAAGAAACAAATATATATATATATATATATATATATATATATATATATATATATATATATATATATATATATATATATATATATATAAACCCCCCCAAATTCCATTTTCTGCCCCATCTTTGTGTTTCTTCTTCTTCTTCTTCTTTTTGTGGTAGGATTTAGACAACTTTTAAGTTGTTTGGAGTGAAATCAAAGTTTGGGTGGTGTGCCTTGGAGTTGGGTTTGGAAAGAGAGGTGCGTGTCCTGGAGATTGGTTGTGTTGGATGTGGTAGGCTTATGGGCAATTTGGAAGGAAATGATAGATGTTTCCAGAATCTTCTTGGCTCGGAAGGGTTTGTCCCCAACAAAGCGATGATTTTTGTAGTTGAGTGGGCCTCCTCTTTGAAGGACCTGGAGGATTGTAATTTTTCCTCTCTTGTGGCTGTAATTTTGTGGGTAGTCATCCTTTGTGCCAACTTGGCACTTGCTAATAAAATGTTCATCCCCCCCCTCAAAAAAAAAAAAAAAGAAGGGGGTAGAGAAATTGTGATCGGAAAGCAGAAACGAAGTGGCTAGAACCCATTCCATAAAAAATTTATGCTTTTATTTCTTTCTATTTAACTCTTTTACTAAGATTCGGTAGACATAAGTTACTTAATCATGATTATGCATATTCGGAAAGCAGAAACGAAGTGGCTAGAACCCATTCCATAAAAAATTTATGCTTTTATTTCTTTCTATTTAACTCTTTTACTAAGATTCGGTAGACATAAGTTACTTAATCATGCTAATGCATATTTTGCATGCCAAGTTATGGATTTTCAAATGGGACTGATTTTGTCATTCAATTTTTTTCAGTTGCTGGAAAGTTGCCTAGAAAACTAGGGTATCTACATGCTATTGCTAAATAGTCTGTTTCTTTTTCCTATGAAAAAAACTGCTAGACATAGAACATAGTGTAATAATGTGGACCACATGGGCCCATGGATTAATTGGACCATCAGATGGGGCTCACTACCTGATCGCACAGGGGCTTACTACCTGATCACACAGTTTCATGGACCAAATAATCTGGTTGGATTTCTTGACATGACCACTCTAGGGCTGCATCATCACGCCTCATGTTTGCTTCGCTTTTCAAAGTTAAATTCAAGTATCACATTTTCGAGTTTTTATTTTCAAGTGTGTGGTAACATTTCCTGTCGTTTGCTTTTAGTGAACTTCTACTTGTCAATGTGTCTAGCAGAAAATTGCAAGTTAATGGGGCTACTGATTTAGCATCGAAGGGTCAGAATGGCTCTAGTTTGAGTGGCTCGAAGCCCAAAGAAGAAGTTGACGAGTCTTTTCAATTGGATTTGAAGATTCGCTGCCCTTGTGGAAGTTCATTATTTAATGAGTCGATGATTCAAGTAAGCTATTCATCTTCTCTCAGTTCTTCAAGGGTTTGGTCACTCAGTTTAAGGTTTCATCATATGCATGTTCATTCACTAACAGTCAAGAGCTTGACGTATCATGAAGGAACTCACACTTTGAATGTAGTTTGCCCTGCAACTTGTCTTTGATGATGAAGCCCATAAAATAAATTTTTTTATTCTAATTCTTTGAATTTTTTATTTCTCTTATTGGGGCTTGCAAGCATTCTATTCAATAAATTACATTCTACTAGAGCCGCTGCATGTTTAGGTTTTTGCGTGTTTAGTTGGGAAAAACAAGGTGCTTACGACTGATAACATGAAAAAAAAAGGCAAATTATCATTATGAATGGGTATATCTGATGTTGTTAAAATTGTTATCGTATCGCAAATCGTAGTAGGGGTTGAATCGTATCGAATCGCAAATCATAAGATTTTTTTTTTATAATTTCTTAAAATTTTGAAAAAAAAGATGGAAAATATAAATAAATCACAATTTTTTTTTTCAAACTCATCAATCTTCCTTTTGCCATCAATGTGCACCAAGTAATACCATGTCATGATAGTGTTAAAGGATTCTTATTCCTTTTTTTTGTCTTTCAAGAAATTTCCCTTAAAAAAATACAAGGGTCCTTTAATAATTTATGTTCTTGTTACCTTTCTTGAATGTATAATCACAGTGG
The DNA here is from genome assembly GCA_003013855.2 of Liriodendron chinense. Taxonomy (NCBI): domain Eukaryota; kingdom Viridiplantae; phylum Streptophyta; class Magnoliopsida; order Magnoliales; family Magnoliaceae; genus Liriodendron; species Liriodendron chinense. The sequence continues at coordinate 628,505 of PVNU02000695.1, read as the reverse complement.
AAAAGTAGCCTTTGATACTGTAGACCGAAAAGAAAAAAGATATTCTGATTTTTAAACATCATTCCACAATGTATATAAGTCAACATGATTGTAACCATCCATTAAAACATTACAAGTAAGTCATACATCAATTTAGTATTTCGACCAGTTAAGAAGTAAGAAATCACAAAAAAAACGACATGATTTAACATTGAAGAGAATATATCATTTAATCTCTTATAAAGAACAAATAAAATAATTTACTTTTTCTAAACGATTCTTAAAGCCTCCACCATTTTAAAAAACATAAAATGAAAGCCAGGTGAAGCTTGAAATTGAAGAGAACAAGTATAATTTGAATCGTAAATTGGGATTTTAATCATAAATTGTAGGATTCAAATTATAGAATCGTAAGATTCATATAAAAAGGGATTCAAGGTTGGAATTCAAATAGTTTTGCTTAAGATTCGACTAAGATTGTATATCGTAAATCGTAAATCGTAAGCTTTTGACAACACTGGGTATATCATGTGTTCTAGTGATGCAAAATTTGTTGATCACCTATTCATGCATTGTAGCTTCGCCGATAAGATTTGGTGGAAGTTCTTTGATCTATTTGGTGTCGCTTGGGTGGTTAAAATATTTTCATGATTTAGAATTTCTTAATATTAAGGCAGGTTTATAGCAAAGACCATAATCGGAATATTTGGTGGCTTTCTCACCATGCTAGACTTTGGTGCATTGTTCTTGAGTGCTCTCTTCTTGGTTTCGTGTGGTTTGGAGCTTGAGGTGGTCATGAAGATCTAGCGGGATGTGATGGATTAGCATTTTGTTTAAAGGCCGTTGATGTTTGTAAATTCTTATATCTTTTCAGGCTATAGTTGTTTTCTTTCAAGCTGATTTCTTTCTCATCTGTTTTCTCCTTGGTGGTTTTTCTAATAAAAAGTTTCTTTTCAGAATCAAGGTATTCTGTAATGGTTACGGTGGCTGTAACAGGCTACCACCGTTACCTTTACGATACGGAGTGTAATGGCTGTTGTGGGGGCCGTAACGGCTGTTACGGTCTCCTTTTCGTATTGAAAAAAAATCTGAAAAACCTGTATCAGCCCGGTAATGGACCATTATGGGGCCTTTACAGCCTTTACAGGGGGTGTAACGGGCCATTACGGAGTCTGTAACGGCCTTTGTGGGTTACCTTTTCTGTAATGGCCGTTATGGCCTTTACGACCCCCTAGCGTGTAACGGTTGCCATTGTTACCTTTACGTAATGGCCTTTATGGCACACCATGTTCAGAATATATCATGTACTTCTGCAAGAGGTCTTTTGGAAGGCTAAATGGCTTGTAGTTGAGTGGGTGAGGGCTACTATTGTGCTTGCAAATTATGCTGTAGAATCCTTCTAGGTTTGCTGGGAGGTCATTTCTTCTTCTTCTTAATGAATCCAGCTACCTTGAATGTGGATTGATGAACTTTCCCAAGTCTCCTTCATGTGTTACATTTAGGGTGACCATTGTGTCGGGTTCAAGCCATGCTTTAAGAGGCCTGAGCCAGCCCCTTCTCTTAAAGCCAAAAATTAGGAGATGGTACGGTGCTTAGTAAACAATGCATGTGCTATGAGGACAATAAACTTAAACTAGAACTTTGCAAAACCCAAGCGCGTGTATAAAAGCAGCTAATGCACACACCACCACGTGTCCCAGCATGGTGTGCAGGTGCAATATTTGAGTTGTTCATCAGGTGGGTTTGATGATGTAGATGTTACTGCATGAAAATAAATCTTGTCCATTCAGCAGTTGGGCCACGATTTTAGAGGCACTTGGATGGGTAAAAAACTTCAAAAAGCCAACCTTTTGTTTTCAGCAACATACTTCTTCATAAATTGGGGAACACTAACTAGTGGACTGACCTTATTCTTGGGAAGGAGCATCTACAAATTGGTACCTCTCTAATGAATGGATTGGATCTCAAACCAACAAGCTATGCTGGTAGATGTGTGGTGTGTTAATGAGTGCCTCGAGTGCCTCTTATATGCGTGTGGGCTTAGCAAAGCTGCTTAAAATATAAGGATGGACTACAATTAATGGTGGTTCTACATAAGTTTGATAGCATTGAAGTTCTTAAATTAAGGGTCTGTTTGGACATGGTAAATAAGTAATTATTATTTACTTATGTAATTCATTAGAAACGCCTCCATGTGACGTCGACAGTATGCTCTTTGGAATGCTCTGACGATGAAATTGAGGAAGGAAAATACTGATGCTCGTAAAATGTGTGTGGCCCACCGTGTTGTATGAACATGATCCACGCCATCCATTTGTTTTTACCTGCTCATTTTAGGGCATGTGGCCAAAAATGAAGGAGATGCAAAGCTCAAGTGGATCACACCACAGGAAATAGTGGGAATTGAACTCCTACCATTCAAAACTTCTTGGGGGCCACAAAAGTTTTGGTTGAAGCTGATATTTGTGTTTTTTCTCTTCATCCATGTCTATGTGACCTTATAAACAAGTTGGATGACATATACACATCCCTCTGAGTTGTGACTCACATTTCAGCTTTCAATGGTGGATGCCATTAGCTTTCTATTTGCTGTGGTGTGGTCCACTTGAGCTCAGAATATGCTTCATTTTTAGGTTCATGCTCTTATATGAGCTGGTAAAATGGATGGACGGCGTGGATCAGACACATATATACATCACGGTGGGACCACAAATTTAATCGGGTGCAATCCGTCCGATTTCCATGCATGCAATCACTTTTCGAGGCATAATTAACTTGTGAAGAGTCATCGTTGCTGATTTGCTGCTTTTTACCATGTGATAATCTCATCCAAACAGGCCCTAAAGGTCTTTCTTTGAGTTGTTTTTGGAAGCCAATCTGTTCGGAGTGCATGATTATGTTTGGAGCACATGGAAAGTAGAAGTGGTCGAATAGGTGTTAGGCTTCTATATAACAGTGATCATGTGGATTGCGTGTTTTATATTAAGGATAGGCAGCCTAAGTGGGTCCTATGACATACTAGGAGATAGTACCCCATAAGAGGAAGAGATGCGCAGATCTTTAGGAGAGGCTGATTAGGAGAATTTGGTCTCAAGATGAGGAATGTGTTTCATTGGTGCTCTAGAGAGGAACCAAGCGAAGCAGAGTAGTTTCCAACATTGTTGTTAGCAGAAAGCTTTCTGAATGAATCATTAGATGTAAATTATTAAAGAACCTTTGAGAAATTTGGGAAGGCTACGAAGGTGGTTATCCCTCGAATGAGAGGTTCAACATTGATTGGAGGATTCACTTTTTTTTAGAATAGAGAAGGCAGAAGAAGTTGAGATTACTATGAATAAGCTGAATGGCAAATGAACATCCAGTAAAAGAATTTCTTTACAGAAAGCAATTTATGGCCCCATGCGATCAATCAAATGCGGAAGATTCAGTATGAATGCCAAGATGGTGGGATCCAAAGAAAGAAAAGTGAAGGTATTGGGGGATTTAAAGGTGTAGTCATGGGGTTTGCGGAGACAAGAATTCAATGGTCCAAATTCTTCTGTGATGTGGTCCTTGAGAATGAACAAAGCTTATAGAAGAAGAGAAGGATGATCAAAATAATGGCGAAAGTGTATTATGGAAATATGGCTGTGGGACTTGGGGGTGAGTCGATGGAAGTTAGGATCCACTCATCCATGGCTCTTGGAAGGCTTTGGAGTGGAGCATGGTGGTCTTGGTAGGGGATGGCACTACTATCCAGGAGTTTGGTGTGTGGCTAGTGCATAGATGTGGTGGTATGGAAGAAGATTGAGTGATCAAGAGCCTTAGCAAACAATGTGGATCTCCCCTTGCCCAAATATGGATAAGTTTATATATTCGAATGAGGTTTTTTAGGGATGGCCAATCTTTTGGTCATGTTGTTGAAGCGACTGGTCGGTGCTTGAATAAGAGGAGATTTGGATTTGGTCATGTGATTTTCCATTGGAAATTTTGATCTGTGATGTGTTTAGTGCTTTGGTTCTTGCATCGGGCAAGTAGTTATTAGTCATGAAACAAAGAGCTGTCAAGAGTTGGGTTTTGTGAGATTTAAAAATCGAAGAAGAAACTCATCCTGCTGCCAAATCGGAAGAGGTTCGTGTTGAAGACTTATCAATGTTCGTAAAAATTCAGCATGGAGTGGCATGGAAAGACCAGTTAAAGAAATGGAGAGGGGAGGTCCATCGGTGAGGTTAGGCAATTTTCAGGGATGAAAATGGGTTTATAGTAGGGTAGGTAGAGGGAGCAGTGAATAAAATGGCTTGGCCTGTGCACCACTGAATAGTCGTGAGGACGTGTTATGGCTCTATTGGTTTGCTAGGTGATAAGTGTGACATTTTAACGTTTCTGTTAGAGTATATTAGGGCTTGTTTGGGAGCTTGTAAATGGAGGTAAATGGGAAATGGAATTACTGGTAAATGAATTGGGAGTAAATGGCTTTTTCAAATATGTTTGGATGGGAGTAAATGAATTACATTTGAAATCAAAATTTTTTGTTTGAAAGGAAGTAAATGGGAGGAATTGAAATGCATTGGGATTTTTCAATATATTCACAGGAACGTATGTTATTTCCCCAATCAGCTTTAATACCCAAATTAGTGCACATATGTTATAATTAACGGAATGATTGTAATAAGCTCATTAAAATATATACTTTATCTAAAAATGAAGGAATTTGAGCCTTGGGTGGGTCACGGTCATGATCACAAATAAGCAAATTGCCAACGTTTTTTAACCATCCATTTAGATGGCCAACCTTTGGATGGTTTGGATCATTCTATTAGTGTGATTTTAGTGATGTGGCCAGTAGTTGAATTGTTTTGGAGTATCATTATTGTGTCACATGTACGGTGGATATGTGCATAGCGGCGTCTTTGTTTACTTATGTGACTCTTGAAGGGAGCCTAAAAAGGCATTTCACTCCATTTACTTTCAAATCCTCTCTTAAAAAGAGGATTTTATTTACAAGCCCATTTACTCCCATCCAAACACACCTCAAATCCTATTTACCTCCATTCACTCCCAATTCCCCTCATTTACCTCCAATTACTTCCATCCAAACAGCCCCTTAGGGTAAATTAGGGTATCTCATTGGATTAGGGATATTTCAATAATTGTTTAAATTGGTATCTGTGAGGATTTCTTCATATCTCTACAGATCTCCAATCTCCTCTATTTATTTATTTAGTTGCTATGGGAGAAATAATACAAGTTACAGATTTCCACATTGTAGTTTCTTTGGTTTAACAATCCAATATAGGTACGGGTGGGGTCACCTACACCCTCCACAACCATCTTTCGGCACCTACATGTGCTGGATCTTCCTGACTAACCTCTTCTCCCCCTTCTTACTCGGCCCCAAACAAGCCCTCTTGCCACCACATCCCTATAAGATATTCCCGTTCTCCTCATTCCTACCCTACTATCATTACCAACCTCCTTCCTCATCGATGCTCTCCTCCTAATTCTCCCCTTCTGCAGCTTCCTTCTCCTTGTTAGATAGGTTATTGATGATCTCAGACCCATATCTTGCCTTCTACACTGAGAGCTTTTGACCTTCGAACATCTTCTCGTTCATTTCCACCACCACCCTCTTGACTTCTTCTGAGCTCTTGAGTAGGACGGACTGAAAGCTCCTATACTTTGAGGTTCCCCTTTCCCTGTGGAGGATTACCTCTTTCATCAAGCTGACATCTTTGAACGCCCTTTTGAAATTAAATTCCGCCCAACCTATTGGCAAGTTCTCGACAAAGAGGGTCGGAACCCCTGAACCATTCTCTTTCTATTAGTTATCCCTTCCCTTTAACATCAACCCAATCTCCTCTCGATCTTCCTAGACAGGCCCCCCTTTTTTTTTCTTAATGGACTGGTTCACCCCTATATCCCTCAAAGCGTCAAGACAATTGATGAAAATTTTATTTGCTAACATTTTGAAACAAGCACTTCTCATTCCCGTACACTTAAGTTGTTGTCTGTTTCCTTCTCAATTTGTTTAACTACACTCCCAGCTAATAGTATTATGATTCAATCAATTCCTACTTTACCTCAATTAAATTTGTGCTTGCTGCAATCAAACCAAATTTTAGCACTTTCTAATCTAGATATCGTGAACTTTTATCTACAGGATCAGTGAATTGGTTAATCTTGATGTTTTAAATAGGAGTGCAAATTTCAAATTCTTTATTTTTGTGTTTCATACAAATATTAGCCCAAGGATAGTGGTGCATTTCAGCAAAAGCAACCGGACCAACAAGCAAGGGTGCATTTGGTGTTGAGTAGATTACGCTAGACAATCAAGTTATTCAATAATAGTGACGTTCTACCGCCGTTACTGTTATGATACAGGCTGTAACGGCTGTTACAGCCTTTTCTTTTGTTTTTTTTCTGGAAGAAACCTGTTTTGGCCCTGTAGTGGACTGTTACGGGGCATTTTTTTTTACCATGGCTGCCGTTATGGCTGCATAATGCGTAATGATTGCTAACATCACTGTAAAGTCTGTTACATAACCATTTTTTGAGTATCTTGCTGACAATTGGCTTAGGTGGGTGCGATGCTTAGGTGGACTCTTATTTGCACAATCTTTCTAACTAGGCGGCGCTTCTTATTTGCACAATCCTTCCAACTAGGGGCCTCTATTGCTTTGAATCCTACTTGGGATTCACACTCCTTCTGTTGTTTCCTAGCTGTTTATGCGTGCTAAGTAAGATTATGAAACAGACACTTCTCTGCTCTGTACCCAAATCTGTTGCTGCTTCGCTTCACACTTTGTGCAACTATAGGTGGATCAATCAACTCTACACAAGCAAGCTACTGTGCGTTGCATTTCTCATATACAGAAGCTTCTGTGGCTCCCTCTTTCCTAATTTTGGTACCTGTCTCTTTCCCATTCAGATAACCAACATCTTTTTCAACTTTTTGCTGATGGCTGCGAAATTTATTTGTCGTGATCATGTTTCCTGCTTTCCAACCTTTGTCGTTCACCGTCGCCGTGAGTTCCTCCTGTGGCTTTGATTGAAATCTCTAATTCCACTCAACTATCAACGCTTGATTCACCTCTCTTAATCCATGGAAACCATACCCACCTTGTTTAACCTGCATTCCACTTAGAACTCACAAGTAAAATTTTGTGCCCTTGCCTCCTTTCCTAAGAAGGTACTCTTAATTTTTTCAGCATTTCATAATTTGGGTTTGATATTTGAAATAAAGACGTATTAGATGGATTACTTGTCGATAAGTTTAATATCACCCGATGAGGGATGTTCGCTTTTCCTAATAGCCATTTGCTTACTTTCTTACCTGTTTGCAATTTAATCCACAATGTCTCCTTGGGGGTTCACATTTGAAAGTGGAGTTCAGTTGGATGGAAAAGCTAGTCCCCCACAACGAACTAGCCTTGTATCCATATCCTGTTATATCCTGCTCTGTAACTCTATGCAACTCTTACCAAGGTTGACGTTTACCAAACCCCTTTTGATATCATCATAAAATATAACAATATTGTTACAATTTACATCTTAGGTTTATTTGGTTACAAATGCTGATCTTTTTTTATTCTTTTGTAGTATCATGGCTGATATTGTCTTTAATTTTCATCCATAAAGAGTGCATTTTCTTGTTTATTTTAACCTTAGTTGCATGATCCTCCTAACAAAGTGTTGCTCGTACTTCACATTCATGCAACTATAATTGTAACATTGACATTTAACTTTTTTCTGTTCATGATTGATGCCTTTTGCTGATCACAGTGTGAAGATCCACGATGCAAAGTTTGGCAACATATGGGCTGTGTTATTATTCCTGAGAAACCTATGGAGAGTGTTCAACCCGAAGTTCCGTCTCAATTCTATTGTGAAATATGTCGACTCAACCGGGCAGATCCGTATGTTCCTTCCCTTTTCTGTAAGCTAGTTTAACTTCTTCTTTCAGTGTACAAATGGGTGGTAAACATTTTTGCCCTACATATTTGACACAAAACTTACATAATTGCTTGGCCTCACCATGTAGATCACATAGCACAAAAGATGAGACTGATCCACTCATCAAGTGGGCCACACATACTCTGAGTCAGATAGGCAGTTGTTTATTGCTTTCTATGGTGTGGCCCACATGGTGAGTGGATTGGTCTGATTTTTGCATCAAGCGTTCTTCATGTTGGGTTCAACCACTTGGTCGGGTGTCATACACACATGGCATGTATAAATTATATGCACTAGTTGGGCAATAGCACTGTTGAGCAGCTAGTGTGTGAGACGTTGTACATGCATGCATACATCTGTATGTTTATGTATATATGTAAATGCATCTAATGGTAACTTAACCTGCAAACCTCTTGTTTTTGTTTCATTTTATATTCCTGACTTGCATCTCTACAATTTTGTTGGAGCTATGAATGATCTGCCTTGTGATATTGACTTTCACAGGTTGTCCCTTACTAAACTTTGTAGAAATATGTTTCTTGATTGGATGGTGAAATGTTAAGTTATTTACAGCCTTAGAAGCCATTTATTTTGGGGCCTTGAGGGTTTGAGTACTGTAACTGACTCAACAGTTTATAAATGGATCTTGAGAGTCATTACATTACATGAATGCTACATTTGGTTTTTGGAAAATTGCTTTCCCAATGTTTAATATTTGGCATTAATATTTCGCACTTGAACCTGCATGATAGCTATTTTTTTCTAGCTAATTGATGAGCGCAAGTTCGGTAGTGTCAAGTGTGTGCTTGCTTGGTGAATGTTTGGGTGTAGACTAGAAATACTTACCTTATATGTTAATGATATTTATATTCTTTAATAAAACTCACTTGTCAGTCACCATGAAAATGGAAATCTGCTTTGTTGTTGTTGCTCGTCCTCCATGTCCTCGTCATCATCAGGCTGCAGCTGTCGAATAGGTGTTGCATATCTATAATACCAGAGTCGGAAGGAAGGACCAGGTAATGAAGCCCAGAGGATGACTGATCCTAACTAGTCAATGACTCCTACTTCGAGTAAGGATATTCAACAGTGCCAGTCAAATAGCTATACTGTCGGTCGTACTCAGACTACTGAGATTGAGAATGTGTTTGTGATGGATAACTTGGATTGGATCTGGATATCCATATCCATATGGAACATGTGGATCAAGATTACTCCAACATGAATGTCACAGAATAGGCTTCGTGTAAACCCATTGGCTGTAAGAATATCCATAATGTTCATGACCGTAAGCTTGCTGATGTCCTGGTGCTCCATTGGTGCTAGCCACCTCCCCCGGCTGTCTGTATTGTGTCTCACTAGACTCGTAAGTTCAGCCCCGTGTACTCCGTTGTTGTTTATCAACCTCGCGATCTGTAGATAGTTGTATGGTGTGCTGACCAAAAGTGGGACAAGCATTAGGTGTGTCATCATCACTACTACTAGGATCATCCGTCTCGGTCTTGCTACTGCTATTGCTCGTAGTACACTTCTACTGAGCCTGGCTTTGGCTGAAATCTGCCCCTTTGTGGGTCCAAGATAGTTGCACGACTCTCTTTGATGTAGGGGCATGCGATGACCTAACCTTAGATGCATGTATATTCAGTTGGAAGATATTCAAATAATAAAATTACGAAACTAACTACTTTCAATCAGGGGAAACTAACAAATCTCAACACAGAGATGAGATCCGTCCGTCCTGATCATGCTCCTTTGCATAAGAACCATGTAAAATTGTAAAACAGGGAGGATCTAGAGATATGAAGATATCCCAGATCTAGCATAGATTAGTTCACAGTCAAGTTTGGATTTTGGTTCTCATGGCTAGGCATTCCTCTTTTTCGATCGTTCCAAATGGGGGGGATTCAGAAAAGGACGAAGGATGTCGAGAAACAATGGGTTGGCATGAAGTACGGATTATGAATCAAAAGAATTTTACCTTTCCTCGTACCTTGAAGAAATAGAGAAGAGATCTTAAAACTCCGGGTGGAATCCTCAACACCCCAAGGGCCAATCTTGAAACCCTAGTCTCTTTGAAGAAAGAGGAAGAAGCACTCGTTTTTCATTCATTCAATAATCACGAATTAGAGTTTCTCACAAAGTATATATAAGCTACGAAAATAAAAAGTGCATTAAATTGCCTAAAAAAAAAAAAACATAAAACGCCTAAACTAAACAACGACACTAAAACACTTAGAAACAAGAAAATAAACAGAAAAGCGCTTAAAAGTAAATATGCTCAACGGTCCAGCGGTCATGATGCTCCTGCGCGATCCTGCAGCTCGCGTACTCGTAATGTGTTAGAAAATGGGTCCAATGGGCTCGGTGTCCATCCACATCAGCTCATCTGTTCCAACACTCGATCTGCGACGTCGCCTCATCTGGGACACTCTAAAGGGTGCACCACTGATGTCCCATCACTCTTGCTACGCCGCGCATACCACTGGGTTATCCACTTCAAATTCTTCATTGTCCTCTTCTATATGTTTCTTCCTTTCATCCGACCATCAAATTTAAGCATCTAACAAAAACAAAAAAAAAAAAAACTAATATTTTTTATATTTTCAGAAAACGATATATATTTATTTGAAAATATAAAATTACAACCAAAATATAAAATTACATCACTAATCATATTCAAGCACATCAATATGATCTTATATCAACACCACATCAGATTCAAGCATAAATTCAAAAAAAAAAGAAAAAAGAAATATTTTTATATTTGTCGTAAATGGCATATATTTATCGAAAAATAAAAAAATTACAAGAAAAAGATAAAATTGTGTCACTAATCACATTGAAGCACATCAATATGATCTTATATCAATTCCATATCAGATTCAAGCATCAAAGCAGAAAAACAGAGAAAAAAATGTTTTTTTTCTATTTCAAGAAAACAACAAAAATACTGCGTAATTAAAAAAAATACAAAATTGCATCGATAATTTCAACGAAGCACATGACTATGATCCGCTATCAATAGCACATCAGATTAAAGCATCAAACCAGAAAAACAGAGAAAAAGTGATTTTTCCTAGATAAAAGAAAGGCTGAAAATACTACGTAAATAAAAAATGCAAAAATTGATTGTTGCATCCATAATCTCAACAAAGCACATGACTATGATTTACTATCAATGATACTTCAGATTCAAGCTTCTAGCCAGAAAAAGCAGAGAAAAAAATGATTTTTCTTTTTTAAAAAAGCCGAAAAACTGTGTAGATAAAAATATTGATAATCACATCCATAATCTAAACGAAGCACATGAATATGATCTACCATCAATGGCACATCAGCTTCAAGATAGGAGTGTTGATTCTAAAATCTAAGCTAGGAGTGATTGAAATTAGTATTGGATTAGTGTAAGAGTGATATTGGTGTCTCAAACTTGGAAAAAATAAAAAACGATGCAAAATGTATAGGCTGAAAACTAGTTGTTTTATGATCATTATGGCGAAGAATGTTACGGGACTGCAACAGCCGGTTATGGCCCCATAACTGCCGTTGCGGTCATCTTTTTTTTCTCCACCCATTTCAACCCTGTATCAGGTAACAATACCGGCCGTTACGGTTACGTATTGGCTGATACGTAACCGATTTTGCACTCCTTGATTGGATGTGATATCCATGCACGGATCCATATATTGGATCTTGAAACATGCAGCCGTTCACTACCCACGGTAATGTTGTTTGGAAAATGGCGCACATTGCTTTGTTGTTGGGAATATGGAAAGAAAGAACTTGCATAGTTTTTTTAAGATAAAAATAATGTTGGTTGAAGCCTGAAGCAAAAGTTTCTTTTCTTGGTTGTCAGATGGGCGTTGCCACAAACAATTCCTCAGGGAATTCCTTTTTCTGGTCTATTGAGAGATGAGAGCCCATTATCTGGGTTGCATTTGTTTATGCTGCTCAGTTCTTTGGCTGTTTGAGATTATTACATCTGACCAGTTGGGCGGTCCGTCTACCATCTACCATCTAATCAGCGGATAATTTCTATCCTGTCATATGTGTGCAATGTCCAACACATCCGAAAGATTGGCCCTACCATGAGATGATTTTGTGCCAAACTTCCACTCATCAAATGGGCCACAATTGCATTTTTGTATTATGTTTTTGGCTATCCACTGTTTTCCATTTCTTGTCTGGCCTAAGGAGTGAATCAGTGAATCGGGCTGATTTTAGCACTAGGTGTTTATCATGGTCGCCCAATCTGGTGGATATGTTGGATGTTGCATCCATATGACAGTTTGGAATTTATCCATCTGTTGGATGTGAGCATTTCTCCATACATACATGCATCCATACATGCATACATACACACTACTGATGGGCCCCACCATGAAGTGTGTGAGCCTTACTTCCCATGAAGTTGACTACATGTGCACCCCACTGTGAAGTGTGTCAGCCATCTGAATCACACATTGGAGCTGGTCCACCATGGAAAGGGGATGCCCCAAAAATTAGCTGGCTGAAGCTTAGATGGGCCACACCATCTGGAACAAAGTAAAATCATGCCTAAAATCCGGATTCTGGAATGGCCTTTCTTTTTGTACGTTCGCTCATCTAGGTGGGGGACACAAGGAACAGGTTGGATGGTGTATAACCATTAGGGTGGGCCCTGTGGTAAATCAACACGATTGCGGATTGCATTCGACCCCTGGTCGGACCTATAAGCGTCCGACCAGATCTGTGTGGGAGCCCACCATGATGTATCTGTTTATCCATGCCGTCCATCCCTTTTCTAAGATTATGTTGAGATATGGGCCAAAAAAATGAGGCAGATCCAACTCTCTAGTGGACCACACCAAATAGTAAGCTTGGGTTGCATTAAATGCACAAAGCATTAATGCAAGAGTCATCTCTGGTGTGGTTCACTAGAGCGTTGGATCTGCCTCATTTTTGAGCCCATACCTTAACATGATCTTAGAAAAGGGATGGACGGGTGGATAAACTGATACATCATGGTGGGACCCCACACAGATCTGGTCGGACTCAATCTGCGTCCAATCAACACTGCCCGTTTACTTAGTGGGACTTACCTAAGTTTAGGATTGGGGTGATCTTTAGGGCTTGGGCCTAACATGACTGGTCGCATTTAACCTTTCGGAAAAAAAAAGTGACAGGTCGCATTTGATGGATGACTTGGATCGCTGTGAACCTGCATGCTATGGTGTGGGGCAATTGAGGTCAGGTGCATTGTAACTTACCATGCGGTCAGCCACATGTGATCATTCCTGACACACTAAATGTTTGTGTATGTGTGTGCATGTCTTCAACTGTAGTGTAACTTACCATGCGGTCAGCCACATGTGATCATTCCTGACACACTAAATGTTTGTGTATGTGTGTGCATGTCTTCAACTGTAGTGCAACTTACCATGCAGTTGTCTACGTGTGTGTATGTGTGCATGTCTTCAACTGTGGTGTAACTTACCACGTGGTCGGCTACATGTGATCATTCCTCACACAGTGTGTGCTCTCGTGTGCCGTATTGTAACTTACCAAGCAGTCGGCTACATGTGATCATTCCTCACACACTCTTCAACTGCAGTGTAACTTACCATGCGGTAGGCTACATGTGATCATTCCTCATACCTCTTGAACTGCATTGTATGCCATGCAGTCGGCTACATGTGCGTGCGCCCGTGCTTGGTAAAAGGAACTAAAGAAAAATGAAAGGATTTTGCTGAGTACTCTAAAAGCTACCATACAGGCGGTGTTCTCCAATCTCTCCTATGTGTTGAAGGTTTACAAATTCATCCTGTTTGATTTGAGCTTTGGGATTCAGGGGTGGATCGGACATTCGAAGTGTTTCCAAAAATGAAATGATTTTGCTGAGTACTCTAAAAGCTACCATACATGCGGCTTTCTCCAATATCTCCTATGTGGGTGTTGAAGGTTTACAAATTCATTGAGTTGCCAACTATCTGAAATCATTTTGGTGGGAGATAATTAATACAGTTTGGTTCATAATGGTGTTGAAGGTTTACAAATTCATTGAGTTGCCAACTATCTCAAATCATTTTGGTGAAGTGTTTTGGTCGGAGATAATCAGTACAGTTTGGTTCATAATGGTGTTTTGGCTGCTGCAGATCTTTTATTGTAATCAATCCATCTTTTTCTTTTTTCTTGGAAGATTGAGAGTTTCATTGATATGATGTTTTGCAATTTTCAGTTTTTGGTTGACAGTGGCACATCCATTGTTTCCTGTGAAGATGACTGCTTCAAGTATTCCAACAGATGGGTGAGTTATTCTTTTTTTAACTAAACATTCCAGACTTTGTAGTCATTTCTATTTTGGTTTATATGATTGGATTATTAAGATAGCGAATAATGAGAAGAGATTGCACATGGTAGTATGGTACTAATGTAAAATTTTTAGACATGGAAAACCTCGCGATGGATTAAATTGATGACATTGAGCTATGCCTAAGCTTCTTTTTATGGTATTCATCATTCATCAAGTATTTTCTTTCCACACAATAATAGAATAAAATTGCATTTCACGATTTTGTATGACTGTAGTGCATTTATATCACTGTACTATATCAAGATGCTGGGTTGTTATTGATTTTGTGTCCTGGTTTGTTTAGTTAGTCAAATAGTACCTAACTGTTATTTTTTCTAAAAGGCAATGGAATTTTATTAAGAAAAGTTACTAGGACTCGTGTTTTTAGTCCCTAACTAATTTTTTTGGGAGCGAATTTTTTTAGTGTCTAACTATTTTAATTGTTTAACTAGATAATCCTGTTTTGAATCACACATTGGATTCGTGATCCCTTTCCCGCTTCCTACCTATTTATACTTGAAAACATTTTAATATGAAAGCTCGTCGCTCCTACACCTAAATCTATTTCTTTTTCGCTTCATGCTTCATTCAACATTTGGGAGACAATTAAAACCCCACCAAAACCTACCTTTAATCCCCACCCTTCATCTCATCTTCGCAGAATCTCCCCCTTTTTCTCAAGAGAAACCATCAACCTTTTTTATTCTCTGGCACACACGTTAGCTAGACTTCCCTCCCTGGCAAACGTAGGGCTGCAAGGCCCGATTTGAGAAAAAAAATTGGTTCGTAACAGACTTGGTAGAGGACCGCTAGTGGAGAGAATGGAGTGGCGAGAATAAAAAAAACGAAAATGGAGGAAAAGTAGAGACTGAAACTGTAGGAAATTCGTATGCTGATAACGGGAAGGAGAAAATATCTTCTTTCAAAGGCGAAAGGATGGATGAGAAGGAAAATGATTCACAGGGGGGGTTGGACGACAGTTGTAAGGAACAAATTTAAAAAAATAGGAAAATGGAACGAGGGTTCAAAAGGGGCTATCGGAATATCCTACATAGTTTGTAGAACATTTTCTGGCTGGATGGATGCCGATTAATTTTAAACGGGTGTTTGTACGCGCTGGGAAGGTTATGGAGGTTATGCGTCGAGAACGAAACTCAAACAATCTTTGGGGTTTTGCGTTTGTTCGAATGTGGTCGGAGGAGGAGGTGGACAAGGCAACAAAGATGCTAAATGGGGAAAGTTTGGGGGTGAGTTGAGAGTGTAGAAAGCTCACTTCGGACCAGAGGTCAAAAAAGAGAGGCGGATTCCTAGAAGGAGAAACGGAAGCCGATATATAAAAAGATGGTGGTGGATGATCGAAGGGTTGCGGCATCATCATCGTGATCATCTGATTTGGAGATGATAGGATTGGGGAGATGGTAGATCCTTCAAAGAAGCATTTACAAATAAAACAAAACAGGGTGTTATTTAATGTCAGAATAATATTTAATGGGGGCAGAGGAGAAATGGGTATGGAGGACGAATTCTATGAATGGGCCAGAAGTGTGTATTCCTAAGAAGATTTTAGAGGATTCTTGGAACTCTTTTGTAAATAGTTTCATATTCACAGTTCGGCTTGGGGTGACTGAAGAAGAGATAAAGGAGTGGTTAGAACAGAACTGTAGTGCCGTCGACCTAGAGGATATTGTGATAAAAAACTAAGGGGCCGTTTGGATGAGAATAAATGGGAGGGGTTGGGAGTAAATAAAGGTAAATGGAAGTAAATGACTTTTTTGGTGCGTTTGGATGGAAGCAAATGGAGGTAAATGGTATGAAATGAGAGTAAATTATCAAATGTTGAATTATCAGCATTTATCAGCTACATCACTAAATCACACTAATAGAGTGATCCAAACCATCCAAATGTTGGCCATCCAAATGGACGATTAAAAAACGTTGACAAGTCGCTTGTTTTGAGATCCTTATGTTTGCGGCCCTCCTGAGGCTCAAAATTTCCTCATTTTTGGCTAAAGTATATATTTCAATAGGCTTATTACAATTATTCTGTCAAATATCATATATGTACACTAATTTTGGATATTAAAACTTATTTAGAATATCACAGATGTTCCTGTGAATATATTGATAAATTCAAATAGATTCCAATTCCTCCCATCTAGTTCCATCCAAACATAATATTGTGGATTTCAATGCATTTCATTTACTCCCATCCAAACACAACTTTGTAAGTCATTTACTCCCAATTCATTTACCTCCAATTCCATTTCCCATTTACAAGCTCCCAAACGGGCCCCTAAGGCAGATGCAGTGTTGATTTCTTTATCCTGCAAACCAATGGCTGATACCCTTTTTTTGGCATGCAATCTGTATCGGGATGAGACGATGAAACAGATTTAGCGGTGGGAGTTTTGGTTTCAAATTTGGGATATTCCCATAGAGCTTTGGGTAAACGAAGTATTTTGGGAAATTGGAGATTGCATTGGCTCGGTGCTGTTGATCGATCCTCGAACGGAGGATAGCGAAGAGCTTCAATTTGCTGGGATTTCATATTCGGAAGAAGTTCCCAACTGCCCCAGAGAAGATTCAATTGAGAGTGGGAGATACATCAGTTCTCATGAGGGTTTGACAGGAGGTGGACGATCAGTTGCTGGAATTTGGAGGTTTGAATGCTAGACTGGAAATGGCAGATGCAGGAAATGTCGAAGAAGGTGTTCACAATCAGTTCTCCTGCATAGTAATGAATGAAGCACCTTTTACGTGCCAAACTCCAATTCAATGGGCAGGAGGTGAAGCAGTTTCTTGCGCTTGCAGAGAGATGTGGTGCTGAGAAACATAAAGAGATGATCTAGGCAGGCTGCATTCATGGAGGGGGAGGGGGAGGGGTTGGTGGTGATTCTGCCAATGATATGCTGACACATGGAAAGTTTGCTCGGGATGCAACAAAGGTGGTGCAATGAGATTTTGAAGGAACAGCCAAGATTTTAGCCAGGGGGTGATATTTCATCGATTGATGTCCTTGCTGCCATGTGCTCTTTCCGCTGTGTGGAGGACGTTACACATGTGGAGAGCTTTATTTCTCTTTGCAAATCAATGGGGTTAAAAAATAACGTTGTGGGGACTTTCTCCACGGATGTCGATAGTGAAGCGCAGGAGGAAAGGAATGAGCTCTCAAACCAGCTGGAGATTCTACAATTGGGAAGAGAGGAGGAGCTGAATGTGCGAGCAGAGTTTCAAGTAGTTCCGTATGTTGAAGATAAGGCGAGGCTTTCTCAGAAAGTAGAGCTGAAACAGTCAGTGACGAGCAAGAGGAGTCAGTTCCGGATTCTTGTGAGGTGTCTAAGATGGAATGTGAGGGGCCTAGGATGGTTACAGAAAAGACCTTAGGTGAAGGATATGTGCAAAAAGATACAAAGTGCATATGGCAGCTTTCCAAGAAACTAAATCAAAGGAAATCGATCCGGGTATAGTAAATTCATTATGGTGGGGTAAACATAATGAATGGGAAGCTTGAGACGCAGTTGGATCGTAGGGGAACTATGGTAATTTGGAACACATACATTGCATGAGGAGGAAAGTTGGAAGGGTCAACTCTCGGTTTCATTGCTATTGAAAGAAATCTTGTCAGTATTTAGGCGGGTATTCATGGTAGTGTATGGTCCATGCAGATGGAGACAAAGATCAGAATTTTGGGTTGAATTGGATGTGTCGGAGTAGATGGTTATTGTCGTGGTGCGTTGGAGGAGACTTTAATGTGATCAGGTTGCCACATGAGAAATCAAATGAGGGCAGGATGACTAGTTGTACGAGGAAATTTTCAGATTGAATTCACAAAATGAAATGATAGATCTACCGATGGGTGAAGTAAAGTTTACATGGACAAATGGATTGAAATTAAATTAGATCTCTTCTTGCTTTCGGTACAATGGATTGAAAGAATTCCATAATTGTTCCAAAGAGGTTTGCCATGGCCTCTATTTGATCATTGTCCGATGTTGTTAGAAACATATGAGGAGGATTGGGAGCCCTGGCCTTTTCATTTTGAACTAGCGTGGTTAAAGATGGAGGGTTTCTCAAACAAAGTGGCAGATTTGATGGTCTTCCTTCATGATCCAGGGGGTGTAGGTTTCAAATTATTCCAGAAATTAAAAATGTTAAAAAAAGAAAATATGTGGTCGGAAAAAAGATACATTGGGAGGTCGAATGGAGGAGACAAAATATTGCAAGAAATTCAACGTCTAGATGTAAAAGAAGAAGAGTCTGAGGTCTTGAAAGAGGAAAGTGCTTGGAGATAAGTCTATAGTAAAAAGTATAATGCTAGATTGAGAGAGGAGGAGATGAAATGGATCCAACGATCTAAGGCTACTTGGGTAAAAGAAGGAGATAAGAATACAAAATTCTTTCATGCCATGGCAAATGTTAGAGCGAGAGCCAATAAGATAATTTCATTAGTGGTGCAAAGGGAGAGAATTGAGGGAAACCGAAGATATGCAATTCTATGGTTAACTTCTATAAAGTCTTCTTATCAAGGGAAGAATTGAATAGATCTTTCTTGGATAATTTATCATTCAATTCGATCTCATCCAAATCGGCAGTTCGGTTGGAAAGAGCTATTTCAGAAGAAGAAATTGAAAAGGCAGTAGTAGACTTGGGTGATGATAAAGCTCCAAGGATGGATGTGTTTCTAATTGGATTCTACAAGAAGTTTTGGGAGGTGACAGTGGGATGTGTTGGTTTTATAACTGAATGCTATGAGAAAGGATATATTGCATTTGAATTAGGGGCCACGCTTAATAGTAATGATTCCAAAAAAAGGAGCCGAGTGTATTAGAGATTTCAGACCAATCAACCTGCTAGGAAGTCCTTATAAGATTCTGGCTGTGGTGGTTGCTTCTACATTTAGTGCAGTGTTGGGTGAAGCTCTTTCTTTAACGCAAGGAACATTTGTGGAAGGTAGACAGATCTTGGATAGTGTGCTAGTGGCGCTAGAATGTATAGATTCTTGTAAGAAGAGGATCTAAAGGGGTGATATGCCAACTGGAAATTGAAAACGTGTATGATCACGTGGATTGGAAATTTTGGATTACATGTTGGGCATACTGGGTTGTGGGGGAAAGTGGAGTTCTTGGATTCGGATGTGTGTGAGTTCCATAAAATTTTCAGTTTTGGTTAATGGATCTTTAAATGACTTCTTCCCTTCTTCTAGAGGATTACATGAAGGGGATCCCCTCTCCCCATATTTATTTGTGGTGCCCATGGAGGCTCTCAGCAAAATGTTAGATAGAGGGGAATATGTGGTATTGATACAATGTTTTAGAGTAGACAATTTGAAATTCCAGGTTACACACTTACAATAAATTATGCATTATTGTTCAATGAGGCAGTCGTAAGTAAGGTGGACAATCTTATATCAATTATAGTTAACTTTAAAGAGTTTCAGAGTTAATGGTGGATGTCAACAAAAGTAAGTTATTGGGGCTAGGCATGTGTAAGGAAGAAGTTGGGCTTTTTGCTTGGATCTTTGGGTGTAGAGAGGGTTCTTTTCCTACTACTAGTGTTTGAATTTTCTCCGATATTATCGAAATATTCCCAATATTATCTCTATTTCTCGCTCAGCTATACCGATAACACCGGTAGCGATACCGATAACACTGATAGTATAAAAATATCGGTGATGTATCACTAAAGATCGCCAATGTATTGATATCATCAATATTTTCAGTTGTGTAAATTCTAGGTGTTGTTTGTATTGCCAATGCATTGATACCGTTGGTGTATCGCCAATATTGTTTACTGTGTAAATTCTAGGCGTTACTTGTATCGTCAATGTATCTGTAATATTTCGATAATATCGCCAGTTAAAAAAATTCCCATTTCATATTTTTTTATGGGCGCATGGTTGTATACAACGTTTGATTTGTCAACGATAATATTGATAATTATCACGATATTATCATTATGACAACATGGCGATAACGAGAACATATAATCGTTAGTTTCTTTTTCAGTTGTTAACGATTTGCTAGGAAATATCATGTGCTAATATTTTGAGATATTGGATGGATAGATGAGATGGTTGGATTGATTTCTTACAGCAGCACATGCTTTTAGACCCCCATTAAATAGAGGCCTATTATGTATGCATTCTTTTTTAATTTTTTTTATTTATTTCTAAGTATACAAATATGTGTATTTTATCATCTCTTGAGGTTTCACTGAAAAATTCCATCGTTTTTTCCATTTTCCTTGCATTTTCGGTTATCAGCGATATTATCGGCGATATCAATATTGTTTCCGTATCCCCGGCTAGCGAAACTTGTAGCGATACCAAAACTTTGAACATTACCTACTACATATCTTGGTCTTCCTCTGTGTATTTGAAAACCAGCTAAACGCCTTTGGGAAGTGATAGAGAGATTTGTAAGTAGGTTAGCCAGTGGAGATCTCGATATTTATCTATGGATGGTAGGTTAACTCTAATTAAGGCGACAATGTCTAATCTCCCAATTTATTTCATGTCACTAGTCAAATTTCCGAAATCTGTCCTCAATAAGTGAGAAAAAATAAGGAGGGATTTCTTATGGAGGGCAGCGGAAGAAAGGCATAAGGTTCATCTTATCAAATGGGAGGAGTTTTGTAAGCCAAAAGAACATGGGGGTACTAGATTGAGGGATTTAGAGGTTATAAATATTGCTTTGTTAGGTAAATGGGTGTGGACATTTGGAGTGGAAGATGGTGTTTTTTTTAGAGAGAAGTGGTGGGTAGCAAATATGGGGTGGTAGATAGGAGCTGGTGGATTGAGGCGTCGTCACTATATAGGTCTTCTTTTCTCTTCTTTTCTTTGGAAGGCCATTGCCTCGGTTAAAGGGAGAGTTCGGGAAGGGATAGGTTTCCTCTTGGGAGATGGAAAGAAGATTAGGTTTTGGGAGGATAAGTGGCTAGGAAATCAAATATTGAGTGAAGTATTTCCACTTTTAGCGGGGGTAGCAAGTGAAGCAGTTGTATCGGTGGATAAATGCTTCTCTATTCAAAGGTGAGAAAGTATGTTGGGCCTTGCATGTAGAAGGAATTTAAGGGAGGGGAAGAATTCGAAGAGCTTATTGGTCATCATAATGACCTTGTGCCAAGTTTTGTTGCATGAACCTATCACACAGGTCCTGCTCCTGCTACAAATTGAGCTTCTGACTCACGATCCGGTTCCTCTTTGTTGTTTTCTATACTTGCAAGCGTTTTGAAAGAGATGATTCTCCCCACTCTCTCAGATCTGCTTCCGCTTCCGCTTCCCTTTAGTTCTCATGCAACTATAATCTTGGCTACTACGGCTTGGCTTTAAGAATCCTGTTTCGCAAATCAGAATAAATTATATCAAATATATTATATTGTTTGGAAACAATAAAGAAGATTAGGAATTTAGGATATTCAAAAACTTTATTTTTACATACCCACCAAACTCATTAGTGTGATGGTAGGGTGGCATGGATTTCCTAATCAAATTCAGTACGTAAACCATTTAACAAGTTATATTAAACTAGTGCAATCACAGAAAGGAAATTTGCATAGATAAATATTGGTTCACGAAGCACTCTGCAACATGTTCCTACAACTTGCAGCAAGAAGTTTAGTTTCAGCAGTTCAAGTGGTTCAATCACTCTTTTTGAGTGTGCTATTTTCTTGATAATTATGTGGTCTAGATGGCCCACAGGTTATAAGTAACATTATTGATAATTTCTTTATCAGAGTTCATCAGAGATGAGGTGTTCTCTCTTCATGCACTGGAAATGCTATAGTGACCTGGGTTTGTCTTGGTGCATTGTGACTCTCAGTTACTCTGTAAACGCATCATGAATCTATAGTGGTTGAGAGTTGAGACCATTGATCTGTTGGGTGACCACATGGATGGGTACTGCCCCAAAAATTATGGTGATTATAGTAACCACCATTGAAATGGTTTTTGGTCAGTTACAAATGTTCAGTGGCAGGAAACATTATTTGATGGCTATGGTCATTTAACCCCATTGATTTGCCGGCTAAGACCCATCCATGTGGTGGATCACTCAGTGTTTTAAATAGCAGTAGCGTGTTGCGTAGCATTCAACCCTCTATAGTGTGTAGCATGAGCTACATGATACTTCTATTTTTAATTTAAAAATTGGATAAACATTATAAATAGTAAGAAAAACGCAAAAAAATATTTAAAAATGCCTAAAAGATATTTCATTTTTCAAGTATAAGCATGTTCAAAAAGTTATTAATTAGCACTTTCTAAAGTCAAGCCAAATATATAAAGTTATAAACCAAATCACATAATTATTACATCAACAACTTTCTAAGCAAACCACTGTAATTAATAATGTCTAATTGAAACTACAAGTCACAAATCACATGTATGAAAAAGAAATAGAAGTCCCATAGGTTAAGAGTATTAAGTACTGTTAATGTTAGATTCTGGTAACAAGTCCCTCCCATGTATACGCCCTTCTCGAAATGAGCTCCCCTCCAAACCTGAAAGCCAAAGAAGAAAAGTAAGGGTGGCCTGCGTTTGGCTGTTGGTCCTCCGAAGCTTAAGTCAGAGATGATCTGATAGTAAGATGAAGTATGAAACGTAGGCTTAGAGATTGTGTACCTTTATCATCTGTGGGGCCATGTATTTATACAGATCCGGATGATCCAGTTTGTTACGCAAGCTATTAAGATTACCGCTGATTTGGGGGGATAAGGAGCTTATCCCATTAATCCTCAGATAAGAAGATGGCATAACCAATCTAGACGTCTAGCTATTTACGTTGAGGCCCCCTGTGGTACGGAACTATGAATAGAAACAAGCCAAAGCCGGCCTATATGGGCTGCTGGTACTATGAGACGAGAGAAGTCCCCAGCGAATGACCAGAGACCAGGGCTGATCGGATTTGGAAATATCCTCATTTGATGACCAGGGAGCAGAGTTGCTCGGGGGATGTTCTCAATCGACGACCAGCGATCAATCCTGCTCGCATATTGGTAGTGTATAGAAGTCACAGGTGTATCCGATATATGAGACGTGACCTGGTAGGCTCGTTAGTTGGATGATTTGGTCGCGACTTTACGGAGTCAGAGGCACTCGTGGGTCGCGAATAGGTGTCCAAAAAACGTTCCGGATTCACGAGTCTTCAGGCTTTTTCAACGACCAACTTTATTCTATAACAATTACAATACAGATGTCATCAATATAAAGAGGGGTTTTCGGAAACCTTCTTTCGAAACCTCTTTTAAGTTTCGTTTTAAAGGTTTTTTAATGTGTGAGTTTCACACCAACTTTAACAAAGGATCACCATCATTTTAAGTGTTGGTAAACAAAGAAAGCTTTGATTTTAACTTGACATAAGTTTTTCATGATGTGAGTTTTACACCATTTTTAACAAACAAAGATAAAAAAAAAGCATTGCAGCGTACGCTACACGCTATGTAGCTATAGCGTTCACTACGACCCCTGTAGTGTATGCTACAGGGTATTTACGCTATTTAGCTATGCTATGTAGCGTATGCAACGAGAGCTATTTGAAACACCGGATTACCCTACATTGCTGTATGTGCAGTCTAAATTGAGGTTTGTCAGCTGTGGTGCAAGTCACCCTGGCACTCCCCTTACAGTTTCGTTCTAATTCTTCACAGCATTAATTGTTATGTTAAACAGTCTTGGAATCTTGCTTCGATGTTATAATTCAGTATTTTTTTTCACAACCTTTTCAATTCTAATGGCACAGGTCTATGTTGGTTGTGGTGTTTATTACGTGTTCGAAGGCTGATACTATGCTAATTTTTTCAGAGTTCATCTCATATTTTATTAGTAGATAACAAATGAAAGACTTTTTTTGTAAATATGAATGCGTAGATTTTTTCTATGATATCTTGCTGGTATCTGCTAGTTCTCACAGAAGCATACATTATTGAACATGTTTCATTTGTAAGTAAGAGCTTTGCTAATGGCATATGTGTGTGCCGTAAAGCTTATGTACATGCCATGCATGTGCCAGCATGGCACATAGGTCCGAGATCGAATCCATCCATTAGAAGGGAACCACTGTATTGTTGCCCTACCCCAAGAATCAGGTTGATCCATTGCTCTGGTGGGCCATGGTTTGCAAAACAAATGCAAAGTTCTGAAAAGCTTGGCTGATGTTTTCTAATCCATCACCTGTTTCGAATATTGGAGCCCACATGCTGAATGGGCCAGATTTATCTTCGGAAAGCAAGTAGAAGATCGGACCAAGCTGATGGATGGATTCGACCCTGGACCTTTGTGCCATGCTGGCAGATGTGTGGCGTGTACATGAGCTTTATTTTAAATGTGTGTGTCCTTATCAAATCTCTGGGGGTTGATTTTTAAAGCTTGAATATTCTGTGGCTACTTGATATGTGTGGAAGTTCTGGCCTCTTTTCTTTTTTTTTGGGTGTATAACTTTGGTAATTGATTTCTTCCAAAGAAGAAGAAAAAGGAAAAATAAAAAGGAACTAAGAAGAAAGAGTTGAAACATTTTTGGGGGTTGATTGCTCCATACGCCATATTAAATTACTGGAAGGATTTAACCTCAGTGCTTCCAATTGGCAGAGGATGGTGTTGGAAATATTCAGAAGTGATTTTTTTCTTTTGACAAAATCTATATGCCTTGTGAGGCCATTTGGTTAATTAGTTGGGAAAATGTCTTTGTCATTTAACATATATCTGACACTTGAATTTTTTGGGCAACAGTTCCAGTTTGCAATTTTATGGAATACCTAGTCGTGGTTTATCTGATGCTGTATGCAGACCGATATTATATCTTTATGTGGTTATTGGTATCATAACCTAGATGTTCTCCAATCTTCGTTTTCTGTAACCTGCTTTTTTTAATGATCAATTTACTTTCAATATCTTCCAGTACAAACCCAGTACAGAATGTGGACAAGAAATTTCAACTGACAAGAGCAGACAGAGATTTGCTACAGAAAACAGACTATGATCTACAGGTTGATTTCCTTCTGCTTTGTGTTTTCGTGGTCTTTTCATGTTTATCGAGCATTTACTGTTGGGTCGTAATGTGTTTTAATAGGATTGTTGTTATTGTTGGTTTGTTAAGGTTTCTTTCTTCTTTTAATGGTATATTAGAAAATGGATTACTTATGATGCTGATATCTGGGAATTAACAACCTTTAAAGTTTTGTGTGCTTGTGCATAATAATTGGACGGAAATGTAGCCTTATAGACTGCAGTTTTACCAATTCCGTTTTCTGTTGTCGTTACTTGAGCATGAAATATCTCTCAGCCTGTTGCTTGTCTTCTTGTTACCTATTCCAGATGCCTTGGCTTCTGGTTTCTGTTTGTTTTAGGTCTTTATTCTGTTTAATACCACATATATTTTACAAATTTCACCTTTTTTATGCTGGCATACACGATCCCAGTCGGATCCGGATTTGGTGCTCGTCCTGGATTCTGTTAGGTCAAATCCAAGGTCAGGGCCTCAGATCTGATTAATTATTGGGTCAGATCCAGGTCTAGGTTGATCCTATGTGTTAGTACCTAGAGATATTTCTATATAATTTTTAACAAATATTCTAATTAATGCAATATTATGGGAAATGGTTGAAAGAGGAATTATTTGATAAGCTAATAGACCAATACACATGCATTAACAGTTCTATACATCAAATTCATGTAACCTGATCCAAACCACATTAACAGAAGGATCCACTACATATGGGGCATACCTTAAATTTAGATTATATATAGACAATCTCGATCTCTGGTTGATGGGCATTTCTTTGTTGATTTTACACCTTTTTTTTTGTTTTGAAAGATGACGAAACTTTTAGTTGAAAACTGCCAAAGGAATAATGGCCAGGAAGAATAAAGCTAGAAACAAAATACAGTTCAAAAAGGAGGGACAATTTACAAATATTGATTTGCCTTTAGGCTATAGGCCCACTCTACCAATCCTGCTTGATCCTTCCAACCACCTCATGCACCGAACCCGAAGAATTCCAGAAACACCAGTTGTTCTTCTCTACCGAAAATGGCCCAAAGGGATGCCATTAAGACAATCCGCCAAATAGCTTTGCCTTCATCCCCAACCCTCCATCATGCCAACGAAGGGGAGATCTTCAGATCCTGGCATCTCCCAGGCGATTTGGAGAGAGAAGTAGATGAGCCCAAACCTTATGGGCTCTAGGGCAATGAATGAGGTGGTGGTTAATTGATTCCGCATTGCTCAGACACCAAGTAAACATTAGGAAGCATCATTGACCTTGGTTGAAGATGACTAATTGTTCTCCTACCCATCAACAAAAGTCACAACTTTGGGGGACACCATAGGTCTAATTGGAGTAGGTCATGAACCTTGACTCACTTAGAGGTGGAATTCGGAGCATCCTATAAAAGGAACGGACCGTGAAGCAGCTAGACCTCTCTTTGTTCCATTGGTGCACATCCTTTACGGATGGGTGATAGCCATTCGAGTGTTCCAAAAGCCTAAGCAAGTTGAACGCTTCCTCATTTGAAAGATTCCTCCTGCAAGGAGGTGACCAAGTGATTACTACATCACAGGAAGAGAAGAATCAAGCCTTTGTATTGTTAATTTCTTGGGAGATTCGAGCCAACCTTGGAAAAACAGAGTGAACTCTCGTCACTCCACATGTTCCTAAAACAGATCCCTCAAGCCGCCACGAAGCGAAAACGAGATATCCTTTTCAAACATTGGGCCACCCTGGCAACTGATTTCCATAAATCGGAGGCACCATAGATGGAGTCTCCAATCTACCAACCCCCTTGTTGGACACCATATTTGCTTGCAATTATCTCCTTCAACCAACTTCCTTCTTCCATCCTAGATCTCCAAATCCATTTTCCAAGGTTGTATTCACGGTGGAAAAGACCCTCATGCTGGCTCCTCCCATCGCCAATGTCCTACCCACCTCGTCCTAATTTAGGATGTGAAGTTTGTTTTTTCATTAGCTTCGTGCCAAAAGAAGTCCTGTCTGAGCCTATCTATGACTGAT
This sequence comes from Liriodendron chinense, assembly GCA_003013855.2. Taxonomy (NCBI): domain Eukaryota; kingdom Viridiplantae; phylum Streptophyta; class Magnoliopsida; order Magnoliales; family Magnoliaceae; genus Liriodendron; species Liriodendron chinense. The sequence continues at coordinate 601,258 of PVNU02000695.1, read as the reverse complement.
ATCGAGGGTATGAAGGGACATGAAATAGGTTAGTAGGTTTGAGAGTGCTTCATAAGAAGCGTTAGTTGCACATCCAAAGAGAGATAATGGTGCTTTCAACGAGACAACTCTCTCTACTCTCTCCAAGACCTTATCCTATATGTGCATGACTGGCTTGCCAATGCAGAGGGGGAAACTGAGGTATGTCGAGCAAGGTGTTCCATAATGGTAACGGTGGCCGTAACGGCCGCCACCTGTTACCGTTACGATACGGGCCGTTACGGACCCTGTATCAACTGATACGGACCTTTTTTATTTTCTGAAAAAAATTGTTACAGGACCGTTGCGGGACTGTTACGGCCTGCTTTTTCTGTAACGGCCATTTCGACCCCGTAACGTGTAACGATTATGACCGTTTCTGTTACGTATCAGCCGATATGTAACTGTTTTGAGATACCTTGATGTCGAGGGAAAGGAAGCCACATCGCAACCGAAGGTCACTGCCAACTCCTCCACTTCCATCTTGGAGACCCAGGAGTTCGCTCTTAGAAATGTTAACCTTTATACCAGAGACCACCTCAAAGCACCTCACGATTTGCCTCAGGTTGTCCCCTTTGACCTCATCGGTGTCTAACAACAAGATGGCGTTATCCGCAAATTGAAGTTGGGAGATTTGAGTTTTGGAATTCGTCACCCCAACTTGCTTATAAGGCTGGTCGAGACACCTATGTCTAGCATTTTGCTCATTGCTTTTGAAACCACCATAAAAAGGGGAAAGCGGGTCAGCATGCTGTAGACCTCTCGAAGCCAAAAAGAAACCCTTGGGGGAGCCATTGACCAAGACGGTGAATTTAGTCGATCGGATGCACTCCATTTTTGCACGTACCCTACCCTTCCCAATATTTAATGTAGAAATTGCTAGTCTACATGGTTAAAGGGCTTCTTGATGTATCCTTGAAAAAAAGAGAGGCTTTCTGGACATCTAGCTTGCAAATAACACCCTTCCCTTTTCCTTTTTGCTGAAAATCGATACTCTCGTGGGCTATGAAAGCGAAATCCAAAACCTACCTGCCCACCACAAAAACTGCCTTGGACTTTAGACCTTTGACCTTGACTTCCATCAAATGTCCACATAATCACTACTTAGGAGTTTATGTAGGTATTATTTTTAGGCTATGATCCATCTAAAATGTGGTTGGTAATATGGTTGATATAATTTGAAGTATGCTTGTGCCTTAGTCCCGGGATCCTTCTAACTATGTGTCGCTCCCACTTCAAG
>PVNU02000693.1:0-40478 GCA_003013855.2 Liriodendron chinense | reverse complement strand
CGAGGCAGAAGTATAGGGGCTTATACCCTTTAGAGATCTAGAACAAGCAAGTAGATTTCACAAAATTTTAAAAAATTTCACAAGTCCTATAGACTAGGTGCGTAAGGCCATCACCCCCAAAATTCTAAAAAACAAGTCCAATTCCAGGGTGCATGAGGGCCCACGCACCCCAAAAATCCCAAATTCCACCGAGTACAATTTCTGGGTGCATGAGGCTCCCGCACCCCAATAATGTCCAATATTTGCCAGGATGAATAACTGGGTGCGTGAGGTCCCACACACCCCCTTTAGAAGTCCAAGACCCAATTTTCGGGTGCGTAGAGGGGCAAAACCTTCCATGATTTTACGAAGGGTGTGGGCCCCCATGCACCCCAAAAATCCAAAATTCCCAAAAGTTCAAAAATTCCTGGGTGCGTGACACCCCACGCACCCCTAAAAGATTCAAAATTCGAAGTCCCATAACCTGGGTGCATGAGCCTTCACGCACCGGAAAAATCATTTTACCTTGAAATAAAAGGGTGTGTGCGGACTTAAAGGGTGCGTTGGAGGTAATTTTTGGGTGCGTTGGGCGAATAAAAAGGTGCGTGGGAAGGGCCTCGGAAAATCCAATAAGAAATGAATGAAATGAATGAGAATGACCATCTTCTATATTTATAGTAGGGAACCCCAACGGTCCGATACGTCACACTGAATAGTAATCTATCCAGCGTAACGCATTGGGAGGGGCCATCTGTTCGGGGTCCTAAAATGTAGGGTCCCTTAAAACAGAGCGAAATGGCCATATACCTCCAAAAGAATCTCACGAAAACGCCTCCTGGTGCACGCAAAACGGAAGTTTGTAAAATTTCCTTACTTAGCCAATTCTGGCTGAAATCTCCAGCGGGCCCCGCCAATCACCGTGATCATAACTGTCCGGAATCGGACCCATAACTTCTTTGTGATTTATGATGAACAGTGCATGTGATTTCAACGATCAAACGGGCCCCAACAACCCCCCCCCCCCCCCCCCAAAATTCAAAACCCAAGCGGTGGAGTTTCTATTTACGTGTCCACGCACCCATAAATTCGAGTACCCCACGCGCCTGAAAAATCACTAAAAACAGGAATTCATTAAAGGCATTTCGGAGTCCCACGCACCCGAAAAATGCCCCACGCACCCTCAAATTCAACAGATTTCAGGATTTCCATTCAAGGGTATTTCGGTGCCCCACGCACCCCAAAAATGGGTCCACGCACCCTTAAATTCGACCCATTTTATGATTCTCATTCAGAGGTATTTCGGAGTCCCACGCACCCGAAAAATGCCCCACGCACCCTTAAATTCAACAGATTTCAGGATTTTCAGTCAAGGGTATTTCGGTGCCCCACGTACCCCAAAAATGGGTCCACGCACCCTTAACTTCGACCCATTTTATGATTCTCATTCAGAGGCATTTTCGGAGTCCTACGCACTCGAAAAATGCCCCAAGCATCCACAAAATTCGATCACAATTCAGGGACTTAATTTTTAGGTGCATTGAGTCCCCACGCGCCCGTAAATACAGTCCCACGCACCCAAAAAAATCAGATATTTTCAGAAATCATTTCTGGGTGCGTCGGATATCCGCACGTCAATTTTGGGGTGCGTGGATGGTATTTTAAGGGTGCATGGCACGTGGCAAGCCCCTCATTGGTGGAGAGCCGGTGTCTCCGGCTATAAATACCCCTCCCGACGATTCATTTTCACGTTTTCAGAGAGAGAGAGAACTGCCGTCCTCTTAGAATTCAAATCTCCACCGGAAACCCTTGCCAGAAAACTTTTCGATCACCGGAAACCCTCCCCGGTCGTCGGAATTCCTTCCAATCGCTAGCATTTTCATGCAGGTTTGAATCCTGAAAATCATCAAGTATGGGCACGCACCTATTAAAAATGGACCCACGCACCCAAAAATGGCCCACACGTCCATAAATTCGGTCCCACGCATCCATTAATTCGACATAAACCAAACAAGTGCATTGGACTCCCACGCACCCGAAAAATGGCCCACGCGTCCATCAATTCGGGTCCCATGCATCCATAAATTCAATAAATTTAGATTTGCATATTCGATCCCACGCATCCTAAAAATCCTGCCACGCACCCCTAAATTCATCATAAATCCAGTACTTCATTTTTAGGTGCGTTGGACTCCACGCACCCGTAAAATAAGTCCCACGCACCCAAAAATCAGCCAATGGCAAAACACGTTTATGGGTGCTCCAGACTCAATTTTAAGTGTTTTCAAGTTCCGTTCGAGACTATTTTAGGTATTTTAAGCGTTCCGGATGCAACAAAACAGTCAAATGGACGTTTCGGGATATCAAAAGGAGCAGAATCGTGCATCTTCGAGGTTTGACCCGCTTTGACACGATGAATGAAATGACTTCTTGGAAAAGAGCCGCCGGCATCCAAAACTATGCAAATATGTCGTCATTTATATCTACTGTAAAGATGTGATTCGATTTGGGTCGAAAGCTAAACAAACGGGACTATGGTTATCACGATAAACCATGCAAAGAGTTTCAATTCTCTACAAATCAATTGCTATGAACTGTCAAAACACAACAGTCGATGCCCTACCCATTCAAACGGTATCCGTCGGTTGGACTACGCAGGTATACACAACTATAGAATGGACTTCCCGAGGTCACCTGTCCCTACATTGATAGGCGCGGGACCAGAGTCGTCCATCTCAGTCATAAACCCTGATGGTCTCAGCCCGGATCTCCGGCCAAAACATGGGACATAGACATCTGGCTAATACAAAGATGGTTCAGTACATAGCAAAACAAATACAGGTCTCTACGACCACAAACTCTAAAACCATAGTCCCCTGCTGACTAGTCTTTTACGTTTTAATCAAGGGTCATCGATCATTCGATGTAATTAAGGGTTCGTGCCAGATCACGGCTTAGAATGTACAAGATCTCGGGATCTCTGGAATAAAATTCGCCTTGCGATATCTCTTCTTGTGTACTTTTGTGAATGCTTGTGATTGTCTATGAATGTTTCTATTACTCAGAACCCCAGAGCAACAAAACACCCTTTTCATGGAAAATGTCCCTGTGACCATTTCCTAAGCTCCAACAACGACCAACTTTTATCCCACAACAGATTGTATCATAGTAAAATCAGTCTCCTTCTACCAAAGCTGCTACAAAACTCTTCATGAAATTAAAGAATCGACCGAAATCCCCATCTTTCCATGTACCCCCTAAAGAGTGGCTGTATTCTGCGATTGGTGGAAAAGTTATTACCAAAACTTGATCACAAAAGATCATGATGTGATCATCACCCGAATATACGCTGCCAATCTCAATGATCCTCCAGCAAAACCTTTAGCTACATTGACCGAAAATGAAGAAGAATAAATTCCGGAGCAGGCCCCACTTGTTAGGAATAAATCAACAAAGAAAAGGAAAGAATAGTCTGCTCCCTCATCTCCTGCTGCTACCAGGGTTACCCAATCCCAAGGGCCTACCCCCACATCTTCCCCTTCGACCACTATAAGGGTGGTCGATCTTATCAAAATTGTTGTGTCAGAGCCAAATCAAGCACCTCCGAGCTCAACTGCCACAACAACTGATTCTCAGGCTCCAAGTCTTCCAGCAAGATCTACCTGACCTACTAGGAGCATTTCAAATCTTTGACCGACTCTCGGTCCTCCACCTCCATCGCCAATAGCTCATTTTATTCCACCTACATCCTTTTCTCGCATAACTCTAAGCCTTCAGTCGTCTGGAGCTCCTTTAAGTAACCCTTCTGTAGACGCCATCGCCACTTTTGAAAAATACTATGATTGCACTTATTGGCCGGGCTGTATGGTTGAAGATTATGCATATGAGATCGAAGAAGGACGGAAACCTCATGAGGATGCTCATTACCACAAATGCTGGAACAAATGGAACGCCGACGTAATCAAATTTAATGATCGATCCATTCCATTTGATGATCGTTATCTGAAACCGTATAAGCCTGGACCACCGCCATTTCCTACATCGACCAAACCCTTGGCTCAGATCATAAAGGATCCCTAAAAAATTCAAGCTAGATTTGTTACCATGGCCGTTTCCACTAGACCTTTTTAGCGCTTTACTTTATTCATCTTTACTCATTCTTGTTCTTTGTGCAGTGCTGCGAGAAGTTACTGGTGAAGTGGCTCAGTCGACCATCCAACTAGAGGCTCATTCCCTAGCGAGTATCGATGAATTCGAATGACTTCCTGTAGAAACTGTTGGTCTCATCAACCATACTGCAACCAATGAGTCAACATCAGAAGAGCATATTACAACCACAAATGCCCCATCAAGTCTCAGTCGGTCTTCCTTCCCTCAAGTGGCAACTCTTACTGCGCAACTAGAAGAAGATGACGATGATCAGCCTATCAGTCTGATTCCTTGTCCATCTCAAATTGTTACTTCAGCGATCACCCAGGTTGTTCCAACTCCATTGGCAAGACGACCTTTGACTATGACTGATGAAGGACCAACAGATATGCCACCAGCCTCTAATCATCCAAAAGATCCTCATCCACCTACTCATGTGACTTCCTCGCTCATTGCTGATGCTGTATTAGTTGCCGTCGACCTTCCCATTGATGATCTACTTTCTTCGCTTCATCAAGTCCTTCAAAAGGACATATTAATTGTTGAGTCTCATTCTCCTGCTTTAGAACTTTATGACTTGAAGATGGAGATATAAGCATTAGTCCACCTAGGGGTTCCGGACATTCTGTTGACTGATCGATTAACAAATTCTCAAAACTTCTTGGTTGATTTCATATTCTAACTTGATCCGATGACTCGATGTTGGCCAAATTTTTTAAACATAGGTCGCTTCATAATCTCCTACTGGAACATCAAGATCTTCATTGCAAAATTGATAAGAGCACCAACGAGCATTCTTCAGCCACAACCTAACTCTTTAAAATTACCCAAATAGCTGAGCTATTGTCGGCTAAGAATGCAGATTCAAAATAGAGGCGGGCTAAAATCGAAAGCATGGATCTTCAAATTATTGCTCTAAAGGCACAACTAGAGACTCTGAAGCATACTAGGGCTGAAAAAGAATAAGAATATAGCGTGCTTCAGGGCGAAGTTCAAAGCATGGCCACAATTATCTGGTCAGAGATTGGATTTGTCAACAGTGCCAAACAAAAGTCTTTGAATCATCAAGCATTTGTTGACAGATATTCTAGTCGGCAACAGAAAATCAAGGACAAAATCAGTCATTACTCGTCCTTCGAATTCTAGTTTCCCACATGTGTAATGGTCATCGGCTGTGTATTGTTTTCTATTATAACGTTTGACCGATTACCAATGAAAATCTTATTTTGCATACACCATTGAAAACCCTTTTCTCATTTTCTTCTCTCGTTCCGCATAACGTTCGCTGACGTAGCAAGGTATTAAAAAGCGCTCCACACATTCCTGAATTTTCATCATTTTCTTTGAAATGCCCCACATGCATTCGGATTGAAATGCCATGATCGCTTGATTCGCAACCCCACGATTCACCAATCGTGGCCTCTTTTGGCCTAATTCCTTAACTATAAATACCGTGTTTTAGGCAATATTTTGCAAATCATCTTCCATTACTTCCTTATCCTTATGGCTCCTTCAAATGATCAACTCCTGACACAAGCCCAAGTCTATATGGAAGATATCTTCTCAGATGACTTAGCCTACTTTGGCCAACCTTCTTTGCTGTTTGACACAGATAACTTCATTCGTTAGACTTCTGCGACTGCTACCAGCGATAGGGAGTTAAGCAACATCTTGAAAGTTCTTTGAAGACTTCATGGCCTTGGGAACAATTTCTATGGCGCGGAATTCAACTATCGGCGTGCCAGAAGCATGTTGCAGGAATACAATTCCATCCGCGAAGAACTTCCCACTCTCTATGACTCCCTGACAGAAGCAATGATTGATTAACTTCGTTGGTTCCACCTTCATCAATTTGACAAGACTATTCTCCAAATTCTGCATATTCAACAAACGGACGTACAGACTGACCTCCACAAGGCAGACCATGTGCATAGACCATTGGATCGTTCGCACTCAGAAGAGCTCATGGAGTTCCGCTCTCAAATAAATCTTTTCCAGGCTTGGTCTTAGACAAGCTATGCCCGTCATCGAGAAGCAAAAGCTCGGACTCGTAAATTTGGGGATCGTGTCCACGAAGTCCTCCAATTCATCAGTTGTGCTATTGAGGACGGGAATTTCTGGGTCAACAAAATGCGCCAAGCAACTGCCATAAAAGATCAGGCTCAGCGAGAATTTGATGAAATTAAAGCCAATCAGGCCTAATAAGCTTCTGCATCAGTCGGGCCCCCCTCTTTTTTTCTCAACTGCTTATAACAGGCTAGGGGCCTAATTATCAATGCACTTCCTTTCTCTATGTGGTTTTCTTATCTTAGGCTTGTTCTAATTAACACTCCCTTATTTGCAATGGCTGATTACTCCATTTTTCTATGAATCCCTTATCATTTAACATTCATTTAGTTAACCTTAATTTTAAGGACTTCACCTCAAATGGGATGCAACTACTTGGCCTACCCATATACCACTTCCCAAAGGGTAGGATAATAAGTTTTGAGAAATTGCCCATTAATAGGTGCTTTAACAATTTTTTTTTATGCTTATCCTTGATGATATAGGCACCACCTGGAAGAACTTTGACCACCGCGCATGGCCCATCCCACGTTGGAGACTATTTCTTACCTTTAGTCTGATCATGGCGACCTAGGGGTAAGATGGCTTTCCATACTTTGTCGCTTTCCCCAAATGACTTTTCTTTTACCTTTTTATTATAAGCACAAGCAACATTAGCCTTATTTGCAATTATGGAATTAAGTGCTCTCAGCCGTTCTTCATCCAATCCCTCGAATTGGACTAACAAGGCCTCATTAAATTCCATTGTGGTCAAGTCAGCTTAATGGGCCACTCTTGACGATGGCACATTAATTTTTGTTAGTGCACTTTTCTGTGGCATACTAGTGCACCTTGTTTGTCAATCACTTAGGTGAGTCTAGTGTCGGTTGAGCTTAACGAAGACGAAGATCGAAGACTCAAGCGGCCCTGCTGCATCAAGGAAGAAGAAACAGGTAAAAGTGATGCCTTGATGTGCCTTAACCTTGACCAAAACCTAACCCCTAACCTCTTTGATGACCTTGACCATATTAGGAAATCCTTAGTCATCATAGTTTGGCCTTAGGTTTGTTAGTGCACTTTTCTGTGGTATACTAGTGCACCTTGTTTGTCAATTACTTAGGTTAGTAGGTCTAGTGTCGGTTGAGCTTAATGAAGACGAAGACCGAAGACTCAAGTGGCCCGGCTGCATCAAGAAAGAAGAAACAGGTAAATGTGATGCCTTGGTGTGCCTTGCCTTGACCAAAACCTAACCCATAACCTCTTAGATGACTTGCACCAACTAGGTATACCCTTAGTCATCATCATTAGTCTTAGAACTCCAAGAAAAACATGATAAGTTAGACTAATTAAAGAGGTGGAAGCTGCTGTAAACAAAACAGCTCAAACAGCAGTTTCCAATTGATCTCCGATCAATCGGACGTTGGCTCCGATAGGACTCCGATCCATCGGACAGAAGCTCCGATCAATCAGAAATTTTTCCAGCAACTTTGAAAATCCACTGGACATATTTTCGATCAATCGGACAGTCTTTCGATCCATCGAAAGGGGTCAGTACGATCAATCGGACCATGCTCCGATCAATCGGAATATCCTCTAGAGAATTCTCTGGATTGAATTCCGATCAATCGGACATGTCTCCGATCAATCGGACCTTCTTCCGACAAATCGGAGATGTGCGAATCTGCCCGTTTTTTTACCGTTGGAGCTCGAACTCTATAAATATTGAGCTCGGCTCTTGGGCATTGAGAGAGGGTTTTGAGAGCCTATTTGCCATACCTTTTGTACATCATATGGGGCCTCAAAGAGGAGGAGATTCAAGTCATATCCCTTGTGTTTAAATCACAAGTGAGGGCATTCAAATGCAAACATAGAGATGACTTGATTCCTCTCTCAATTCTAGAGGTGAGACACTATACCACATAGTTATATCTCTTGTTCAATACCTCTAGAAGACCTTCTAGGTGAATCTCCTAGTTAGGACAAGCTACATACCCCATGTAGGAGATTCAACCATTCCCTAGCACCTTGGGCATCTCCAATGGAGCATCACATGCAAGGTAGCTGATCTTGGAGCTAAAGCATTGGCAAAGCGGCGGCGTCAAAGATCGGGGGAGCACAAGGGGAGCTGATTCAAGCACGGGAGAGCAAGAAGAAGCAACCCGAAGCGGCGCTACAAAGGGGCTCAATCCGACAAGTAAGGTTGTCTTGTTAGGAGTTCATCCACTCAATTCCCTGTGGGAGTTGAGTGTAGAGTTTGTTTGACAAACTCGACCTAGGGTCGTTAACCGATCCTTGGCCTATTAGTTGGGCCTAAAATCTAGGGACGTCAGCCGTTCCTTGGCACGTTAGTCGGGCCTAAAATAAAGTCTCCAAGGGGGAGCCACCAACACGGGTGCAAACGTGTAGGTTGGGAGGAACCTGTAAACTCCCCGGTTAGGTGGATCCGAGTTAAAACACCTTGGTTGGGAGGAACCAGATTTAAACTCCCCAGTGAATGCTGGTGTGCTCAAAGGGGTTGAGTACTTGAACCGGGAGTGGAGTAGACAAGTAGTCGAACCACTATACATCGTTGTGTTTGTGATTGTTCTTGAGCACATTTCTCTTTATGCATTATGTTTAATTGATTAATTATGAATGCTTAGTTAGGAATGTATGCTAGGCACTTGATAGGCACATTCACACTCACAAGATGTACTTTCACTACCTCATGTTGACTTGAGCATTTCTTGATCCATCCTCTCTAGTCCACATGAGTTGATTAGACTAGGTTGTTAATTGCTTTATCTTTTGCTAGTCTATTAATTGGACCCACTTAGGCTTGGAAGCCGAAGTGTTTATCGCTTACGTAGCTTAATTTGTTAAATCTGGTAAGTAAGCGAAAAGAATTTAAAATGGTCCTAATTACCCCCCCTATAGGTTCAGCCATAATTCTAGTTGCTCCTCAAGCTTCCGCACGCGTATGCGTAGGGTGTCGTGTTAGGCTACCCGATGCAATTTCAAGGTTTACCAAAAGACCATCCAAATCCTTAGCCTTTGTAGTGGGGTGTGATAGAAGTGGGTCAGCAAACATCTGACTGAACCCAGGCCCATCCGACATGTCGGACTGGCTGCCAGATCAAATAGCAACACGCTGTGTGTGCATGCCATTGGGGCCGACCGATCTTGACCGGTCGGCTGGGCTGGTTCGACCGGTCAAGACGGGTCGGACAAACCCCCCCTCAGACAGTGAACATCCTGTCTTCATTGGCCGTTAGCCAACCGGTCGGGACAGGTCGGATAGAGTCATTTTTTGCCCGTTTTATGTCCGTTTGAACACCTTTTATAAAGGGGCTTGGCTCATTTTGAGGGGTATTGAGAGGGATTTCGAGAGTGAAGCCACCAGTGTTGGAGACCATTTGAGGCTCATTTCCAACCTATACAAGGTATCTTCCTTGTGCTTTAACACAAGATCGGAGTATTCCAAGCTTATGAAGAAGATGACCTTCATCCCCTCTTGATCTCTAGAGTTTGAACCTTCTTGATAGGCATATCCTTGTCCAAAACTCTAAGATGAGATCGTTGTAGGAGAGAAACTCTAGGCAACCCATTACCATTAGTTGTAGAGTTCTCAAACATACCCTCCTATCACCTTGGGCATCTTAGAGGCATCACAAGCAAGGTGATTGATCAAGTGTAGCTGAGGCATTGACGACGCAACGGCAACACGATCGTGGGAGCAAGGGAAGCTGATTGAAGCACGGGAGAGTGGAGATCAAGCAACCCGAACCAGCGCTGAACAAGGGGCTCATCCGATAAGTAAGGTTATCTTTATTGAGAATCCATCCACTCAATTCCCTTTGAGAGTTGAGTGTAGAGTTTGTTAGTCAAACTCGAACTAGGGATGTTTGCCGTTCCTTGGCCTGTTTGTCAGCCTAAAGACTAGGGGTTGTTTGACACTCCTTAGCCCGTTTGCCGGGCCTAAACTAAGTCTCCAAAGGGGGAGCCTCCTACACGGGAGTGAAAGTGCGTCGGGTTGAGAGTTAGCACTTTGTCCAAAACTCCGGTTATGATTGAGAGGTGAATCGGTAAAACCTCCGTGTAAAGGTTGAGAGGTGAACCTCATTTAAAACCTCCGATAGTGAATGCCGATGTGCTCAAAGGAGTTGAGTACTTAAACCAGGAGTGGAGTAGACCCAACGTTGAACCACTATACATGCTTGTGTTTGTGATTGAATTGAGCACATTGATATCTTAACATTGGATGTTTAATTGTTTAATTATGAATGCTTGATAGGAATGTATGCTAGGCACTAAGATAGGCACATCCACACACAAGATGTACTTTCACTAGTTGTGTAGACTTGAGCCCATTGATCCATTATCATAAGTCTACATCGGTTGCGTAGATTAGAAGCTTGATTAGTTATATCATTTGATTATCTATGCATGCTTAGACTAGGTTGTTTATTGCTTAAACTTTACGCTAGTCATGTGATTGGACCCACTTAGGCTTGGAAGTCGAAGTATTCTTACATAGTTTAATTTGTTAAATTGTGTAAGTAAGCGAAAAGAATTTCAAGAAGGTCCTTATCACCCCGTCCTATAGGTCTTAGCCATAATTCTAGTTGCTCTCTAAGCTTCCGTACATATGAAGGTGTCGTGTTAGACTACCGATGTACTTTCAATTGGTATCAGAGCAGGTTGCTCTTCAAGGACTTAGCCGTCTAGAGTAATCTGGTACCGGAGCACTAGCATAATGTCTAACCGAGATGAGAATACTACCAACCGTCCACCATTCTTTGACGGGTCCAACTACGCCTATTTGAAGGCTAGAATGAGGATTTTTCTCCAATCCGTGGACTGTTCGGTGTGGCTAAGCACACAAAATGGATATACCTTGCCTACCGAGCAAGTGGAGGTTGATGGGAAATACATTGTCATTCCCAAAGATGATGCAAAATGGGATGACAGAGAGAGAGAGAGCTCAATACATGGCAAATGTCAAAGCTCTCAATGCGATTTGCTGTGCGGTTTCCCCGGATGAATTTCAGCGCATTCTCACATGCGCAACTGCAAAAGAAACATGAGATATATTTGAGGTTACCCACGAGGGAACTAGCACAGTAAGACGCTTGAAGCTTCAGCTCTTAACCACCAAATTTGAAAACATTAGGATGGAAGAGGCTGAAACCTTCATGGAGTTTTATACTAAATTGTCTGATATTTGCAACTCCATGTTTGTCTTGGGTGATCGGGTTCCGGAAGGAAGGATTTGTAGAAAAATACTTAGGTCCCTCTCGGAGAGATTTGACAGCAAGTAGCCTTAGAGGAGTGTAGAGACATAGATAATATGAAAGTAGAAGAACTCATAGGTTCCCTATAAATTCATGAATTACACTTTAAAGCCCCCTCTAGAAAGAAAAGCATCGCTCTAAAATCCTCTCACAAACATAAGAAAATTAAGAGTGAGTCAAAGGAAGATAATGATGATGAGGATGATGAGGAAGAAAAGTTGAACAAAAAATTTAAGAGATTCCTCAAATTTGATAGAGGGAGTAGCAGTGACAAGAAGGACAAGAAGGGTGAAAAACATAAAGGAAAATCATCCATACCTTCATCCGTCCGTTGTTACGGTTGCGGTCGTCGTTGCCATATTGCCCCGGAATGTCCGAATGGGCCTAAACCGAAAGGTAAAAAGGTAATGGTTGCCACTTGAGATGATACAGAGGAGTCAGAATCCAAATCCGGTGACTCCGCTAGTGATGGGAGCCAACATAAAGATCTAGCTCTCACAGCTTTCACCACTACCTCTCTTCCCCCTTATCTAAGAGGGGATCCCGACTGCTATCCCTTCTAGGAGAAGGAGTTCCCAACCTCTCACCTCATGCTACATTTTATGAGGGTGTTAAGAAAATTAGTTACCCTTAGGTTTATGAAACTAAACATAGTTAGTGAGGGTAGCTAGAAATGCTTAAATAGGAAAATTTGAGGATTTCAGCCTCATTTCTGTGTGTATGGGCAAATCAGAGGATTCAAGCCTCATGAGCCCAAATTTGGTAGTTTAGCCTTGCTTTTAACTTGTATATTTGCTTGTTAGACTATCATCATACTTAGATTAGCTAATTTTGCTAAATATATGCTTCATTGTATACCAATCTTTGCTTTGTATTGGTCTTGATATACCAATAAGGGAGGTTGGTTGATTGGGCTATAAGCCCTTTGTGCTTTTATTGCAAATGTATATCTTTGACCAATTATACATGATTAACTATGCTTAGATAATTACATTTTCTTATTAATCATGTTCCTTAGCATGCTCCATGTTTTAAAGTTCGTGCACCCTATACTCTCCTTGTTAGAATGTGCTTATAGTTATAACTGCGACTTACTCTCTACTCTTACCTGAACCTTAATTGATATATCATTAAGAGGGAGAGAATAGTTTGTCAATTGCTGAAAAAAGGGGAGAAAGATCAACTCCCACCAAAACTAGTTTGCTATGTTTTGTGATGCAAGGATTGACAGGTTATGGGGGAGCAAACTGAAGAGGAACTGCTTAGTTAAGCATGTTAAGAGTCCTGTATTTAATTTATTATCAATGTAATCTTTGTACATGTATTTTGTTTTGGTAGGTTAGGTTTTGTAAGTAATTGACAAAGGGGGAGATTGTTAGTGCACTTTTCTATGGCATACTAGTGCACCTTGTTTGTCAATCACTTAGGTCAGTGAGTCTAGTGTCGGTTGAGCTTAACGAAGACGAAGACCGAAGACTCAAGTGGCCCTGCTGCATCAAGGAAGAAGAAACAGGTAAAAGTGATGCCTTGATGTGCCTTAACCTTGACCAAAACCTAACCCCTAACCTCTTTGATGACCTTGACCATATTAGAAATCCTTAGTCATCATAGTTTGGCCCTAGGTTTACCAAAAGACCATCCAGATCCTTGGCCTTTGTAGTGGGGTGTGATAGAAGTGGGTCAGCAAACATCTAACTGAACCTAGGCCCATCCGACCGGTCAAGACCGGTCGGACTGGCTGCCAGATCAAACAGCAACACGCTGTGTGTGCAGGCCATTGGGGCTGACCGGTCTTGACCGGTTGGCTGGGCTGGTTCGACCAGTCAAGACCGGTTGGACAGACCCCCCCTCAGACAGTGAACATCCTGTCTTCACTGGCCGTTGGCCGACCGGTCGGGACAGGTCGGATAGAGTCATTTTTTGCCCATTTTATGTCCGTTTGAACACCTTTTATAAAGCGGCTTGGCTCATTTTGAGGGGTATTGAGAGGGATTTCGAGAGGAGTGAAGCCACCATTGTTGGAGACCATTTGAGGCTCATTCCCAACTTATGCAAGACATCTTCCTTATGCTTTAACAAAAGATCAGAGCATTCCAAGCTCATGAAGAAGATGACCTTTATCCCCTCTTGATTTCTAGAGTTTGGACCTTCTTGATAGGCATATCCTTATCCAAAACTCTAAGATGAGATTGTTGTAGGAGAGAAACTCTAGGCAACCCATTACCATTAGTTGTAAAGTTCTCAAACCTACCTTCCTATCACCTTAGGCATCTCAGAGGCATCACAAGCAAGGTGATTGATCAAGTGTAGCTGAGGCATTGACGACGCAACGGCAACACGATCGTGGGAGCAAGGGAAGCTGATTGAAGCACGGGGAGCGGAGATCAAGCAACCCAAACCGGCTCTGAACAAGGGGCTCATCCGATAAGTAAGGTTGTCTTTATTGAGAGTCCATCCACTCAATTCCCTTTGGGAGTTGAGTGTAGAGTTTGTTAGTCAAACTCGAACTAGGGACGTTGGCCGTTCCTTGGCCTGTTTGTCGGCCTAAAGACTAGGGGTTGTTTGACACTCCTTGGCCCGTTTGCTGGGCTTAAACTAAGTCTCTAAAGGGGGAGCCTCCGACATGGGAGTGAACGTGCGTCGGGTTGAGAGTTAGTCCTTTGTCCAAAACTCCGGTTATGGTTGAGAGGTGAACCGGTAAAACCTCCGTGTAAAGGTTGAGAGGTGAACCTCATTTAAAACCTCCGATAGTGAATGCCAGTGTTCTTAAAGGAGTTAAGTACTTGAACCAGGAGTGGAGTAGACCCAAGGTCGAATCACTACACATGCTTGTGTTTGTGATTGAATTAAGCACATTTATATCTTAACATTGGATGTTTAATTGTTTAATTATGAATGCTTGATAGGAATGTATGCTAGGCACTAGATAGGCACATCAACACACAAGATGTACTTTCACTAGTTGTCTAGACTTGAGCCCATTGATCCATTATCATAAGTCTACATAGGTTGCATAGATTAGAAGCTTAATTAGTTATATGATTTGATTATATATGCATGCTTAGACTAGGTTGTTTATTGCTTAAACCTTACGCTAGTCTTGTGATTGGACCCACTTAGGCTTGGAAGCCGAAGTGTTCTTGCTTACTTAGTTTAATTTGTTAAATTGTGTAAGGAGGGGAAAAGAATTTTAAAAAGGTCCTTATCACCCCCTCCTATAGGTCTTAGCCATAATTCTAGTTGCTCTCTAAGCTTCCGCACATACGAAGGTGTCGTGTTAGACTACCGACGTACTTTCAATTTCCAAAGGCAATACAGCATTGTGCCCATATGTTATTGAAAATGGGCTTACCCCTAGTACTGGTTCGTGGTGAGTTTCATACGCCTATAAAGCCTCTAACAATTTTGTATGCCATTGTCAGAAATTTTCGTTGATCATTTCTCTTAAAATACTTTTTATTACTTTATTGCTACCCTCAGCTTGGCCGTTTGCCTGGGCATAGTAAGGGGTTGAATGCAAGATTTTTATCTTGTATTTATCGGCCATAGCTTTAACTCCCTGGAAGAAAATGCTGCTCCACGGTCCATTGTAATCGACTTTGGAATACCGAATCTGTGAATGATGTAGGTCTCAATGAAGTCTATGATTTCACGGCTCCCAACTCCCTTCATGGGTTTTGCTTCTACCCATTTGGTAAAATAATCAGTCATCACGATGATAAAATGATGCATATCTAATGATGGAGGCTTAATCTGAGTAATTAAATCCATCGCCCACCCATAGAAAGGCCAAGGTTTTACAATGGAATGAATCTCCAAGGCTAGCACATGTTGTATAGGCCCATGCCTCAGGCATGTTTCACATCCTTTAGTGTACTTGATACAATCTGCGGCCATCTTTGACCAAAAGTATCCATAACATCTTAAGGTGAGTCTCATATTTCTTATTGCTTGATGATCTCTGCATATGCCTTCATACACTTCTCCCATGCCCAAGAGTGCTTCCTTTTTCCCTAAACAACGCAGCAATACCCCATCGGCCCCTTGTCTGTACAAATCACTATCAATCATAACGTAATTAATGGTCAATTGAAGGATATCACGAGTAACCTTAATCCTTGGAGTTTATAAATATCCCGTAATTGGAGCTCTCCAATCATCTTCTTCAATCTTAATCTGACATATTTCCATAGTTATTTCATCTCTTTGGAATATTGATGGTAACGATCTTCTTTGGACAATCATCGTTCTTTCGACTGACCCTTGAATTAACTCCAATCCGGCAGTTAACTGAGCCATATCATTGGCATTAACATTATGTTTCCGAGATATATGCATTAACTCTACTTCATCAAAATTTTCTGCCATCTAATTTATGACCAACTGGGAATCCCCAATCACCTTTATGCATCTTGCTCCTGATTCTATTAGCAATTCCAGCCTAATTATCATAGCCTCATATTCAGCTTGATTGTTAGTGCATTAGAATTCTAACTGGAATGCAAACTCCTGTCGATTACCATTAGGTTTGATTAACACAATCCCTGCCCCTAACCCTTTGTTTGTCTTGGAACCATCAAAGATCAACGTCCATGGTTCCAAAAAGACCGGGTATAAATCCAAGACATCTGGGGACAATTACTCTTCTAAGTTAGAAGGATGATCAACCAAAAACTCGCCGATTACCCGACATTTTTTAACTTTTTGTGGCACATATCTAAGATCAAATTCAGACAAAGCCAAAACCCATTTTTCAATACGGCCATTTAAGATATGCCGATTTAACATGTACTTCACTAAATTAATGATGGAAACTACATAGGTTACTTCGTCTAACAAGTAATGATGTAACTTAGTAACCGTAAAATACAATGATAAACATAGTTTCTCAATCATTGAATGCTGCTTCTCAGTAGCCAACAACGTCCGACTAAGATAATATACCACACACTCTTTGCAGTCCTCATCATCTGCTAACAAAGCTCCTACTGACACAGTAGAAGCTGCCTCATACAATTTGAATGGTCGGCCCTTCACAGGAGGCATCAACACTGGTGTCTTTGCTAAGTGATTCTTGATTTTTTCGAAAGCCAACTGATGTTCTGATTCTCACTTAAATCTTTCTCCCAGTTTCAACTTTAATAAAGGTGAAAACACGTTAGTCTTTCCTGTATAATTTGAAATGAATCTTCGCACAAAATTTAGCTGCCCAAGAAAACGTTGCAATTTCATTTTATCTTTTAGAGGATGAGCTGTAATGATTACTCGAACTTTATTACAATCGACCTCAATTCCTCTTTGGTGTATAAGAAAACCCAAGAAATTTCCAATTGACACCCAAACGCACACTTAAGAGGATTCATTTTTAACTTGTGAAGTCTCATTCGCTTGAATGACTTACGCAAGCACCTAAAATGATCATGTAAATTGATCGACTTAATTACGATATCATCGATGTAAACTTTTATAAAATGACCGATCATGTCATTCACTGCCCTCTGATAAGTGGCCCCAACATTCTTTAGACCGATTGGCATGACTACCGAGCAATAAGTACCCAAATGCCCTGAGCACCTAAAGGTTGTCTTAGGCATATCATCGGTCGCTATATGTATCTGATTGTACCCTGAATGGCCATCCATAAATGATACAAACTCATATCCAGCTGCCCTGTCAATCAGTTGATTGGCCATAGGCATTGGGTATTCATCTTTAGGGGTTGTTAGATTTAGATTCCTAAAATCAATACACACTCTAAGCTTACCATTCTTCTTAACGACAGGGACTATATTAGAGATCCATTCGGCACACTTGATAGGTCGAATGAATCCGTCCTTCAGCAATTGCTTAACCTCTTCTTTTATTTTTATAGTGACTTCAGCCATCATAGGCAGAGGTGGTTGTTTATGTGGCTGATATCCCTCTTTTATTGGTAACTTGTGCTCCACCAAGCTATAGTCTAAACCGGGCATCTCATGATAATTTCATGTGAAACAATCACTAAATTCCATCAATAAACTCGTTAGCTCAGTTTGCACTTAAGGCTATAGCAATCCACTAATGAAAGTAGGCCTATGATCTGATTTAGTCCCTAAGTTTACCTCGATCAAAGGATCTTGCACCTGAGCCTGTGAATCTTCCATTTTTTTGGGAGCTTTGTCTAAATCTCCTAGACTTATCCAATCTTCAATTACTTCATCGGCCATTATCGTTGCATCGGCCAAATTTACGAAACAACCATCTTTGAAAATCGTTAAACTTTATTCCAGCAACTTTATTTTGGCCGTGAAGTCAGCCAAAAATGCACTTCCTGAGATTGTCCCTATCATGAAATTTCTTTAACAACACAGCGTGACACCAGTCGAC
Organism: Liriodendron chinense; assembly: GCA_003013855.2. Classification (NCBI taxonomy): domain Eukaryota; kingdom Viridiplantae; phylum Streptophyta; class Magnoliopsida; order Magnoliales; family Magnoliaceae; genus Liriodendron; species Liriodendron chinense. Next base: position 22,668 of record PVNU02000693.1, on the reverse strand, counting down.
AAGAAATAATATCCTTCAACTGGGTATTAACCGAACTCATCGTGGTAGTTAAATCTTGTACAATACTGTCTGGATTTTTTGCTGATGACCATTCTGTTGGTCGTCTGTATTTGCTACGTCTCGTAAAATGAATTGGTCCTACTTCATCACCGTAGAAATAGGCCTTGCTTACGTTTGATGTGGCAAAAAATGGCTTGTCATCAGCCAACACCAATTCCACTTTATCGTGATTCTAGAAAATCATGAATTGATGCAATGAAGATGGGATACATGAGAGTGAATGGATCCAATCTCGTCCCAATAGGGCATTGTAGTTAGAGGATGAATCGACTACAAAGAACGGTGCTAACACCGTTTTCGCTCCCACTGTTCTACAGGCAAGATACCATACATACCTGTTACTCCTCTGGCGAAATTGGTGACTGTGACATCCGAAGCAATTAAATTTACTTAGGATTTTTCAAGTTTTGACAACATCTTGGCTCGCAGAAGATTTACTGCAACCCCATTATTGACAAGAACTCTGGAAACTGGGCTTCCTTCCAAATGTGCAGATATATACAAAGGCTTGAGATGCTGTGTCATAACATAAGTCGGCTTCTCTAATATCACTGTTTCCGACAAGTTGCCAGTTTCGACCGTGACTGTGTTTACCTTTGCATTGTGTTACTAACCTTCTGGTAGCTCTTCTTCCTGAATTACTACTGGCGAACTTGACTCCCCATGTCCCCTTCCATTTCAATGGATTGTGAGGTACTAGCCTTAAAGCTGGTTGGAAGTATAAGCACCATGTTGCAATTGAAAGTAATTGGAGGAAAAGATCCGAATGCAATTTCTACCTCTGAACCTTGCCCCCCAAGTGTATGAACACTTGGATCTAGATGTGTCTCAGATTCTAAGAGTTTAGATGATGATCCTATTTCGGCTGACCTGGAGGTGTATCCAACACCCTAGCATTGGCCAACAATTCTTTAACCAACAAATCATTAGAGAAACATTCGTCGCTAAGATAGTCGGTTGAATCTTTCGATGTTTAAATGGCCTATTACCATCTGGTTCTGTGAGTTCATTACCGTGGATCGGCATTTGTCATTTTCCCTCGGACTTGCTTGTTTCATTACTTCATCAACTGTATTTACAGTAATTTGTACATTGTCCAACTTAGGTATTCTCATAGCCAATAATGTGACCTCATTCTGAAAATTTCGCCCATCACCGCCATGATTCCCATACCTGGCAGCCTTCGTTCGGTACCAATGCCGCTTCTGGGAATGAGAGAGTCCTTCAAGCATAGTAGGGGACTTAGGTTGTCGAGCCCTCTGCCATATTCCCTCTCGAGTTGGCCGTGGCTTTACCATGCTCTGCCTAGGTGGGATGGTCGACCGTTCCTTATAAGATCGGGAGGTTTCCCTTTTTTCCTGAAGATGCACATTCCCTCTTTTCACCAACTCTCGTTCGAATTGATCATTAGCATGTGATGATTTTAACTTGATAGCCCGAGCACAATAATCACAAACTATTTTTCCTGGTCGAACGGTCTTTTCGACCGAGCAATGTCGATCCCTTTGCTTAGGGACATTGTTGTTTCGATATTGTGCTTCCCTTGAACGCCTACTAGAGACGTGACTAGAGGAACCTAATTCAATCTTCTTCTTTGGATGACCCGATCTTTACAAATTTGGGGTTACCATGTTAATTTCCACATTTGAAGGGAACGAATCTCCGTCAATTTGCATTGCTTCAGCTTCCTTCTCTGGAAATTTTTGTAAACCTTTGTCGATATTATCTTGGATCACATTCCTGAAAATGACACACTTATTAGTTGGATGATTATGTGTACCATGCCACTTACAATATCCATTCTTTTTTACTTCTTCATCAATTGGGATCTTATGATTTATCGGCACTTTGATGAATTTTCCGGCTAGCATCATATTGAAAATTTCATTAGTTTTAGAAATATCACAGGTATATGTCCTTTTAGCTTTTTGTGTTACCAACATATTTGATTTTGCTTTAACCAAAGCTGAACATATGAATGGCTTTTTTGCCACTACCTCAGCTATGACTATATCATAATTGGGATCATAGTAATATGTCCCTACTAATGCATTTTGCTGAATTGATTCTTCTTGAAGAAGGTCCTCATATCGAGACACTTTCTTAGTTAGATCATATAAATTAGAAAACTCAGTCCCGATAAACTTCTTTCTAAGCTTAAATTCTAATCCATTTTGTCCGATTTGCACAAACTCAGTTTCCAAAACTACTGCCTTACATCGGCTTTTCACTCTCTTAAAACCAGCAATGTAGGCTTCACACGTTTCACCAGGGAGCTTTTGAAATCGAGCCAAATCAGCCATAGTTATTTCATGATCTGTATAAAAAAACTAAGCATGGAACATCTTCCATTTCTTACCAATTCTGCACCGAATTCGGTGGTAAATTGGAATACCAAGTGAATGTTACTTCAGTCAACGAATGACCAAATAGCTACAATTTATGATAGTCATTATTGGCTAACTCTCCACATTGCATGGTAAATTGACCAATGTGTTCAATGGTCAACTGGCCAGGATTTTCAGTGAACAAAGCGAATTCGGGTTGATAATTCCTTAGTAAAGGGTATTGCATATCTATCCATTCTGGATAAGGCTTGTGATACATTGGAATTGTAGTTCGATGGAATACTTAGATTGCCATTTCCTGCACTACCTGCATGATCTGGTTTCGATCCAGATGTTCATGTTCATCTACCGCAGGAGGTCTAGGACCATCATATTGAGGTCCTCCTTCGTAAGGTATGTTCCTTTGCTGGTTCATGAACCTTGGCAAAGCATTGTTTCGAACTTCTGGGATCTGACCAAGATTCCTCCCATCTTGTTCTGGTCAGCTTGGTTCGACAATCGAAGATGCATTCCAAAGGGTTTTAGAACTGGAACTACGTGCACATTCCGTTGTGGTTGAGAATTCAGTGCTTGTGACACAGGATTGAAAGTTCGGTTTTACTGCTTATAGAGAAACTCGGAGATATGTCTAATGACCTAGAAGGGGGTGATTAGGACCTTTTCAAAAATTTTTCGCCTACTAACATATTTTATCAAATAAAACAAAGTAAGCAATAACACTTAGGCTTCTAAGCCAAAGTGGGTCCAATCACAAGACTAGCATATGGTTAATCAATAAACAATCCTAGTCTAAAGCATACATAGGGAAATAAATGATTCAACTAATCAAGATCCTAACCTATGCAACTTGTGTAGACTTATGAGGGTGGATCAATGAGCTCAAGTCTACACAACTAGTGAAGGTACATCTTGTGTGTGGATGAGCCTAGTACGTGCCTAGCATACATTCCTATCAAGCATTCATAATTAAACAATTAAACTAACAATGCTAAGATATGTGCTCAATTCAATCACAAACACAAGCATGTATAGTGGTTCGACTTTGGGTCTACTCCACTCCCGGTTCAAGTACTCAACTCCTTTGAGCACACCAGCATTCACTATCGGAGGTTTTAAATGAGGTTCACCTCTCAACCTTTATACGGAGGTTTTACCGGTTCACCTCTCAACCATTACCGAAGTTTTAGACATAGGCTAACTCTCAACCCAACGCACGTTTACTCCCGTGTCGGAGGCTCCCCCTTGGAGACTTAGTTTAGGCCCGGCTAACGGGCCAAGGAATGGCTAACGTCCCTAGGTCGAGTTCGACAAACAAACTCTAAATGGACTCTAAAAAAAGGACAACCTTACTTGTCAAATGAGCCCCTTGTTTAGTGCCAGTTCGGGTTGCTTGATCTCCGCTCTCCCATGCTTCAATCAGCTTCCCTTGCTCCCACGATCGTGTCGCCGTTGCGTCGCCAATGCCTCAGCCACACTCAATCAAACACCTTGCATGTGATGCCTTTGAGATGCTCAAGGTGCTAGGAGGATAGGTTTGAGAACTCTACAACTAATGGGAATGGGTTGCCTAGAGTCTCTCTCCTACAACGATCTCATCTTAGAGTTTTGGACAAAGATATGCCAATCTAGAAGGTTCCAAACTCTAGAGATCAAGAGGGGATGAAGGTCATCTTCTTCATGAGCTTGGAATGCTCTAATCTTGTGTTAAAGCACAAGGAAGATGCCTTGCATAGGTTGGGAATGAGCCTCAAATGGTCTCCAACAATGGTGGCTTCACTCCTCACAAAATCCCCTTTGCAATGCCCAAAAACCGAGCTCCATATATAGGAAAAGTGAGCTCCAACGGTCATAAAACGGGCAAAAAATGGCTCTGCCGACCTGTCTTGACCGGTCCCGACCGGTCGGCCAAAAGCCACGCAAGACAGAGAGTATATTGTCCCAAAAGAGGGTCTGTCCGACCGGTCGCGACTGGTCGGGCCAGCCCAGCTGACCGGTCATGACCGGTCGGTCCTTAGCCTACACAACACAACATCTTGCTGTTGAAACTGGAAGCCAGTCCTACCGGTCTTGACCGGTCGGACCAGTCCAGCCGACCGGTCACGACCGGTCGGTCCACCTGTAGCCTGTAAACACAGCAAGGTTGCTGTTTGGTCTGGCCGACCGGTCTTCACCGGTCGGACCAGTCCAGCCAACCGGTCGGACAGGCCTGGTTCAGCTCAGCTGTTTGTTGATCTTCGTACATTCCAACCTACTTACTTAGGCCATGATGTGAGTGATGTTTTGGGACACTTAGGGCCAATCTATGATGACTAATGGTTTCCTAATGTGGTCAAGGTCATCAAAGAAGCAAAGGGGTTGGGTTTTGGTCAAGGTTAAGGCACCAAGGCATCACTTTTACCTGATTCTTCTTCCTTGATGCGGCGGGGCCATCTAAGTCTTCGGTCTTCATCTTCATTAGCCTCAACTGACACTAGACTCATTGACGTAAGTGATTGACAAACAAGGTGCACTAGTATGCCACAGAAAAGTGCACTAACAAGGATTACCAACTGAACTAGTTTCAATATTTTGCCGGAGTGTTATCGGAACTGTTCGTGTGGTTATCGTATTCACAAGCCAATTTTCATTCTCAGTTTGAACAACCATCCATCTATTGAAACTTTATCTTTCCAGACGAGATTGCTCGATCATAGTTTGGGAATTTTCAGTCTGTGATCACCCTTGTTCTGCAATTTGATGCAGTCCCAATTGCATATCATGAATTCCCAAAGAGATCATCTCCAAAGGGTCCGTCTATGAAGATGACGCCACGTTTGGATTAAGTCTTGGATTATTTAAATCCAAGTCTTCATTTCCTTATTCCATGTGTACTTCCTCAATAGGAGACATAAGAACAGATGTAGTAGGCTCATTAGCTATACGACCACCTCTCCGACTCATTCTCTTTCTTCTAGCCAACTTAAAACACTGTTTTGTTTATTAAGAAGAGAAGGTGTCCCACCGGGCGTGCTAAAAAAATGTTGCTCGTTAATTTCGGTCACGTGTGTGATGTATATGTGCAGGCGTGTTAGAACCAGCTCTACGACCTGATTCCAACTAAACAACAATAACCCCAAGCACCAAGATAAGTAGATACATCGTAATTGACCATATATGACTGAGATCTGAGAAGATTGGTCGCCTATTCAGCCACTTGCACAGTTGCTTAATAATAATGATCAGGTGATGTTTAGAGGGTGGGGTTCTTCCTCTAATAGTGTACTTTTTACAGGAAAGGGATTGTTGTATACGAAATACAATATTTAAAGAAGAAACTTACAATCGATCACCGAAGATGTGCTAATGATCACTCCTTTCAAGTGAAGTTAAGACGAAATTTCAAGGACCAGCTACTAGATAAATTCTACAGATTTACTACTACGGAATGTAATTTCACAACTTATGCTATGAAATGTGAAGAACAGAATTATGCTAAAAAAGATAAAGATGCTGATTACACTACAAAATGTAAACTGCAAGACGCTAAGGAGCAAGTTAATTGAAAGATAGTTTTGGTTTTGGTTTGGTGTTCGACCTTTTGCTCTGCTCTCTACCTTGCTTTTTATAGCTCTTGCTCGACCATCCAGATGTTTCTCTTAGTGGGCAGTTATCTAACTGACTCCCATAATTACATCATCCAGATCCTTCCTTTGCTACAACATTTTCTTGATGTCTAACTGTTCATAATGGATTCGCCTTCTGCTAGCCTAGTCATCATTTACGCAGCACAACCAAGCGCTGCCAACTGTCTTCCTTAAAACATTGCTGATATTTTGTCTTTACATTTGCTACCGCTATATCTCCCTCTCAACAACGCCAGGTGTCGAATTTTCATTGGACGATAACAGCCTGCCCGGATTAGGCGAGAACATCCAAAACTCATGTTAGCTATAGCACGCACAACAGCAAGGATTGAATCCCCATAATTGGAAGCTTTGTGCAGGCCATATAATCTTTCTATGAGGATGATATTTGTGCCTACAGTTTATGAGTAGCAATAACCCTATTGTTTTTTAGTAGTAATAACCCTATTGTTTACTTCATTCTCCTCTTCATACATGTTGATGCTGGCATGGAATCTTTGTTGTTGGGCTTGTAATAAGTGGGTCCAAAGTGAAATTCAAATCTTGATGTGCATTTGGGTGGGTTCAGAATTTTCATTTTGGCTCGTATCCATATTCCTTTTTTCATTTTCATCTTTCTCTTATCATGGTTGGGCCCACAAAATGGGAGTGGCCCACGTCATATTTTTATTTTCTAGATTGCCTTTCAAGGTATCCATCCATCTTATGAACTCATGTGGACTAGTAAGAGAGGTCCATATCCCTTTTACTTTCTCTAATGGGGCTATGTGGGCCTAAGTGAGCAAACCTTCTTCTTGATGATCCTAAAGTAGAAATGATTACGTTCCCTTTTTTAACTTGAGACCTTACATCTTGCTTTTTGGTCTACATCAGACGTGATCAAAGGGATTTAATCTTCTCATGCAATAGACTCTTAATCATGCTTTGTGAGCCCTTTTAAATGCTTGCTTTCTCATGGTCTTAAAAGCAATTTTAAGGCCCAAGATGCTGCTTGAGTGACCTTCTCTTGCTTGTCCATGCGTTCTTATAGAATTGACTTTCCTAGACACTAGACTTTTCTTCCATGTTTTGGTGGGCATAGGATGGATAGCCTTTCTTGATGTATTTGAGCGTTCCTTAAGGTGCGACCCATGGCCCATGAAAACATGGTGAACTTTTCCGCGTACTTAGGTCTTGAGTGAAGTGCTTACCTTGCCCTCGTTCTCATGCAGTCATGTTCCGGAACACACGTAGCCGTGCCAGCTCTTCTTCTAGAGAATCGTCGGACCCTACTACTTTTACTCGTTCTTGGAAGCACTTGAGTTCTTCTGTTAATGCACAGACCTCTCTGTTAGTGCACCTTTCTGTGGTATACTAGTGCACCTTATTTGTCAATCATGTGTGTCTATATGTTATAATGTCGGTTAAGCCTTGACGAGCTGAAGACCGAAGATTCAAGTGGACCAGAAGCATCATGGAAGAAGAACAGGTAAATGAGATGCCTTGGTGACCCTAACCCTTTAAACTAAAATACCCAAATCCTTTTAGGTGACTTGGACCAACTAGAAAAATCCTTAGTCATCCTTATTAGCCTTAGATCATATAAAAAACATGATAAAATAGGTTAATAAAAAAGGTGGAAGTTGCTGTAATCAGACCAGCCCAAACAACAATTTTCGATAGGTCTTCGATATATCGAAATGGTTTTTTCGATATATCGAAGTATGTCCAACAAACTTACAAAACTCTCTGGATAGTCTCTTCGGTCAATCGAATTGTTTATATCAAAACTCATTTTGATATATCAGAAATATGTTCAGCAATCTCACCAACTCTCTCGATAGATTTTCTAATATATCGAACTAACTATTTCGATATATTGAAGATAACTTCGATCAATCAAAATGCTATTTTGATATATCGAAGCAACCATTTTCTGCCTGTTTTATAGCCGTTGGAGATTTTTTTTTATAAATACGGGGAGAGACCTTTTTGGGCTACATAAAGGGATTTTGAGGAGTTTGAAGCCACCATTATTAGATACCATTAGAAGCTCAAATTCTAACCTTAACAAGTCATCTTCGTTGTGATTCATCACAAGAATGGAGCATTCCAAGCTTATGAACAAGATGCATTTGTCCCTCTTTAATCTCTAAAGTTTGAACCGACCTAGATAGTCATATTCCTATTTAAACTCTATAATGATATCATTGTATGTGAGATTCTTTAGGAAACCCATTCCCATTAGTTGTAGAGATCTCAAACCTAACTCTCATCACCTTGGTCATCTCAAGAAGATTAAATGCAAGGCGATTGATCGTTGGAGTTGGAGCATTGGCAAAGCATCGGTAGCAACATCGGGGAGCACATGGGTAGTTGATTGAAGCACGGGAGAGCGAAGATCAGGTAACCTAAAGCGGCGCAACAAAGGGGCTCAAATCTGACAAGTAAGGTTGTCAATTTGTATTGAGTCTATCTGTTGAGCTCTTAAATGTGCATATTCTAACCCCATTTCATCATTAACTATGCATGATTTACATGTTTAAAGACTTATCTAATGCATGGTTTTGTGATTGTAGGAATGAGAGAAAGACTTCGCAATTCAGATGCTTAGAGGCCCGTCTTACATGCCTTAAAGACCAAAGGAATAAAGGACAAAAGGTGGAGTAAAGATGCAATAGAGATGGAGGAAGAAAACCATAAAATATTGACAATTTACATGCCAACCGGCCGGCCAAACCCTCTAGAAACAGCATTTTCGTTGGATAAATTTTGTGAAGACCGACCGGCCGGCCGGCAGGTTAGCCTATGCACTTATATGTTCAGAGAGTTGGGTAATGTTTTGTTCAAGCTCCGACAGGCCGGCCAATGCTTAGAAACTTTTAAAAGTCCGAATTTATCTACGCAAAATGCAAAAGTTGTGGGATTTCTCGAAGGTTCTTCGCCGCTGGGGCCCAAAACCGATAAAAGGACTCCTCTACCTCATTCCTAAGGTATCCTAGAAGAGATCTAACTATGGTGGGAGGCGGAGAAGGACAAATTCGGAGTTCTACAACTCCCTTTTGCTAGTTTGCTTTTTCTTCATGTTTTTAGTTGATTTCATGCTTTCTTTCAGCATGGTCAACTAAAACTCTTAGCTAGGGCTAAGAGGTGAAGCTTGTAGTAGGTCTAAAATATTTTAATTCATTTTTAATAGTTTCAAGTTGAATTCTTAATGTTGAACAATGGTTTGTTGAGTTTGAATGAAGTTCTAAGTAGTTTTTCTTAATCTTATGATGACTCATGGATGTTTGGGAGAATTATCTTAGTTTCTTAATTGTTATGCAAAGCTCTAGACCTGTATGCTCCGAGGAATCGGATTCAAGACGCTCTGAACTTGGATCTTCATGTAGGAACTTCAAACCAAAAGTTCTATCTTTTCCAGAAATTCAGAATTATGTGTTACTTGTTTATATGATTTGAATCAAGTTCAAACCATGATATTAGTTAAGCCTAGTGACAGGGTTTGATGATTATTATGATTGTGATCTTAATATATTAGAACTAGGATTGGCCTATGTAATTGAGTGTGCCCATGTCCTAACTTGTATTGAGGGAGTCATGTTAATGAACAACACATGTGACAGATTATTTTATTGATATAACCGCTCTATAATCCAACTAGATAGGATTTGATTTCGATTCTAGTTGTGTAATTGAGAAACCACGGTGAATTATGCATAAAGTATAGCTACAAGTGGATCCTTGGCACCTCAGTGCTTCTTTTTTATCGATTACATTCACTTCTAGTTAAAAATTACCCATCTACATTCAATTTTCAAATATGTTTAGTTTGATTTGAATTAGAGACTCTTGGAAGTAGTTCTATGAATTCCTGAGTTAGTCCCTATGGATCAACCTCAGTCTTACCGAGATTATTACTACATCGTAACCCTACACTTGGGGAAGCGAATAAGTTTTTGGCACCATTGCCGGGGACTGATGGTTTTTACAGGATTTTTGAAAATAGTTTTTACTTGAAATTTTTAAGAGTCTTTCATTAGTACTAACTTAGTTTGTTTTATTTTTGTAAGAATTTCTAGGAGTTGAAGTAGTTAGTTCAAATCAGGTTTTGTCCTTCTAACTTTGCCTTTTCTTCTTTTCTATTCTTTTCTTTTTTTGAATTTGCATGCTACATTGGGTTCGGGATTCAAATAACCGATTAATCAGTGAAGGAGGAATTATTGAGGGAATAGATAAGGAGCCACACACTAAGAAACGTCTAAATTTCTAAATTCTTTCTAAAAGTATGGCTGAAAATCAACCCAATCCAAGGGCCAATCAAAATCTGGGCTAAAACCAAATTGAAACGGGAGATAATGAAGTTGAGAATGTTCATCGATCGAGAACTCTACGTGATTACTTGCAACCTGCAAGAGCGAGCACTCCCTCGTGCATAATCTTTCCATATAATGTAGGGAATATTGATCTTAAATCGGGAGTAATCCAACTTCTTCCTAAATTTCATGGATTAGATAGTGAAAGTGCTTATCAACATCCTAACGAATTCGATGAGGTGATAGCCACATTGCACTTTGTAAACGTGTCAGATGATGTTGTGCGACTTAAGTTATTTCTCTTTAAGTTATTTTCCTTTTCCCTTAAAGAGAAAGCTAAGGCTTGGCTTCATGCATTAAGGCCAACATCAATTGGTACATGGACTGAAATGACTAGAGAGTTCATAAAAAAGTTTTTCCTTACTTATAAAACAATCATGCTGAGGCGCTTAATCATGAATTTTCCTAAAAAAGAGGACGAGACCTTCTTCCAATGTTGGGAGAGGTTCAAGGATTTGTTGAATACATGCCCACATCATGGCTACGAAAGTTGGCGGGTAATAAGCTTTTTCTATGGACTGACTTCACCTATGCGCCAATTCATAGAGATGATGTGTAATGGGGAATTCACGAATAGGGAAGCCAAGGAAGCATGGGATTACTTTGATGTCTTGGCCGAGAATGCACAGTCTTGGGATACATCTAAACCAACAAATCTCAAGACAGGCCAACAAAGGGAAAAATGAGGAATTTATGTCCTCTCAGAAGAAGACAACATAAGTGCACGTGTGGCTAGCCTCACAAGAAAAGTTGAGGCCATGAAATTGAAGAAAGGAGAGACGATTAACTCAAAGGAAGTTGATAATGTTTGTGGAATCTGTGCCGGTAATTAACATGCAACACAGGATTGTCCTACAATTCCTGCGTTTTAAGAAGTTTTGCAAGAATAATCAAATGCTATAAATAATTATCAACGACCATTTAGTGCTCCAAACTTAAACACGTATAACTCAAGTTGGAAGAACCATCCCAACTTCAGTTGGAGGAATGGGCCATCTGAGAATTCAAATAACAACCCGAAAGCTACACTTAAGGAGATGTTGGGAGCATTCGTATCGGTCCAAGCTGAATACGATAAGACTAATTCTCTGAAAATTGATGGGTTTATGCAAGAACAACTAAGATTCAACTCAAACACATCTTAAGCCATCAATGACTTGAAAACATCAATGGCTAGAGTTGAATCTCATCTTAGTGTTAGGGAGAAAGGCACACTTCCTGCTCAACCTTTTCTTAACCCAAGAACCTAATTCGAGATACAAGATCCCAGCTCATCCTCCCAACATATGGAGTATGCTTAAGCTATCACCACCTTAAGGAGTGGTAAGACAATTGAAAAGTCTAATCCGGTGAAGACCCCAAAGCCTAATGATCCGGAAAATGCCAACAAGGATGATAGCTTTAACAATACTTCACAAGAGAAAGAACTGCAAAGGCAATACATGCCGGTTGCCCCGTTCCCCCAGAAGTTAATTTCACCTAAACTTTTAGACAAAAATATGAAAATTTTAGAGATTTTTAAGCAAGTAAAGATCAATATTCCGTGGTTGGATGCTATAAAATAAATACTATCATATGCCAAATTTTTGAAGGAACTTGTTGAGCTCTTAATTGTGCATATTCTAACCCCAATTTATCACTCATTATGCATGCTTTTTATGATTTAAAGACTAATCTAATGCATGGATTTGTGATTGCAAAAATGAGAGGGAGACTTCACTAATTCATAGTCAAAAGAGTCACTTTGTATGTATTGAAGATTAACATAACAAGTGATAAAAGGTGGAGGAAAGAAGAAGAAAGAAAGAGAAGAAAATATGGAAGACCTGTCCCAAGACCTGTCTCAAGACCTGTCTCAAGACCTGTCCTAAGACCGGTCGCCAGACAGGTCTACACAGCTAGACCGGTCGCCAGATCGGTCGTTAGACAGGTCGAGAGTAGTCCAGAAACACAAAACTCACTGGACTGTTTTTGAAGTTTTGAGATCGGTCGTGCGACTGGTCGTCCAGGAGCTCAGACCGGTCGTGCGACCGGTCGTCAGTGCAACAACTTGTGCGTGAAGCTCCGATTTTCTCTGCGCAATTGTGTAATTCCTTGCGCAATCTAGAATCTTCCGCGCCAATCTATAAAAGGGACTTCTCCTCTTCATACCAAGGCATGCTAGGACGTGGGGATTGCTTGGGAGACGGATTCTACTTCAAGTTTTCTTAGTTTTCTTCCTGTTTTAGTAGTTTTTATGTTTTTGAGGCTTCTAGTTCAAGGATGTTAGAGATGAACTAAAACCTCTTAGCTAGGGCTAAGAGGTGAAGCTTTTGATTCATTTTTGATGGATTGATCCAACCTAGGTTTCATTTTATGTTTTAATTGAAGAATTTTAGTTCGATATGAGTTTGAATCAGGTACTAGTTTGATTTTACTTTGATCTCTTGATGACTCCGGGCTCATGTGATTCTTAGTGATTCTAAGCTTGGTAGCTTACCTTCTGAGCATTGTTTATGTTTGTGTAGTTCATTGATCTATCATCGACTCCGGGCATGGTAGACCCTTTGATTGCCTTGTGTATAATGGCCCGATCTTCATGTGGGAACTTATTCAACTAAAGTTCTTATCTTTTTATTATAATTTGAAATAGCTATTTGCTGATTGATTTTGATTTAATTAGAGTTCTAATAATTAGTTGTAATCAAGTCTAGTGACAGGATTTGATGAAAGCTATGGTTGTGAATCTCAACTAGATTGGAAAGAGGCTTGGCCTACACAATTGAGTGTGCCCAAGGCCTGAGTATTATTGTGGGAATCGAATCAATGAATGAGCAATTGTTTTAGATAATTGTTGATTGAACCGCTCTATATTCCGATCGGATAGAAATATGAATTCGATTCCGATTGAGTTATGTGAGATCTAGTTGTGTTGATGCATTGAAACTTATCAAAAGTGGATCCTTGGCGCTCTAGTGCCTTTTTAGATTGATATTACCTTACACATTCACTATTTAAACCCAAATTATTATTTTCCAGCTTTAGTTCTTAATAAAATCTTAATTATTAGTTGTTTTAGTTAAATTCTAAGAATACCCATTCATAAATCTCTGTGGGAACGATACTCGGTCTTTCCGAATTATTATTACATCGCAACCCTACACTTGGGGAGTGAACAAGTTTTTGGCGCCGTTGCCGGGGATTTCTATGCGGTATTTTTAGAATTTCCTGAGATAGCTTTTAGTTGAGATTGTGTTAAGATAGGTTTAGGATTTGTTTTGCTTTCTAGGCTAAGTTTTTTTTTTTAATTTCAGGATACTAGCTTAGTTTGTTTTGATTTTGCAGGATTCTAACATAGATCTACTTTTGGGATTTTTAGGAAGTTGAAGAAGAAGTAGGAATCTCAAGTGCCAAATCAGGTTCTATCTTTCTAACCTTACTCTTCTTCGTCTCCTACTCATTCCTACCATATTCATCTCTTGTAGAGTGGGTGGAGACTCCACTTGGATCTCTGATAGTTTGGCCTTGTGCCGCCTTGATTCTTATTGGTCGGCACTGCCGTCTTGGATCACCTTGTGCTCAGAGATTTCTCTTCTCAAACCTATTTCGCTTTCTTCTTTTTCTGCACTTTTCTCAAAAGACTCAAAGAGTGGGTGGGGAGTTGTCTGAACCCCTATTGACTAGGAGAAATCGGTCTCTATCCTTGCTTCTGGCTCAGCCATTGCAAGACACCTTGTGCTTCGGTCTTAGAGAGGAGTAAAGGATGGAAGGAAGAATTCTTTTCTGTTTCAACTTCTTATAATTTCATTATGAATGATTGGACGGGTGGATTGTCTAAATACCTTTTGGAAGATGAGAGGTCGAACCAAATAAAAATCATTATGATTGGAACCATTACAAGTATGAATATCTTTCTATGACTCAATCTACTTCTAATACTCCCCCATGTAAGACCTTGCGAGATTACCGGAATGACAACAATGGGCATAACTTTTCGCCAGGTAAGACAATGGGAGAGTATCGAAAAGAGATGAATAATGTTCCACTAGTTAGGACAATGTATGATCACTTGTTTGGCTACAAATATCAACAACTATCTAATAGCACAACATATGACATGCATAATCCTAATAGGTGGGAGCATCAAAATTTCAATTTGGGAGACGAGCTAACCTGGATGCCAACAATTATCCTGAAGAGTTTCTTTCTCACGAGCCACAACCGACACGAACTCTTGAGGATACACTGCGAGAGTTTATGAAAATAACTGAGCAATGCATACAAAACCTCTCGCCATCTCAAAATCCTGAACACAACATTGGGAACACCGAATCAATCCCCAATAATGAGGAGGATGAGGCTATCCAAACCCAACCTTCTCCAGATTTAATGACTAAACTTCTAGAGGATATTGATCTTGGTGACCCCAATATCACCATCGATTATGGTGAATCAACTATCTTTTTTAGATATCCCGATTTTAATGATGAAGAGATTTCAATAACGGTTGACGAACCTGAGGAATCCATAAAATCTGAAAGTGATAGTGAGATTGCCTACAATGAGGGTTCCGTGGATGATTGTGAGCCCATGATTTCTTCTTCCAAAGGGCGGAATGTTTATGAGTCGCTAGAAGATATTCTTGCTAGAGAGATGGCTGAAGTCAATATTTTTGAGCCCTTCCACCAACAACACATGCCTGATTTTATTGTGGAAGAACTCCCTTGGGTTGAGAATTCTGTTTCTTTGGATGATGTGGTGGCACAATCTGAAATTTTAGATCAACCAATGTTAGATGATGTGCTTATCACTAAATCTGAAGATTTTTCTTTAGAAGACCTCCCCTCTATAGAGGAGGAATTCATTGCCATTGAAACAGACTTTCCTCAATCACTTAGGGAGAACGAGGACCCTTCATCCGACTCTCTCGATTTCCTAGAGGAATGCATGACCCACCCCTATGATCAGGATGATGAGATCATTAAGGAGTTGGATAGTTTGTTAGACATGGTGTCGGTGCCTGAAGAACACCATTCCACTGATTTACACTCTTTACCATTGTTTGTGGAAGCACCATGCAATTCTGAAATTGTGGAGGAGACAACCCAAACTGAAAAATATTTAATGAATGTCTCTCCACCATCATGGGTTCTTCAACCCATTGAAAATTCTAATTGGGAGGACCCATTTTTAATCAATTATAACCCAATTCAGAACTTGAGGAGATATCTTTTTGCTATTCTTATCTCTTCCTTACATGCGTGTGGTGCACACTATGATTGGACCTTAATGAAGAAACGCAGCCATGTATACATTCGAGCAGGACTTTGGATGGTCCTCATGAGAAACTTATTGAAATTCATGAAGATCCTGCTCAAATTTGATCATGTAGTCGATTGGACTAACCAAAGGTAGGTAGGTAGGTTAGGATTTGTTTTTCTACATTTCGGATTGAATAAGTCTCATCGAGACAATGGAAGATGCTAGAATTGATCAACTTGCTACCTCAGGTACTCTCGTTCTCACTCTCCTTTGTTTTATGTCATTGCTTTCATTCATGCATATTGCATATCTTATTACATTAAGGACAATGTAAGATTTTAGTTGGGGGTGAGATTCCTTAGATAAATCTACTAGCTTTTGTGACATTTCGAGCAATTATGTAGAAATTTTTTCAATTTTTCTAAAAATCAAAACTCTTTTAGAAAACTTTGGTTCTATGCATTCGAGATAGCATGAGTGTAAGAAAAGGAGATACGAAGTGAGGGATGTTGCAAGCTTTGAATTTCTCTTAATATAATGGTTTTATATGTGAATTGCCCTATTTTTATGATTGATAGAAAATTTGAACACTTTTACACTTAGTTCACATTACATGATTTTCATGGGTAAAAGGGATTATGTGATTTATGGATTAGCTAGACTTTGATTTAAGGTGCTGAGAAACCAAGCCGGGGTACTTTGTCCATCCTTGTCCATGGGAAAATAACGAAAGATATGGATTTTTAAAAATCCTATTTAATGTAAAAGAAAAGGGAAAGGAAGGATGAAATTGGGAATGATGGAAAAATGGTGGAAAATTCCGATTAGTGCTACCTATTACCAACCGGGGGATGGTCTACCCGTAACCAAAGCCGGAAATGGGATGTAGTGTGAAAGTCGTCGGAAGGACAGTAAGACAAATTCCTGTCATTGGCTTGTTGTTGCTCTATATATCTTAAGATCTATAGTTTAGTTGATCTGTGAAGAAGATAATCCTGGAAACTCATGAGATGAACCTTCACAATGCACACTAGGTTGAATTTGTTCAAGTTCTTCTATTTGTTAAACAATCAGCGGGAATTTCATATAAACGCTTATTATGTTCTGAGAGTTTAAGGTTTTAACCTCTATCACCTAATTTCTCTGATTTTTACGCTTGTGTGTCTTGGAATATATAGAAGAATAGTTTCTAGAGGAGAGTTGGGCTTTGGAGAATGAAACTTGTTTCACGCATGTTTTGCTCAGGACTAGCAAAATGCTGGTTGGGGGGTGTGTTGAGCTCTACATCTTGATGCATGGCTATGATACATAAAAAATTTATATAAGTGCCTATTGTTAAATTCGATTGTTTGAAGGCCACATGTAACACCCTGGTTTTCGGTATGGGTGGGTGTTAGATTTACTCGGGTGATATTACAAATTTTTCGATTTAATATGCAACAACAAGCACACACATGATTTGAAAACTTGGGGTGCTACACCATATTTGGAACTCAGATAAAAACTTCATATAACACTCTGATAAGGCAATTCAAACTATTTATTGTCAATATCGGACCGAATCATCAAATCCACCGTTCAACACTTAATTACTTAGCAAACCACCACTTGATCACACCATTGGGTCGGCCACATCACCGGATGGATGCCTTGATAGGCCCAGTAGAATCATATAGGAAGTGTAGATCACTTGGGAAGACCCTGTGGACCCCACCTCCACATGGTGCATGTGCACAGTGTATGCGCACCCACGGTACGCTGGACCGGTAGCCACGGCCAATTGGGTTTGATCCAATGAAAAACGTAAGAGGAAGGAATTCCTCTTCTTTTTTCCGTTTCCTGCCAGCATCTGTCCTAAACGGACTGGCCATCTGCCGTCCAGTGGTGGGTCACCATCATGATCCAAGAACTAGATCTGATCCGTCCACTGTGATCGCCGGCGGGCCGTAACCAAGTTCTAGCCCACCCTACACACCTATGCACATGTACGAGTGCATGAAATAAGCCCAAACAGCGCTGTACGCGGCTGCCTAATCATGACCAATTACATTTGGCCCATCTAAGATTAATATCTACCTAATTTTAGGTTCATAGTACAATATCGGATTGTGTAGTAATATAGACGGTGTAGATTTCACACAGAGACAATTTGGGACCACTTTCAATATATGTGTGTGCACTAGTGCAGGTGCTCCCACGGCGTACCAGACCCAAGCCCTAACCAATCGGGCGCTGCCCCGATCTCCTTCCGAGAAAGGGGGGATTTCTCCCTGCTTTTCTTCCGGCTCAAACGGACGAGCACTACTCAAACTGTAGCCGATCGTGGCCCATCTTGGTCATCGGGTCGACAGATCTGATCCGTGCATCGAACTCGTACGACATCCGGGACCAATCCCTAATCAGTTCTCATGTCCATGCACCCTTTCAAGCACACAAAACACGTCCAAACAGAGCCATGTGCCATGGTTTTTGCCAAAACGGGAAGTCGTCCTTTCCCTCCACGTTAGCAATCCGCGTGAGGAATCCTCTTTTCATCTCAGCCCTCCATGTAGAACCGATCCTAGACGTCCAATCCTTTCTCTTTTAGGGTTTCCGTACGGCGTGCTGCAAGGGAGGGAGAAATCACTCCGTGCGCCTGCGTGGCTCGATCCTAGACACTGCTCACCCTTCCTGAGCATCATGAGCGTCCATACTAGGGCGATCAGTAGCCCTTCTCGTGGTGATGCGAAGTTCTCACGAGAACTTGCGCCCGGGCTTGGTATTTTGCATGCGGCGGGAGTTATCGCCACCCGACGATATTTAAGGTCTGTGATCGTCGGTGGGCCCCGCTGTCCAATCTGAGACCAAAGGTAGGTGGCCCACAGCCTTATGATCACAACTGTGGGGGCCGATTTGGCCCATGCAATCACAGTGGGTCCCAGGATTTGCAAGGTCCATTCAACGGTATGTGGGCTGTCTTCGATGGTCCAATAAGGCTTGGCCGTTTGATCTTATCCAGACAGCCCCAACGGCTATAAGTAGCCTATTTCCGTTTTGGGTAGGATTGGGAGCTAGAAAGGAAAGAGAGAGAGAGAGAGAGAGAGGGAGATAGTGCCATCTTCGGCCTACTCGCAGCACCTGCTGCCTCCGGCTCTCCAAACCGGAGAGGAGAGGAGAGGAGAGGAGAGGAGAGGAGAGAGAGAGAGAGAGGAGAGAGAGAGAGAGAGGAGAGAGAGAGAGAGAGAGAGAGAGAGAGAGAGAGAGTTCGGAAGTGTGGAGCCGTTTGTCCGGTGGGCCGGCAAGCTGCGGCCACTGCCTGTTTCCCCCAGGGTGCGGGTCCTCCCTCTCAGGCCAGCCCGGTGGTTGCTGGACCTGATCCAAAACCGTCCGTCGATCAGTTGGTAAGTTTTCCCAGGTGGGCCCCACGTATGATCAATTTGGGGGCCACTACTTGGGGTTTCCACTCCCCATATATGGCTACATGGGGGACGTCTTACCCTGGCCAAGGCGGGCCCCACGTGATCGGGAAGTTAGGTCCCAAAATGGCGCTGAGGTAGGTGGTGCAGAAGTTCAGTGCAGAAATTCCGAGTACCCACGTTTGGCCATGCACCGAAACCTCCCTGTGTACATCCAGAATTCCCTATCATGTGGATTTTGTAGAACACATATGGTTATATCAGGGTCACTTATCTTCACACAAAAGGGTGACCCCATTTGATGGTGGTGCATGCCCAAAGTTGGGCAGAAACCATTACTGAACTGTTTCTGCACCAATATTCCCATGTTTGGCATTATGTAAAACATCATAGGTGCCTATCCAGCAGACCATGGCTTATGATGTTTAGAGATAATACATGGGTCTACCAGGGGCATTTTTCTTCACAGCAAAGGGTGGCCCCATTTGATGGTGGTGCATGCCCAAAGTTGGGCAGCGACCATTGCTAAACTGTTCCTGCACCACTATTCCAGGTACCCATGTTGGGCATTGTGCAAAAATTTGTATACATGCAAGCAAAGAGATCCGCCTTGTGGGTTTTGAAGCCCATACATAGGACTCTCAGATGGTCATTTCTATTATCCAGAAACTGGCCGCTTGTGACCACAAATTAGACCCAAACTTAGCCAAAAATCACTTTTGCATGGAAATTCCGTTTAATTAGAAAGCTACGTGGGGCCACATCTGCGGTGTCCACCATTTGTTTAAAATTTGCTGAAACCTTATTTGGTTATAGGGATTTGAGAATTTCAATCAACGCCAACACCCGATAGCAAGATCAGTTGGACTAAGTTATTTAGGCAATCAAAATCTAAGGTGATGATTCCTCCCCTTGAGCTTTCCACTTCCATATTAGCTAAGTGGTAGTTTTAATTTTTGTTAACATATGATTAATAATTGTTAACTCTAGCTCATGTTACGTCTATTAGTTATTTGAATAGATCCTAAATCACATGCTGAACTTTCTTTAATATAAGTGCTTACATGTTACACATGATCTCCTTTTCATAACTTGTGGATTGATTAGGAATCTTGAATTGACATCTTAATTGATGAGAAATACCACTTATGTATGGAATTTGGATGGTTATGACCACTCATATTAGGTGGTACCTTAAACTAGTGGCCCTTGAAAATGATTAAATGATATGTTGTGCCCTTGTGGCTAATGGAAAGATTCTTAATTGTGTCCTTGGATGGACTTGTTGGACTAAATGTCTTGTGGGGTTGAGATCTTAGTTGTGTCCCTACTTAGGCTCGTGTTGGAAAGTATATTGTGATTGAAAGTGTTTGGAGGGTCACTAGTTGTAAGGATAATTTATAATTGGTTTGGGTGTAATTGGAATAATAATGGTTGGTTAATCATGCATATCATGGCACAGACGGAACGTGTGGTGACGAGCCATATTACCGTCGGGTGGTATAGTTGTTGAGAGCACGTACCCTTGAGGTATTTTCGCTGGCTCCAGACCACCATAGAGTGCGTCATTCACTGAGCGCACGTACATTTGGTATTTTCGTTGATAATGACCACTCGTGATGAATTTGAATTGTGGGGCTGATAT
The DNA here is from genome assembly GCA_003013855.2 of Liriodendron chinense. NCBI lineage: Eukaryota > Viridiplantae > Streptophyta > Magnoliopsida > Magnoliales > Magnoliaceae > Liriodendron > Liriodendron chinense. The sequence goes on along the minus strand of PVNU02000693.1, from coordinate 2,001 downwards.
GTGTCCATAGTGACTTCCAAACTACTGGGTAAGGCCAATGTGTGTCCTTAGTTACTTCTGGATCACTAATTGATGAATTTGCATTGTGGGGTTGATGTGTGTCCTTAGTGACTTTCAGACCACATTTTCCAGCTGGATGAGCATCCCCAAGCTGAGGGACATGTGTATGCATTCATGCATTTAAGAAAGATTGCACTATGATGTTTTGTATGTTGTCTTTTCAAACTATGCTTGGCTAACAATGTTGGTGAGTAATCTTAAGGGGACGTCACATTGACCTGGCCACTCAAGCTGTTAAATTTTAACTGTACAAGTGTGATTTAAATGATGCTCAGGTTGTGCTGATGTCGAGGACCAAAGGGCCATGTCTGATGATCAATGCTTTGAATTTTGTACATAATTGTAATTGTTTATTACTATATTTTGATTTTGGATTCGAAGTATTTGGTTTGTATAAGCCATTTGGGCACCACTTTGAAATGTATGTTGCATCCTTTCTACACGCATGGTTTGTTTCTTCCGCTGTGGTTACTCCTTTTTTGAGATGATGGGTTCTCTTCATAGGCTAACTCCAGGATTTTTAAAACACAGGTCATGAACTCGGGTTTTGAAAAATCAGGGCGTTAAATCACATGATCTAGAAATGTCACACACATGTGCCAGATTGGACCGTATAGCCACATTTAAAATGATATATGACACTGATTTGTGGGTGAGTTGTTTGATTGTTAGGTTCAAAGTGAAGGATCACAAGAAATAACAATTGGCCACAATACATGGTTAAAATAATACGCATGCATTACGGTCACCGCCCAATAATAGAAGACATGAATTTTAACATGCATTTCAGAATAGGCATTTCACAATCAATGTCTAAAATGCTTCAAGATTTCCACTAACATTTTAAATGTTCAAAGACAATGTGCCGAACTCACTGATCCACTCATTCACATCATGCTCATTTAAAGGGTTAATAATATCTCTATTTCTCTAATGCAGGATATTCGGAAGGTAAATATTTGGAATGGGTGGTATAGGAAAAGTAAGTGAATATTTTGTACATATTTTCTAAATATAATTGATGATTAATTAGTTATTTGATACCATTTGACAGCATATGATTCCTGATAGAAACTTAAAAAATATTTAGGCAATGTACAATTAAATTCAATTGCATTAACCCTACCAACTACAGATAATTCATAATTTCAAAATTATATTTTTTTACTTTATTTAACCTATTATTCGTGGACAATTTTTCTCATTTTATCTTTTTAATTTCAGTGGTCCGATAAATGTCCAACGATCTTCTAATTTTCTAACTATAGAATTCTAATTTTTGGGAGTGGGGAGGCACCATGCGCTCGACCTCATGGGAAATTCCCTACTTTTTGGTGGGTTATCCAAAAAATCAGTTGTATGTAGAAGTGGGGCATACCAACTAAAACAGTGTAAAATCATGCCTACAACATCTAAAGCACTTGTTGGGGCCCACCTGAGTTTTGGATACAACTGAAAGTTGGTTTGACCACTTGTTTAAGTGGGACACACACAATTGATGAGCTGGATTTATCAACCACATCTCAGTCGATCTTATAAATGATAATAAAGGTTTCAATGGGTAGATATCCACTCTTAACTGTTGTCTATGGTGTGGCCAATCCATGACTTAGGTGGGCTACACCACATACAACATTGATATTGGATGCTCGCCCATTGAAATCTTACTGATTGTAATAGGGCCCAGTGAGATGAGGTTTAGACATCGCCCATTCGATTGTGTGTGACCCACTTGGGCCTAATTTCTTTTCTCGAACTATAAACTTTAATGAGTCGTGTATTTTTAGGATTAGATTTCATATAAACATCACGATTAGAGCTAGACATCGAACTGAACCGAGTCGAACATGGGCCAGCTCGGTTCGGTTTGGTTGCTGAATGAATTGTGTTCGAACAATGTTCCAAAAAAACATTTGAACAATGAGGCCGTGTTTGAACTCG
>PVNU02000692.1:0-12638 GCA_003013855.2 Liriodendron chinense | reverse complement strand
TATGCTACAAAAGTTGTTCGATCTACTTTTTTTTAGTTAGTTTTTTTTTTCTTTCCTGCTAAATATTTCTTATTTGAAATTGAATTGCATATTTGAAATAGTTGGATTGGGTTTCATTGCTTTTTGGGTGTGAAATCGTCTTATGAGCCATTGGATTAGAGACCACAACAATCGTCTTACTAGTTCTGGTGGTCTAGTCCCAGGATTGATTGAAGCACCTAGAAGAAGTATTTTACAGAATATTGGTAACATGAAAAATCAAAATAATCAAAATAGAAATAGAATTGATCCCCCAATTAATCCACCTGTAAACCCAATTGAACCAGAAGTGTGGGAGAACATGGTCAATCAGGGCCATATTAGGAGAACACTAAGAGACCAACTTCAACCACTCCAGGCTACTACCCATCTTGCATAGTTTTCCCGGGTAACACCAGGAACATTGATTTTAAGCCCGAAATTATTCAGCTTTTTCCTAAGTTCCATGGTCTAAAGAGCGACAATCCATACCTACACCTTAGAGAATTTGAAGAGGTGGTTGGTACCTTGCAGATTAATAATGACAATGTGGATTTTATTAGACTGAAAATATTTCCCTTTTTTCTTAAGGACCGTGCCAAGAGCTGGATACATTCCTTAAGACTAGGCCTATTATAACTTGGCAGATCACGAGCCAAGAGTTCCTTAGGAAATTTTTTTTGCCCATAAGACAATATATTGAAACATGCGATTATTTCATTCTCTCAAAAGGAGGGTAAACTATTCTTCCAGGCATGAGAACGTTTTAAGGAACTCTTACTAGTATGCCCACATCATGGCTATGATGAGTCTAGAATTCTAAGTTTCTTTTATGATGGTGTGAATTTTGACACTAGACAATTCATAGAAATGATATGTAGGGGCCGGTTTATGGACTTTGATCAGTATGAGGCATGGGACTACTTAGAGAAATTGGCGGAGGAGATCCAGTCTTGAGACATCCATCGCCAATTTGACCAACCTATGACCACTCTGAGAGAGAGTAGGGGGATGCATTCACTCTTTAGAGAAGATGAACTGCAAGCGAAGGTAGCTACACACTGACCAGACGACTTAAGGCTATGGAATTGGAAAGGAAAAACGTGAACATGGTGAAGTCGAATGTGCCCTCGAGTAGTTCTTGTGGCATATGTGGGGCTAATGACCATGAGCTACAAAAATTGTCCTATCATAATAGCCCCTAATGCCAATGAGATGGTCATGGACCAAGCCAATGCCATTAATAACTACCAAAGGCCATGGTCTAAACCTTTGGGAAACACTTACAACTCCTAATTAGCGGAATCATCCAAACTTAGTTGGCGGAATGGACCGCATATAAATGTTACCACCACAGCACGCCAAGGACCCTCAGAACAATATGTATATGGTACCACCACCTCCACAACAAACAACAATCAGTTCCATATGTGCCACCACCTAAAAGGGCTCCTGAGGATCCTGTGATGACTTTCATTAATCACCAGGCACAAATGAACCAAACGCTTCTCCAATCATTGGCGAGATTGGAAGCCCAAATGAATGCTAGGGAGAAGGGCACTCTTCCATTCCAACCGTTGCCCAACCCTAAAAATGTAAATTATGTTGGAGAGCAGAGTGCATCTGATCAGCTACAACATGAGGAGGCCAAGGCCGTAATCACTTTGAGAAGTGTCAAGAGCGTGGACAATCAAATCTCTCAACCTGTAGAAATATCGAAAGATGAGCCACCTTCTCAATATGATCATGAGCCCGACTCCCCTCAAGTGCAGAAAGAGAATGAGGAAGCGTTTAGATCACATGAGCCTCCAGTTCCATTCCCCTCTAGATTGCCCTCTTCCTCACCTCTGTCGAAATATCAAGATGTTATTAAAGTTCTTCAGAAAGTGACGATGAACTTCCCACTTTTGGATGCAATCAAACGAATCCTCTCATGTGCCAAGTATTTGAAGGACATGTGCACAGTCAAACGTAAACTAAATGTGCATAAGAAGGCCTTTCTTACTGAGAAGGTGAGCGTCATTATTTAGAACAAGGTTGTCCCAAAATATAAGGATCTGGGAAGTCCCACTATTCTTTGTATAATTGAGAACTTTCGAATCGAGCATGCACTCCTAGATTTGGGTGCCAATGTCAATCTAGTCTCATTTTTAGTGTATCAACAATTGGGGCTAGGCAACCTTAACCCAACCACGATTACCTTGCAGCTCGCAAATCTTTCAATAAAGGTACCTAGGGTAGTTGTAGAGGACATGTTAGTCCAAGTTGAAAGCTCTATTTCCTTGTACACTTTATTGTGCTAGATACTGAGCCTTGTTTCAATGATAACACTTAAGATCCCATCATCTTAGGCCGACCATTCCTAGCTACATCAAATGCTATTATCAATTGTAGGAATGGAATGATGAAACTTTCTTTGGCAGCATGACAATCGAGTTGAATATTTTCAATTTGTGTAAACAACCATGGATGACAATGGAATCCATGAGTTAAACTTTGTTGATTGCTTGCATCAAGAAGAGGAACGTAAACCTTACTTTCTTAATGAACTTGGATTGATTAAGGGATTGGACACTGTTCAGTTTGAAAATATTTGTAATGAATTTTGTGAGAGAATTGAAGAGACTACAGCTGAAGACACTTGCATATACCGATGGAGGCCGCGCCCCCCAAGTTCTTACCATTGAAGACTTGCGACCTCTACCGTCACTGGCCAATGCCCCCAAGCTGAATTGAAACTACTAACAACTGAGCTAAAATATGCATATTTAGGGGATAATGAGACATATCTAGTGGTGATCTCTGCGCAATTGAGCCTAGAACAAGAATACAAGTTGTTAGACATTTGAGAAACCACAAAGGAGCACTTGGTTAGACCATCTCCGACCTCAAGGGGCATTAGTCCCACCATTTGCACACATCGTATACATCTAGAGGACAATGCCAAACCCTCTAGGCAACCTCAAAGACGCTTAAATCCAAACATGATGGAGATTGTCAAGAGTGAGGTCATGAAGTTGCTAGATGTGGGGATAATATACCATATATCTGACAACCCATGGGTTAGTCCAACTCAAGTGGTTCCTAAAAAGTCTGTAATAACCATTGTGTCAAATGTAAACAATGAACTCATACCGACATGTGTCACCACGAGTTGGCGTGTGTGTATTGATTATAGGAAACTGAATTTGGTCACTAAAAGGACCACTACCCTCTACCATTTCTCGATCAAATTTTAGAGAGGGTTGCTAGCCATTTATACTGTTATTTCCTAGATGGTTATTCTGGATATAATCAAATAGAAGTTGCCCTTGAAGATCAGGATAAAACAACATTCACATGCCCGTATGGCACATTTGCTTACAGGCGTATGCCATTTGGGCTATGCAATGCCCCCGTCACATTTTAGCGTTGTATGATGAGTATCTTTTCAGATATGGTGCGGCATATTCTTGAGATCTTCATAGATGACTTCTCAGTATTTGGTTATGATTTTGAGGAATGTCTAAACAACCTAGAGTTGGTCTTGGCTAGATGTGATAGAAGTGTCTAGTTTTAATTAAACTGGAAAAAATGTCACTTCATGGCTCAAAAAGGAATTGTGTTGGGCCATATTATATCTGAAAACGGAATAGAGGTAGATCGCTCTAAAATTGAACTCATCTCTAGTCTACCCACCCCCAAGTCAGTGCGTGATATCAGATCATTTTTGGGGCATGCTGGATTCTACAGGAGGTTTAGTAAAGATTTTAGCATCATTTCTAGGCCCTTAACCAATCTTTTGCAGAAAGATATTCCATTCGAGTGGACCAATGATTGTGAGGTTGCTTTTCAAAAGTTGAAAAGTACATTAACCACTGCACCCATCATGAGGCCACCCGACTGGAATCTTCCTTTGAGTTAATGTGCGATGCCAATGACTAAGCTGTGGGGGGCTGTGCTAGGGCAGAGAAATGATAAAATGCCCTACGTCATTCACTATGCGAGTAGAACTCTAAACTCTGCTCAGGTAAACGACTCGACAATTGAAAAAGAGTTGCTCGCAGTAGTCTTTGCCTTGGACAAGTTTAGGTCCTACTTGCTAGGATCCAAAGTGGTCGTCTTCATAGACTACTCTGCTTTGAAATATTTATTAGCCAAGAAAGATGCAAAGCCTAGACTGTTACGTTGGATCCTCCTACTCCAAGAGTTTGACCTAGAGATTAAGGATAAAAAGAGAGTAGAGAATGTTGAAGCAGACCATTTATCCTGATTGGTCCTAGAGGATTCCATTGAAAAAACTAATATAGACGACACATTCCCGGATGAGCATTTATTTTCTATTTCCCATCTCTTATGGTATGCGGACATTGTAAATTATTTGATATCTGGGAGAGTGCCTCAACATTGGAAAGCACAAGATAAGAAAAGGCTTGAACTTGAGGCCATGAAGTTCTTTTGGTCTTTAAAAATGACATCAACTACCCTTAAAAAAGCTCTTATTTGAAAGTTTTACTAAACAAGCTAGCTTTAAATAAAAGTTTTTTTTGGAGATTTTAACAAACGGGCTTATTTAAAACAAGAGCTAGAACAAAAAGACCTTATTGAAATAACTCTTATTCAAAAAGCTCTTATTAAATTAGAGTAGAGATGCTAGTAATTTTCAATTCTAAATAAGAGTTTATAATTCCACCGAACATCGATCCATTTGCAAATAGAAATAGAAATGTTTCTATATATTGAATCAAACATGCATGCTGACACAAACAATTGTTTCATAAAGTCAAAATATCATGATTGGTGCAACCAAACAAATACATAAACATGAGTTTGAATAACAAAAATGAATCACAAGACTAAAATAAATAGATAGGAAATAAGCCTACCATAACCAAATCAAATTGAAATTTATTCTCTTCCCTTATTTAAAACAGCACGTACACTGATCTCAATAATCATTTTAGGGTTTGGGTGCAAGTCCAGCCTTGAGCATTTGAATAGTTGCGACATCCGTTTTGAATGACGTAGCAAGGATTGTATCGTCAATGCCCGTTGCAAAGATGGTTGCCGGAAGGGACACGGTCCCGGCATTCGCACTTCCAAAGGCGGAGATTGCAAGCGTTGGAGTGTTATCCTGAGTATTGGGGTTGTATTGGTAGTGCACCAGTCCCTTAGGGAACACAAACATATCTCCTGCATAGAGGGTCTGGGTGTAGAGCTTGTTCGTTGTGTCAATGAATCCGACTTCGAGCGACCCAAACATGACCAACAGGAGCTCTGCTGATCGAGGGTGGGTGTGAGGCGGATTGGCAGACCCTGCTGGATATTGTAGTGCAGCATACGACACACTCTGACCGTTGAGTGCTGGGAATTCGACCATGCTTGCTTTTGTGACTTTAAACGTTGTTGGTTTTGTTGAGTTTTCTAGTGCCCGGAAGCCAGTGAAGGTGAAGAATCTGCATCAACGACGGATACGTTTGAGGGAAGGGTGAAATCAGTGGTGATATCGGCATCGCCGGCATTAGCCATTTGAGCAATGCTAAGGCCACTACTAGTAGCCAAAGGCCATGCTTGAGTGTCTGGTGGGCCATGTTAGATAGCTTGATAGGTTTATGTGCTTGGGCTTTTTTTGGGCTGGTTTACTTGGATGGTTGGCAATCTTAACCCACATGTATTTATAGAGAGATTGTAAGGCAGAGCTAGGTGAGTGTTCAAGAGGTTGCATGAAATGTGAGTGTACATTTTTTGCTTACCACTTCTACGGGGAAATGGAGTGTACATGTATAAGATCCAAGCCGATTATCGTGTAGTCTCACCATTTAGATGCCACATGAAAAAAAAAAATCAGCTGGTGGGCTACACAAGTAAGATGAAGATCACAAGTCAAATTCTTTAATTACCTTTCTATTTCTTCTGTTCGGGTGTGGTCCTTGATACAAGCAACAACCAAACTCTACACTTAAGCCCCGTAGCACTTATTTGGTGGGTCCACATGATGATCATCTTTGATCTTGCACACGTGGGCCATATTTCCACGTGCGAATGTGAAGCACCTCGAAAGTTCACTCTCGCAGGTGCACTGAGCTGGGGCGGCTCCTAAGTCCTAACGATGGGAACCAAGGATGAATGCATTTCTCATGTCTCTCATTTCGGTGTTCCTTAGGCATGCAGCTAGTTTGGATATACTTTTATACGGATGGAAGGAAAATGATACGAAAATGACACAACTCTCCTTGATTTTATCATTCTGTCTGTTGTATTGAAGAGACAAAATTAGCACAAAAAAAAAAAAATGTACCATGCAACATTTGTATGTGATCATTACTTCTCTATTTGCCCACTTCTACTTGCATGTGGGGTTTGTGTTAAATACATCCCTATGTATTACAGTAGTACCATACATCCCTAGCTATTATTATTGAGTTTTGGCTATTTTCATACTCATGATTTTCTAATTATAATTTATAAGTGAAATATTTATCCTCTAATTATGAATTTTTTACATATTGTGTATGTTACAAATTGCTCTTGCAAGCTCTCATGGACTAAGGCAGCATAACGACCGTTGTAAATGGTCCAAACTTGGCTTGATTGAGAAATGGGTACGAATTTCAGCCCGAGCAAGAAGAACATTAAGGAGTCCACATGATGGACGGATTAGATGTCACACAAACATCATAGTGGACCCCAGACAAAACATTTGTAAGCCTTGTGAGTGGATTTGGCCGCAACGCAGACACCCAAGGAAGAAAGAAACACAAAAACAGCCTAGTGAATTTCAACCCCAGCTGTCCAACTTGATCATCCGGCACAAATCTCTCCACCCCAACAATATAAAATGCATGGCCATGCAACAAATCCACACAGGCAAACCTCCTTTCTCACCTTCAATCACACACTAAAACACGACAATGGCCTCGAACATTCTGAGCCACACCTTATTCTTGCTCGTAATCAGCATGGCCACATATCCCATGGCCCATGCAAGTGACCCCAGACATCACATCCGATTTCATCATCCCGAAGAACGTGACCGCCGTCGACGGAAAATTCTTCACCTTCTCCGGCATGCGCGACCCATTCCAGGTGGACTGGCCCAAAGCCTTCAACGTCACAAAAGCAAGCCTAACCCAGTTTCCGGCCCTCGATGGCCCAGAGCGTCTCGTACGCCCTCCTCCAGTATCCACCCCAAGCCATCAATCCCCCCCACACGCATCCCCGCGCAGCTGAACTACTACTCGTCATCGAAGGCTCCCTCGAGGTGGGATTCATTGACACAACAAACAAGCTCTACACCCAAACACTCGATACAGCGGACATGTTTGTGTTCCCCAAGGGACTTGTGCACTACCAGTACAATGCCAATGCCGATAACCCAGCCACTGCCCTCTCCGCCTTTGGAAGTGCCAATCCTGGGACTGTGTCAGTCCCTAGCACCAATCTTCGCCACGGGCATCGATGATGGGATCCTTGCCACCGCTTTCAAGACCGACGTCGCAACCATACAAAAGCTCAAGGCTGGACTTGCACCCAAGCCCTAAGATTGAAGCTGTCTACTCATATTATGTTTGTATTATGAGCACAATAAACTATTTTGCATTGAATAATGGATCTTATTGGAACAGAATCGACAGTCATTGTTCCAAATGGAGGACCTTAAAACGCATGCATTTATAAATCGAAAACCACAAAAAGATCATGTGATTGAATAGGTACGTCGGGCCTCGATGATCCAACGATGCAAGGGGTCCCTTAAAAATGCTTAAGCTTCATGATAAACGGTCTTAATCAAGCGATCCAAACTCTTGACTCACCTTCTCACTATTTCTCTTTCTATACGTGTGCTAAGGATAGAAAGCCTTGCACAATTTTTGAGCATATGTAGAGCGCCGGCTAGAGTCCTTATCATTTTAAGTCATTGAGTTTTTTGTCCCATCATAGAAACTAATTATGTTAAAATTCACTTCCTTATATTAAATTTTAGCATTGTATTTTTTAAATCGATTGAAGGTTGAGAAAACTTCGAGCCTAAATTTTCTTTAAAAAAAAAATACATGTGCGGGCCACAGTCTATGGACCGTTCTAATAATGTTCTTATGTGTACCACATTTGATGAGCTGGTTCAACCTCTATCAGGTATGAAACATTGGAGAAGTGTCTGAGGTGAGATTGAAGAGGTGGCACGTGCTGACACGGTACGTGTGAGATATGTGCACCCAATGAAAAGGTTTTGAAAGGGATATTGACCTATGTAGCCCCACGAAATGGATGAATTCCTCTAGAGAAAAACCTTTTAAAAATTTCCCTCCATAGACCTTGATCACTTTTTTAATACATAGTGGACGAAAATGCCCATACCTTTATAAGCTTTCCTAGTACGAGCTTTTGTTTGTGCCACAAGCTTTGTAGCTCAGATTCCAATGCATGATGTGACATCATATGATGATGGGGCCCACTTGAAGGCAGGTCCAATTTGTTAATTTTCTTCTTGCCCAACCATTTCAATGGGAAGACAAATTTTAACATGATACGAGCTCTCTGTTGCCCACAACAACCAATAACGATGACTGTCCAATCACAACTATTCCTTGTGGGGTGGTCCACCTTATCTATGGATGTGACTCATTCTTTGGGCTATGATATTAAATTAAATTCTAAATCCAATAGATGAAGTGAATTAGACATATCCTAAATCCAATTGCTAATTGTGATTTTCAATGGACGTGGTCTGTCACAAAAATGTTGTTTTGGCGTAGTGCTTAAAACATGACAACGCCTCGACCTTAACACATGAAACCTCAACTTTTAACACATAACAACCTAGACCCTATTAACCTCAACCCTTAATACATGACAGCCTAGACCCTGACAACCACGACCTTTAACACCTGACAACCTTGACCGATAAGAAATGACAACCTAGACCTTAAACACATTATAACCTAGACCCTATACCCTATTAACCTCGACCCTTAATCCATGACAGTCTAGACCCTGAAAACCATGACCTTTAACACTTGACAACCTCGACCCATAAGAAATGACAACCTAGACCCTATAAACACATGATAACCTAGACCCTTAAATATACATGACAACCACAACTCTGACCCTTAATACTTGACAACCTCGACCCTTAACAAATGACAACTCGAACCCTTAACACATGAGAACCTCGACCATTAGCAAATAAGAACCTTAACACTGGTTAACATCTGTTAAGGGTAGAAGTTGACATAACTATTCAACCAAAGGTAAACACATTATATAAATTTAAATTCTATCACCCACCTCAAATCCCTTCAACACATCACTTCTCCCGACGACAATCACTTCTCTCCACTACAACCATGACCATCTTTATCTACAATCAAAAGTGTCATTCATCTCTAGGAAAATGCTATTCCACAAATATAAAATAAAAAATTCATTAAGAATGTCTTCCAAGTATCATTGATTTCTATTTATAAGAAATGTGATCGTTAGAGAAAAAATAATACTTATTTTTAGATTTCTAGAAGTTGTTGGCAATGCCCATATGCCAAAGAAGTTGATGGCAATGACTGTATGTCGAAAATGCAGTCGGAGGGGATGGTGGTGGGTCCCCGAAACACATGTTTGAAAAAAGAAGAATAATGGTCTTAGAAAAACAACAATAGGTCCTTAAATGACCTCCAAACCTATCTTAAGGGTCATCGGACCAGCCCACCATGAGGTACGTCAATAATCAATTCCGTCCATTGAAGTCAAAATTTGATGAGAGACCATGGTCCAAAGAATGACCCACATTTAAAGATCATTTAGACTACACTATATGAAAATAGTTATCAATAAATTACTATTGTTATCATTTTTCGAGTCTTATGGGCCACAAAGAGCTTGTATATCAATACGTAAGATTATCATTTTTTCTAAAGAAATGGTGGGCCACATAGAGGATAAACGGATTGGATCTACCTACAGTGTGCCCAATCACCAAGTGGTGATCATAACATGCCTCGGGATCGAAGCTACAAAGTGTCTCCAACATTAAAGCAGTATAAGCACAGGTTCAAAAGTAGCGGCATTTTTTAAAAATGTGGTTAAAAGGCCATGCTGGTAATTGTTTTAAAAGACTTCCACACATAAAATCTAACCATTTCGTGGGGCTACATAGCTCAAAATCCAGTTTTGAAACTCACAGGGAGTCATTTTTGTCCCGTCCGAGTGGAGTTGACCTCGAATCAAACCCAACCCAGGATGTTGAAACTGGATGCGGATAGGCCTGCACACGGTCTGGTTCGGTTGGGTTGGGCCCAATCCTGGACCGAACCTAAATATATTTAAAGGTCCGGGTTTCGGTCCGGGTCGTGACCTGGTTGGGCTGACCCAACCCTAACCCTACAGGGCCACTAACCCAACCTACCACCCCTACCCTACCCTATATGCTAAACCGGATCGGGTCGGGTCGAGTCGGGTTAGGACTATGTTTCTATGGTGTGGTCCACCTAAGATTTGAGTCAGCTTCATTTTTGGTACCGTATCCTAAAATGATCTTTCAAAATACTTGGATGGTGTGGATTTAAGACACATAGTCAGGGGCGATGTCACCTAATTCGCTCTATGTGAGTGTGAGATAGCACAACTTGGGTGAGAGTCGGTGAGACCCGGAACCAGCCATGTGGGTGAGACCCTAACCATGAGGCTCACCTCGATGTATATATTGTAAATCCATGCTGTCCATCTACGTTTCCATTATTGTAGGACATAGTCCCAAAAAGGAAGTAGATAAAAGCTTTATGTAGACCACATCACAAAAATCAATGGTATTGAACTCCCACCATTAAAAGATTCTAAGTCCACCCTAATATTGATTGACCATTCAACCTATTGATAATGCTATATAGATATTTCTAAAAGCAATAAACTAGTATAAAAGGGGCGGTTCGGGTCGGGTGGAACGGGTCGGGTATACACAGGTCGGGGTATGGGTCGGGTCGGGCGGGTTTGGCATGTACCCTAAAACGTACCTAAATTAAAAACGGTCCAGCCGCATCTATTCAGGACCGGACCGTTTTCTCAACTGGGTCAGGTCGGATCGGGTTTCTACCGGGTCGGGTCGGGCGGGTTGGGAGGGTTAACGGGGCAGATGTGCAGCCCTAGACACGGATTGCGTCCGACCCTGGGTCAGACCTTTAAACGTCCGACCAGATTTGTGTGGGACCCACTGAGATTTATCTGTTTATCCACGCCGTCCACCCTTCTTTAAGATCATTGTAAGGTATGGGCAAAAAATGAAGCAGATTCAACGGTCCAGTGTACCCCACCAGAGATGACTCTTGCATTTAATGCAAAATGCGTTGTGTATTTAATGCAGCCAAAGCTTACTATTTTGTGTGGTCCACTGGACCGTTGGATCTGCTGCATTTTTAGGCCCATTTCCTAACATGATCTTAAAGAAGGGATGGACGGCATGAATAAACAGATACATCTGTGGGCCCACGAAGATCTGGTCGGACGCTTAAAGGTCCGACCAGGGGTTGGACGCAATCCGCGTCCGTTGAAACTGTCTTCTACCTAAGGAAATGGGCCACAACCCACACACTTGCAACATGTTGGCATTTGACCATCAAGGTAGACGTGTGGGGAACCTACTTATCCACATGCAGGCACACATGCGGATGTGGATCATCAGTACGAGATTTGAGCTTTACATCTGGTTGTAAATAAGGTTCAGATCTTCTGTCTAAAAAGCAGGCAGTTTCACTTTTCCGGTGGGCCTCAAAGTACAAAGCAAACTGATGGCTAAGATGATATTTTAGCCGTCCATTTATTTTGTATGCCTCGGCCCACTTGAGGTAGGGGTGCACACGTAAGGTTGGTTGGGTTCGGTTCTGAGGTGAAATCGACCGTTCCCAACGGTTTCAGAAAACCAGAACGGGAATTGGACGGTTTACACCCCAGAACCAAATCAAAACCGAACCATAAAAAACGGTTCATTTCTACCATTCCGAGCTTTGTATAATCCAGCACAGTTGCATGGTTTGTTTTTATAATTAAACCCAATCGCATGGATTTTTTTATAATCCAACCAATCTATATCTCAGGCCCACCATGGGCATACCTTGATGTTTGTTAGATCTACACCGTTCATCCTCATTGTCAGGCAATAACGGTGGGCCACATTAAAAAAATCAGATAAATCCAAATTTTAAGTGGACTACTCAACACGAGACGGTTCAGTTATCTGGTCCAGTTCCACAGTTCGGTTCTACAGTCCGGTTCACGGCGATCCGGTTCAGTTCTATGAAACCCCAAACTAAGAACTGAACTGAATTAGTAACTGAAATGAAACTGGTATGCTTCATAATTGGACCAAAGTGAACCGAGTAAACTGGTTCTAGTCCAGTTTACCGATTCCACCAGTTCCGTGTGCACCCTTAACTTGAGGTATGAAATGGCCTGATTTGTACGCTAGAATACTAGGCAGCTTGGCCCACCTGATAAAAAGATGTGATCACGCATGCATCTTTTCATGTTAGTATTTGTCTGTATCAGCAAGGGTGTGCTATATTGTGCATGGACCATGTCCAAGGTCTGGGTGCCCTAGTTTTGCTTAGGCTGGAGCAATCAGATGAATGGTATTCCCTACACGTGTATAT